>CM033644.1:100805394-101006521 GCA_019512145.1 Engystomops pustulosus
CCGAAATTTAAGCCTACCTCTAAAAAGTACAAGTGACTCGTCGATGGCTACATTTTTTTGTGGGGTGTAAGCCTTCATAAATTTATCATTAAAATGAGTCACTACTGGCCTAATTATGTACAATCGGTCTTGGGCATGGTCACCAGCAGCAGGACACTGACTATTATCGCAGTAATGCAGAAATTTTAACAGCGCCCCAAAGCGTGGTCTTGTCATTACAGCCCTGTACATTGGTGTGTGGTATAAAACATCACTGGACCAGAACGACCATGAGCTAGGCTTTTTAACAAGTCCCATATTAAGAAAGCCCCCAATTTTTTTCAATTCTGTGGCATTAGTGGGGTGCCAACTCTGGCTTCTAGCATAATAAGATGTTGGGTGACCGGCCAGAAACTGTTCTGCATACAGATTTGCATGTGTAACCATTAGGTCTACAAATTCCTCTGTAAAATTTTTTTTTTAAAAAATCAAGTTCCTTGTACCCATCTGTATTAATATTTATTCCTGGGTTGGAACTGAATGCTGGAATTTGGGGAGAAAACATATTTGGGGGCTCGCGACTGGGGTCACTTGACTGCTCTTCACTCTGTCTACTGCGTCTTTGTGAGGGTTCATCACTGTCACTAGAGGAGGACATTAGAAAGGTGTAAGTATATGTAATAATGTACCCCTACAGTACAAACTAATACTATATCTATAGAACTAGAAACAATATTTTTTTTGTAATTTTTTAGTTCTTTAGTATTTTTTTTAAATTTTATGATAAAACAAAAAACAGTAACTGCAACGTCAGCGCAGGAAGGGATACAAACGTTGAAGATCTGTGTAGGTGTAAGTATATGTAATAATGTACCCCTATAGTACTAAACTGATACTATATCTATAAAACTAGAAACTATATTTCTTTTGTATTTTTTTAGTTTTTTAGTATTTTTTTATATTTTTTTAAATTTTTTGATAAAACAAAAAACAGTAACTGAAATGTCAGCGCAGGAAGGGATACAAAAACTGAAGGTCTGTGTAGGTGTAAGTATATGTAATAACGTGCAAGATTTTATATACTGCTTTTGTGTATACAGTATATATCCCTAACCGCTAGCCCTGATCACTAACCTTAATCGCTGACCCTAATCACTATAGATATTCAGCAGCCCTAACCACTATCCCTAATCACTATCCCTAATCACTATCCCTAATCACTATCCCTAATCACTATCCCTGATAACTATCCCTGATCACTAGCCCTAATCACTAGCCCTAATCACTAGCCCTGATCAATATCCCTGATCACTATCCCTAATCACTAGCCCTGATCACTAGTCCTTATCACTAGCCCTAATCACTAGCCCTGATCACACCAAAAAAATTAAAAAAAATAAATGACAGCTCTGGCTGTCACACTGAATAAAGATGAGGAACAGGGGTGTGGAGGGGGTCGGAGTGGGTTTTGGGGGGTATTTGTATGTGAGGGGGCACTTTCAACACACTGAGGGGACAGAGGTTCGGTTCACGGCTCTGATCCTGTCACTTCTGTCACAAAATATGACAGTATCAGACCCGGGAACCAGCTCTCTCCTCCCTCTTTAACAGTGATTGGTCAGGCTGGATTCCCTGACCAATCACAGTGATCATCGGGCAGGGACGGCTGTGATAGGTCCCTGGCCCGATGTCCGTGACGATCAGCTGTTGGTGACAGCTCTCGTCACAGACTTGTCACCATGTGTTTACACATGGTGATGGTTTCAATGTATGACGATATAGATCGTCTTTTTGCACGAAGCACCCGCGGAAAAAGACGATCTATATCGCCTTGCGTCGCTAACGTGTTAAGAATGCTGACTAATGAGTTGTTATTAAAATAATAACATTAATTAATATAATAAGAAACACTAAAAACATTTTTAAAATGCATTATTTGAAACAATAAAAATATGGCTTTGTAAACAAAAAACATTTTTTTGCTCTTATATTCATATATGTACATTTTCTTTAATAATAGGACAATGTTATATTAATGTCTATTCTAAAAGTCATCAAAAATAGGAATTCTTTGCTTCTTATAATTTTATTTGGAGAGTATTTATTCCAAATGAAAACTCATTAACATCTATAGATAATTTAATTCCCAAATACATTTTTAAATGTCAGTCGGACCCAATGTTATAATGTTCAAATAAAAATGTATTATCTTCTACAAACATCAATAATGATTTTGACTTTCTTGATACATAACTTAAAATGTATCATAGATATATAAAATATTGTTTTTGAAACCATGATTAATATTTTAGCCCATTAATAGCAATCATATTGAACTTACCAAATCCAAATGCTTTGGATCCTCCAATACTTTGGGATGCTTGTACACTAGTGGATGTATATAATCCAGTCACTAAAAGGCCATCAAAATAGGTACTTGTTGAAATAGTCACTGTAAATAAATGGTAAAACAAATGTAAATACAAGCTTATCAGATATTAAAAACATATAAAAACATATTTAAAAAACATTATTATTTCACTGCAACATACACAGTTCTTAATGGGAACCTTATGAACCAGTGGTTAACCCCTTCCCAACGGGCTGAGCCCTCTCCATAGCCAGTAAGTGTTTGCTGCATATTGCATATTGCTACCCCGCCGATCGTTGCTCCCCGTGACGTCATCGGGGTATGGTGATCTGTCCCAATGACTGCCTCAAGTCTTCCGAAGACCCGAGGCTGTCTTGTTTTAACCCATTCATTACAATGTGCCAATTGAATGAAAAGGAAAATCCCCATATACTGCCATACTGTAGTATGACAGGTTATGGTAGGATCGATCAGACAACCTAAGGTTAAAGTACCCTAGGGAGTTTGAAAAATAGTAAAAATAAAAATTTAAAAAAGTTAAAAAAATATAATAAAAAAACATAAAAACTCAAATCACCCCCCTTTCCCTAGAACTGATATAAATATAAATAAACAGTAAAAATCATAAACACATAAACACTTTAAAAGGATGCCAATGTATTACTTGGTAAACGAGAGTTGGTAATCCATTATGAAACACATTAGGTGTTTCCACAAATGAAAATGCCCGATCTATCAAAATATAATAACGGTTTTTCACTGCTTTTAACCCAGTAACGGAAAATAGTGCCCAAAGTCGAAAATGGCACTTTTTTTGCCATTTTGAAAAATATTAAAAAATTCAATAAAAAGTGATCAAAAGGTCATACAGTCCTAAAAATGACGGCATTGAAAACTTCATTAAAAGTCGCAAAAAAAAATTGTACAGGAAATTTTCATTTTTGTAAATGTATGAAAACATTATAAAACCTATACAAATTTTGTATCCATGTAATCATACCGACCCAAGGACTAAAGTCAACATGTCATTTGGGGCTCAAAGTGAAAGCCGTAAAGTCCAAGTCCACAAGAAAACTGCGCAAATGCGTTTTTTCAAGATTTTCACAGTATTTGGAATTTTTTTCCTGCCACCCAGTAAACGGCATGGAATATTACATACCATCACTAATTTAAACACCTTCACAACCCTGTATCAGCTTTTTTTATGGGGGCCCTTGAGAGAACTTCTTCTCATCCCTTGCCCTTCTACTGTAATGCTCTCATATCAAATTTCAAGACACAAGGTCCTGATGTAGCCAATGATTGGCTGGAACTAATAACCAGGATAGGAAAAGGTCCAATCCAGGGTGTTTAACAATATATCCACCACTGTCTCCCTCTGTCTCTCAATGGAAACCCCTGGCAAGGATCGCAGTGTGCTGATGGCACCGTATGGCAGCCAAGAGGACTACTGAAGGACCACAGGTCAGACTGCAGCTTATCAACTTTAGTCTGTGCCAAAGGCATGGTCTAAATGAATTCCTGAGTTCCATAATAAGGACAACCAACTTGCAGATGACCCCTAGTTACAAATGGGCCTCTGTGTTCATTGTGATCCCTGGGGGAAGCTGTCCAGATGCCGGTAATTTACTGCACTTTAGCCCCAGGCTGCAATGGTCAACATAACAGTTATCAAAGGTGTCTGCAATTCAACTTTATTGTTAATCCTTGTTCCCATGACATCCCAAAATTACGAAAACTGTGATGCAAAAATACTTTGTCTGGAGTTACATCTATAAAATATGGATAAGGCATACAGTCAACTTGCTGATGAGAAAGAACCTGTTTTTGGCTCTTTTCAATAAGCACCCTAGGATCCCCGATGTATACCTACTGCCAAAAATCTATAAAAATATGGAAAAACCTGATAGATGTCTATAGATGTTTCTGGAGTGAATTCAGTTTTACAACCTTTGATTATTTATCTGGATACATTCTAGCAAAAAAATGTTAAAAACCTTTCATTTTGTCTTAAAGATACAGGAGATTTTTTGGAAAACATTAAAGATGTCAACCATGAGAATGTGAAGTAGGATGTCCTCTTAAGTAATGTGATTATTAAGCTTCTGATGACGCTGTTGGATTTTATTATTTTAGATTTTGTAAGAACTTTTTCCTTCAACTGCAGGGGAATCGTATGGGGTCATCAGTGGCACCAAGCTATTCAAATATTTTCATATCGGAGTTTGAATACTGCCATGTTATGGAGGGGCCACTCATGTGCCTGATCCAGAGGTCAGATATGTGAACAGCGTCATTTTGCTATGGAAGGGGGGCATGGGTGAATTGAATTCATTTGAAAACTATTTATATATATATCTATTTGAGATGCATGTAATGATTAAATTTGCAGGGTAATCTAGTAAAACCATGATCCACTATTTGGATGTTGAAGTTCGTAAAAATGGAAGTAAACTTGAGACTACACTATTTTCTAAACCATCGACAGAAATAATAAGTTATGGAGAGATAGTCACTATCCCCCACAGACTAAAGATATTAAAGGTTTTTTCAAAAGTCAATTTGTTAGAGTTAAACGTCCATCAGAATATGAAGAGAAAAATGGTTCAGAAATGTGTTAAGCTATAATGAAACTGAAGTTGGATTAGTAGGTGATACAATAGGTTTGGGGGAGAATATGTGCACTCCTACAAAGAAAAAGAAAGAGAACCTAATTTTTTGTTTCTACTTATGAAAGGTGTGATAATTTCATTAGAAAATCATTATTGTGTCACTTGGATATTTTACAACAATCTATTTAGAACTGCCCCTATGTTTGTATATTGTAAAGGGCATTCTTTAGCTAATGAATTGGTACATGTGGAACAGAGAAACCTGGACCACAACAAGTTACATATTATCTAAAATGTATCTCTTTATTAAAAATAATTTATTCAAAATGTATATACAAACAGGTGCAGGTTTTTGGCAACAACAAAAGACAATTACCTGTCGCAACTAGTCCTGGAGCCAACGAGAGGGGGGGGGCACTGCTGGACCTTATCCTAGCCAACAGACCTGACAGGGTATCGAAATTACATCTTGGGGGAACCTGGGGAATAGTGACCTTAACCCTTTCACGACCTGTGACGTAATAGCACGTCACGGGTCGGCCGCGGGTGCATGGAGAGGGCTCACGCGCTGAGCCCTCTCCATAGCCGGTAAGTCTTTGCTGCATATTACAGCAAAGGCTTACAGGAAACACCGCGATCGGGTGAGCCACACAGGATCGGCGTGTGTTCACCCTCGCGCGCCAGGCAACGCGCCGGACGGCTTCAACACGAATGGCGGCGCTTATGGCTTTGCGCACGCCCAATCTTTCTAAGAGATCGTTCCGTCTCCCGGAGTATCGCGGGAGCGGCGATCCGTCGCCATGGTTACCTCGGGTCTCACGAAGACCCAAGGCTACTTAGGGGGTTTTAACCCATGCATACAATGTGCTATCAGCACATTGTAATGTATGAGTAGTAAAACTCCCATATACTGCCATACTGTAGTATGGCAGTATAGATAGGATCATGCAGACACCCTAGGTTAAAAATACCCTAGGGAGTCTGAAAGTCTAGTTTATAAAAAAAAATAAAAAAACCCTAAAACAAATCACCCCCCTTTCCTAGAACTGATATAAATATAAATAAACAGTAAAAATCATATAACATGATATGTACGCCGTCATCCGAAAATGCCCAATCTATCAAAATATGATAACGGTTTTTCACTGCGTTTAATCCGTAACGGAAAAATCGCGCCCAAAGTCGAAAATGGCACTTTTTTGTGTCATTTAAAAAAATTAAAAAATTCTATAAAAAGTGATTCACAGGTCGAACAGTCTCTCAAAATTGAACATTGTAAACGTCATCAAAATCTGCAAAAAAACGACACACACCACTAGCTCAGTACACCAATATAAAAAAGTTATTACGCAGAAGATGGCAAATTCCCCCAAAATTTTGGCAGAAGGTTTTATTTTTTAAATGTATGAAAACATTATAAAACCTATATAAATTTGGTATCCCCCGTAATCGCACGAGACCCAAAGATAAATTAGACATGTCATTTGGGTGCACAGTGAAATCCGTAAGATCCAGCCCACAAGAAGGATGCGTTTTTTTTTGATTTTTTTTTGGGGGGGGGGGGGGTTGTGGGGGGCCGGGGCGGGGGGCTGCTTGGGGGGTGTGTTTTTCTTTGAGGGGCAGGGGGGGGCGGGTGGGGGGGGGGGGGGGGGGGGGGCGTCCTTTGGGGGGGGGGGGGGGGGGGTTGGTGGGGTTTCGGGGGGGGGGCTTGGGGGGGGGGGGGGGGGGAAGACGCCCACCACAATTTCACCTTGCATTGGGAATTTTTTTCCCGCTCATAGTAACGGCATGGAATATTCAATACCATCCACTATAGACAGTGACCAATTTGTACGCAGGAAAATAAGCCGCATCACAGCTCTGTACATGGAAAAATAAAAAAGTTATGGATTTTTGATCATGGGGATTAAAAAATGAAAATGAAAAAACAAAAAAGGGCCAGGTCCTGAAAGGGTTAATATCACTGATTTTATATTATGCTTTAATAAGATGGTTAGTAGAGGGGCAACAAACACTCTAAATTTTCAGCAGCTAATGGAAGACCTTATAGGCCTGTGAGAAACACATACTATATGGGAAAAAGCATAAGAGAAACAAGAAAAAGTCAATCAACTAGTACTGTAAGGAGGGCAATAAGTGAGAAAGATGAGGTATTTAAGGAGCTAAACAGTGCAGGTAGCGATGAGGCCTTACTGGATTATAGAGGGAAAAATAAATGTTGTAAAAAACAGATGAAGGACAGCCAAAATAGAGACTGAAAGAAATGTTGTCAAGGAGAGTAAAAACAATTCCAAATTATTAAGTATATCAAGTTTATAAAACGATAAGAAACTAAAAACAGAGTGTGGGCCATCTGAAGTATAACCTGGCGGTCAACCTATTGAATGTTGCCTTCTCTACTGTCTTTACCCAGGAAAATCCCATGGTGAAAGACATGATGAAGAATAATGTAAATTTTCTTTGGATTGTCAACCCTCTAACCCAGAAAAAGGTACGGCGCTGCCTCAAAACCACTAAAGTATACAAATCACCAGACCCATATGGTACTGCATGAACTATGTACCATTTATTTTTAAAATTTGAAGATTCACTGAGGATTTATTTCACAGGATTGGTGCATAGCAAATGTTGTTCCTACTGTGGAAACTACAGACCTGTGAGTCTAACTTCTGTTATGGGAAAATATTTGAGGAGTTTGTTAAAGATGCTGTCCTGGAGTATCTCACTGTACATACCTTATAACCAAGCATCAGCATGGGTCTATGTCCGTGCTGTCAGAAAAATCTGAGGTACATTCCAGACTGGACCTGGGGGAGGCTGTGGATGTTGTCTGGACTTTTCCAAGGCATTTGATACAGTGCCATATAAGAGGTTGGTACATAAAATGAGACTGCTGGGACTAGGGCAGTGATGGCGAACCTTTTAGAGCCTGAGTGCCCAAACTTCATTCAAAAGCCACTTATTTATTGCAAAGTGCCAGCACAGCAATTTAAGCAGTAATTTATTTCTCCTTGTTCTTTGACAACGTTCAATCGTTCAGCCTCCTAAAGACACCAACGCAGTTGAAAGGAGGAGGGCAAATTCGCCTATCATTGTAGGAAGATTCTGCAGGAAGATTCTTTGAGTCCTGTCCGGTGAACTTCATTCTGGGGTGATGGCCTGGGTGCCCACAGAGAGGTCTCCGAGTGCCGCCTCTGGCACCAGTGCCATAGGTTCGCCACCACTGGACTAGGGGAAAATCTGTGTATTTGGGTAAGCAATTGATTTAGTGATAGAAAACAGAGGGTGGTCATTAATGGCACATTCCCAGATTGGGTTGACATTACCAGTGGAGTGCCACAGAGGTCAGGGGTCTTTTTGATATTTTTATTTATGACCTTGTAGTGGGTTTACACAGTCAATTTTCAGTATTTTCAGATAATGGCAGGCAGCACAAGGCAAGATTAAATAGTTGGTTCCACCAATAGCAGAGAGCCTAATTAAATACAGATGACTCCTGTGTATGTGGCATAGACGTGGACACATGAAGTCTAAGGGGAGCGAGTCTGTCCACAGTGACATCGGTGAGTCTCTCCCTGACAATGACAGAGGTATTCCATGAGCACAAAGGGCGTGGGAGAGAGGGAAATTTTGTACAGAGATGGTAAAGGAGTATTCACACAAAGATAAGTTTTTTAAATGTACTCAGGATAACAAAATAACACTTTCTCTAATTCACTATAAATTCAGGGTTATTCAGGGAAGCCATCTTGCTTTGTGTCTGTATGAGCTGTTCTCTCTGCCTCTAGCTCTCTCCCCCCTGCTTTCGAGGATGGAGCGCACAAAAATTCACTTCTTGTCGGCAAACAACTCTCGTCATGAGGAGAGAGAAGCTGCAAACTACAGGCAGATAAGTTCTTTATCCGGGGAGGGGGAGGGAGGCACTGGAGATCTCGTAGCGTGAGAACAGATATGTAGCAGAGCTGACAGTGCGTAATATGCATGTCATTGATCTCATCATCTCTCATCTGTCTCATATCTCTCCTTCTGTGTATCAAATACTAGTACAATGTTCAGAAGCTAAATGAAAGTGTATGTAAACCTTGTATCCTGATAATCTAACTACATTTTCAGAACACAGAACTAGATGGATCTGCTCAGAGAGTCTCCCCTCACACTGATTTTACACTGACCATCACTGAGTGATAGGAGTTAAAAGAGCAAAAAAACTGAGTAAAATTGTAAAGTATGGGGTTAAAAATGATCTTTATTGTGTAAACACCACTAGGGGATTGAGAGTTGAGATTTTTCTTTCATGGGTAAACCCCTCTAAAGGACATAAATATAAATAAACGCCAAATTGGTAATGGGTGGATGGGAAGGAACATAACCTAGGTGAGCAAGGAAAATAATCCTTTTATATATGCAAGGTCAACCTTGATCTATGTTTATCTCTCTGATATGTCCGGACATGCAAATGTATGTCCAAAATGAAAAATGGACTGAGTTTCTAACAGTTTCTTACTTCTACAAAGGGTGATATTGTTGGTAAACAAGCTTGGTAAAGATACTGGCTGGAGTTATTCCATTTCTAATGCTATCCATCTAGGCATGATTTTGAGGGTGCAAAATCCCAGCCGTTTATGTTTAAACATAATGGAGAGGGCAATATGTGGGCGTTTATTATTCCAGATGAATTTAGAAACATGAGAGTGTATACGTTTAAACGTATACACCATTTTGATTGTATGGATATGACCCAGCACATTATTATGAGGAGGTCACTGTCACTGAAATTAAGAGCTATTTCAATACAAAACATCCTAACAACCCAAGTTACATGTTAACATAGGAAGCTTTTGTTGATTTTACACTTCACAATTCTTGAATCCATTAAGCTTGTGAGTTTTTGGAGAGTTTCTGATTGAATTTCTTTGCATGAGTAGCGTACCAAGGCTGCTGTTTTGATGTGAACTGCCTCACACTTTCATAGAACTTTTGCTTTGTAATCCAGTTAGGGTTACTGGGCCCAGACATACATGTAGACTAATTTTCAAACAGTCTTGTTTACTGATGACTGTCGTGCAACCCTGGATGGTCCAGATGGATGAAGTAGCACATTTACTTACCCAGTCCCTGCGCGATACCCGCTGTGCGTTGTCTGCCGGAATGCCCATCTGTGGCGATTTATGAAGATCATGTGCCCAATTTCCTGCATGTGTCGCTTCCCTGATCAGGTCCGCCAGAGTTCACCTTCTTCCTCCAGGTATATGTGAGTGCATGTTTAGCAACACAAATTGAATTGTTAAATCCCATGCATAGTCCAAATCCGTTGTATCATCCGATGGCCGCCCCCCCCCCCCCCCCCCCCCCGAATTGTGTTGGGTGAAAGCCAGCGCAAATGTGACACAAAACGATCGCATGCGACACAACCCCTGAAAAATCTGAAAACCCGACGGAAATGCGGCCGTAGGACCCTTAGTAAATAAGCCCCCATGTGTCAACAAAGCTGCAATGTCAGCGAGGAGGTGGAGTAGTCATGTTTTGGACCGGAATCATGGGGAGAGAGCTGGTAGGTCCCTTTAGGGTTCCTGAAGGTGTGAAAAAGGCCTCAGCAAAGTATATACTGACTGACTACTTTCTTTCATGGTACAAAAAGAAGAATTGTGCCTTCTGGAGCAAAATCATCTTCATGCATAATAATGCAACTTCTCATTCTGCAAAGAAACCTTTGATTGATTGGCTGCTATGGGCATAAAAGGAGAGAATCTCATGGTGTAGTCACCATCTTCCCCTGACCTTAACCCTACAGAGAACCTTTGGAGTATCATCAAGAAAAAGAGCTATGAGGGAGGGAGGCAAGATACATCAAAAAAGTAGCTCTGGGAAGCCACTCTGAGATCATGATAAGAAATTCAAGCAGAAACTGTTCAAAAGTTCATAAGTTTCCTATGTTACCATGTAACTTGGCCTGTTTTGGATTGAAACAGCTTTTGATTTCAGTGAATGTGTCCTCCTAATGCTTACAACCTATAAAATGTTTTGAAGCTCTACCGTGCATAGTAATTTGGAACTGAGCATTTTGATTTTTTTTAATTGTGAAGAATTTACCGTTATTAGAGATGGGCAAATTTGTTGAAATTTGTTTCAACCAAATTTGCCGAATCTTTGCAAAAATATTCGATTCGACCCAGTTTAACTCATGTTAAAAAACAGGTATTTCCTGGCTGCAGAGAGCCTGTAAGGTGTTGTAGAAAGTTGTGCCTTGCTTAAATATGCATAGGGAGCGTGGTTTGGTCTTCAAACAATGCTGTGTTTTAGTATGACACGCACATGACAGCCATCGCTCTTAGAATTACTTGACTCTTCAATTCCATGTGCACTTACAGGGGCCAACTTCACCAAATAAGTGAAGCTGGAACGCAGCCTGACAAGATAATGGGGCACATTTACTAAGGGTCCTCAGCCACGAATCCGTCGGGTTTCCTCTTTGCGCTGTATTTCACGGGATTGTGGCGCACGCGATCGATTTTTGGCGCAATCGCGCCGACTTTCGCGCGACAGAAATCAGGGGGCGTGGCCACCGGACAACCCGAAGGATTCGGAAAAACCGCGGAATTTAAAAAGCCATTTGTGTCGCAAGATCAAGCACTCACATACACCAGAAAAAAGCAGGTGAACTCCAGCGGACCTCGGCGCAGCAGCGACACCTGGTGAATATCGGCGCACGGACCTTAGTGAATCCCGGCAGAACCCGAATCAGCGTCGGAGAACCCGCCGCTGGATCGCAACTGGACCGGGTAAGTAAATGTGCCCCAATGTCTTTTCCAGCTTGAAAGGACTGAGCTGAGGGGCAAGATACCACTATAACATCAAAGAGTGCACTCTTTTTACACGGACATCAGATGATTCTATAGATAACGACAGAACCTGTTCTGTTAAATGCGGATACATGTAGAAACCCCCCCCAAAAGAGTGCAGAGGGCACGACAGTAATTTTGCACAATGTCAGATCATTTTGCCTTTTTCATCAGTCAGTCTCCGCTTCAATTGGTCATAATAGAGATGACGAGCACTAAAATCTCGGTACTCGTTTTCGAGACAACTTTTCCCGATGCTCGAGTGCTCGTCTCGAATAACGAACCCCATGAAGTCAATGGAGACTCGAGCATTTTTCAAGTGGGACCAAGGTCGGACGCAAAGAAGCTTGGCCAAAACCGGAAACCTCAGAAAAGGATGGAACACCACGGAAATGGACGGAAACAGCAGGGGCAGGCATGATGGATGCCTATGAGGCTGCTTAAACGACACATTAGCCAAATTATGGGCAACAGCATGGCCATGACAAGTGACAGAATGAAGCTAGATAGCATCTAAAACATCCAATAATTGACCCTGACACTATAGGGGACGGCATGCAGAGCAGCGGCAGCAGCGGAGTATGCTAGAGAGTGGCATGGCGACAAACCCTAAATGGACTCAGGCTTCAAACCAATGGGTGCAGAGAGGAACCAAAGGAGTGTGAGCAGAAGCGCTGAAATTATTTCCTCTGTGAACAAAAGGTTTGACGGTATATATATTTAGTCGATAACACAGCATGGTGGCGACATAGTGACCAAGTTCCATAACGTATCTGGTGAAACACCACCAAAAAATGAGCCTGACACAGCTCCTTTGATAGGGACGACATTGGAGGCAGCCATGGAGAGGACTTCCATGATTAAGAGCGACCAGTATATGGGCATCCTATTGCGCTTCTATGAATTGCAACTGCAGGTCTCCAACATGGCGGCGACAACGCGCCGAGTTCCACTATGTATGTGGTGAACACCTGAAAATTCTGCCTGACCACAGCTCGTTTGATAAGGGACCATGTATGGAGGCAGTGAACTAGTAGTAGATTAAAGGTGCCTGGCCAAAACTATGTTAGTTGGATCTTGGGATGGAGCTGGCGCTCGCTGCCAGGCGAGCTTTCGCCAATACCAAGCCCCGTATCTAGCGTACTCCCCAAACAGCACTTCTAAGAACCTTTTGTATAAGATCAGGTAGTAAGCGTCTTATAAAGTTTGGGATATGGCGGGGGTGAGGGGAATGTAACAAAAATGCGCAAGAAGCGCTGAAAATAATATCGGTAAATGATAAAAGTTTGCCAGTATATTTGTGTGAGTACCCCAGGGTGGCGACAAAGTTAACAAAGTTTGTGATGCTACCCTGTATAATAGGCTTTGGCGGTCTTTTATCGCCTAGCTCAGCAGTTTTGAGCACCGCCTTGTCGCTTAGCGACGGCAATGTTGTGCCTAGAGCCAACGCTGCATTGGCGACCATGCCACACGGATGGTAAATTCGGAGGGAGGAGGAGGGAAGTGTGGGAAGGAGGAGGAGGTAGTAGGCTTTCGAGACCTGGACCGAGGTAGCCACCACAATCCTCGCGTCGGCAGTATACCAGCCCCAGGGTCAGACTCGGTCCACCTCCACCAAGTTAAGTGTAGTAGCGTTTCTTATAAGTTTGGGATATGGGGGTGAGGGGAATGTAAAAGATCGCAAGAAGCGCTGAAATAATATCCGTAAATGGTAAAAGTTTGGCAGTATATTTTGTGGATTACACAGCAGTGTAATCACAGTGCGCAGAAGGCTGAATTGAAAATATGGTTAATCATAAAGTTTGCCAGATATTTTTGTGGATAACACAGCAGGGTGGCGACAAAGTTACAACTTTCATGTGGAATCCATGAAAACAACAAATTTCTGCCTGACCACCTCGTTTGTAAGGGGACGATGTATGGAGGCAGCTATATGGACGTCTTTTGGAGGTAGCAATGAGAAACGTGTGGGAGCTGCTATGGAGACAATTTAATGTTGGATAGTGCCTGTATGTGGCAGTCCAAAAATTTTCAAACCAGAGGAGCTGGTAGGTGGCCCCCAGAAAATGAAATAGATTGAGTGCCTGTATTGGCAGTCCAAAAAAGTTTTCAAACCAGGAGCAGGTAGGTGGCCCTCCAGAAAATGAAATGATTGAGTGCTGTAGTGGCAGTCCAAAAAAGTTTTCAAACAGAGGAGCAGGTAGGTGGCCCCCAGAAAAATGAATAGATTGAGTGCCTGTATGTGGCAGTACCAAAAAATTGTTTTAAAACAGAGGACAGGGTAGGTGGCCCTCCAGAAAAATATAATGACTTAATTTAAAGGACGATAGCTAGAGCCAAGTGGGCCCCTGTCAAAAAATACCAGTTTCCTCTGCTTTAGTGTACAAAGAGAGGAGAAGAGAGGAAAATGAGGAGGAGGGGGCATTCAAATCATTCAGGTTGGGCTTCCTTCACCTGGTGGAGATTGGAAATTATGAGAAATCCAGCTTTATTCATCTTAATAAGCGTCAGCCTGTCAGCGCTGTCATCGGACAGGCGTGTACGCTTATCGGTGATGATGCCCAACCAGCTGCACTGAAACCCCTCGGACAACACGCTAGGGCAGGGCAGGCAAGAACCTCCAAGGCGTACAGGCCAGTTCGTGCCACATGTCCAGCTTTGACAACCAGTAGTTGTAGGGAGCTGTGTGATCTTTAGGTACGATGGTAGGGTCAGCTACGTACTCCTCACCATCTTTCTGTAAAGATCACCCCTACTCTGCCGAGACTGGGACAGGGGACAGTGTTCTTGCTGGGGTGACATAAACTGGCAAAAGCCTTGTAAAGCGTACCCTTGCCAGTGCTGACAAGCTGCCTGCTCGCCTACTCTCCCTCGCTACTTGTCCCGCAAACTACGCACTCTGCCGCTAGCGCTGTCAGAATGGACATACTGTTTCCTTGTGCACCAGGGCCTGCTGGTATTCATGCATTCTCACACTACCTTTCCTCTCCAGGGATGAGGATGGAAAGATTTTGCTTGTACCGTGGGTCGGAGAGTGAATACCATTAATCGGTGCTGGGGGAGGGAATAATTCTTTGAACGCGAGGGTCACGGGATAGCAGCCTAGCATGAAATCTGCCATATGCGCCAGAGTCCAACGCGCAAAATAACTCCCCTCACTGGCCTACTGCCCATTTCCTCCTCCTCCAACTCCTCTCTTCTGCCCATAACACGCTGAACGTGAAGGACTGAACATGGTCCCCTCTTGTCTCGCTCTCTCCTCCTCCTCACCCTCCTCCGATATGCGCTGAGAAACAGACCTGAGGTGCTTTGGCTATCAACAAGGGACGGAATCTTCTTCCCCCGTCTCTTGTGACGAGCGCAAAGCTTCCGACTTCATGCTGATCAGAGAGTTTTTCAACAGCCAAGCAGCGGGATGTGAGGCTGATGATGGCGGCATCGCCATTGGCAATCCTGTATTTGACTCCTCGAGTTACTCAGCACCTGACAGATATCAGACATCCACGTCCACCCTCATTGTAGACTTGAGGAAGCTGACTGACCTGACATACCAGTTCTGGTGGAAGTTGAATCTGGTCAGTCTACAATCGCTCTGCGCGCTCGTAAACTCTGGTAAACTGGTCCGTGTTTGAATTCCACCTCGTGGGCACGTGCACAACAATCGGTGAGACGGTGCAGTTGGA
Organism: Engystomops pustulosus; assembly: GCA_019512145.1. Taxonomy (NCBI): domain Eukaryota; kingdom Metazoa; phylum Chordata; class Amphibia; order Anura; family Leptodactylidae; genus Engystomops; species Engystomops pustulosus. The sequence goes on from CM033644.1 coordinate 100,820,879, forward strand.
GGCGCTGCGCTGCCCTGGAAGGTGGCAGATCTGTGGGACTCTGAAAATGGGCACAGATGCGCGCACTTTGTGAGCAAATCAGACAGATGGGGGGTATGTCTTGAGGAAACGACTGACTAATAGAATTTAACACATGGAGCCAGGCTGGCACATGTGTCAGTCTGCCGAGTTGCAGGCAACCGCCACCAGGTTACGGCCGTTGTCACACACAACCATGCCTGGCTTCAGGTTCCGCGGTGCCAGCCACAGATCAGTCGCGCTGTGGATGCCCTGTAATAGTTCTGTGGGCGGTGTGCCTTTTATGCCTAGGCCTCAGCAGTTTGAGCACCGCCTGCTGTCGCTTAGTCGACGGCACTGTGCTGTGCCTAGACTTAGCGACTGATGGCGGCCATGCCCACGGAGGTAGTTCGGAGGAGGAGGTGGAGGAGGGGTGGGAGGAGGAGGGGCATAGTAGGCCTGAAAGACCTGGACCGGGTAGGGCCCCGCAATCCTCGGCGTCGGCAGTATATGACAGCCGCAGGGTCAGACTCGGTCCTAGCCTCCACCAAGTTAACCCAATGTGCCGTCAGATATATAGGCCGCCCGCAGCACTCGTCCACGTGCCCGTGGTCAGGTGGACCTTGTCAGAAAATGGCGTTGGTCAGGGCACGGATGATGTTGTCTGACACATGCTGGTGCAGGGTGGGACGGCACATCGGAAAAAGTAGTGGCGGCTGGGGATCGAATACGTGTGGCGGCCGCCGCCATGAGGTTGCGAAAGGCCTCGGTCTCTACTACCTATAAGGGCAGCATCTCCAGCTAAGCAATCGGGAGATGTGGACATTAAGGGCTTGGGGTGCGGGTGGGCTGCACTATATTCTTTTCCGCTCCAGCCGTCTGGGGTATGGAGAGCTGACACGCTGGTGGATGCTGTGGGGATCGTGGAGGAGACGAATGGGGTTTTGTGCCAGGTCCTGGGCAGGGGGCTGACTATCAGCTGACACAGGGGAAGGAGCAGTGGTGTGCACGGCCGGAGGTTGAACGGCTTGGTGCCACTGAGTGGGTGTTTTACATTCATATGCCTGCGCATACTGATGGTAGTTAAGCTAGTAGTGGTGGAACCCCTGCTGAGCCTGGTTTGGCAAAGGTTGCACACCACACAGTCCGTCGGTCATCCGGTGTTTCCTTAAAGCACTCCAGACTTCTGAAAAATCTAGCCCTCGCCGCGGGAGGCCCCGCCACGGGAGCTATACGTGACACATTTGGCGCTGATGCACCAGCTCTGGCCCTGCCTCTCGTCTGGCCCCACCACTGCCTCTTCAACACTGTTTGGCCGAGGACTCTCCTCGTCTCAAAGCACTGTGTTCACCCGGCCTCTCAACCAGCTTGGGTCTGTCACCTCATCATCCTCCGATCCCTCAGTCTGCTCCCCCTCGACTTCCTGCCCTGACAACAACTTCACCATGTCTGACACCGTGTCTCATCATCGTCGACACCTCTTTACACACTTCTTCCACTACGTCAAGAAGGTCATCATCACCCACAGACTGCGATGGTGGAAAACCTGTGGGCATCGAAAATTGCTCGCAGCAACCGGACAGTGGTTTGTGACTGTGGGAAGGGTCCAGAAAAACAGTTCCTCAGAGTAGCCGGTTCACAATGCCAAATTTTCCTGGGAGGGGGCAGACTGGGGGGGAGGAGAGGAGGCTGAGGTGCAGGAGCGGAGGAGTCCGATTTCGGTGACATGGGTGGACTGCGTGGAAGACTGACGGTGGACAAATTGCTCGAAGCATTGTTGGCAATCCACGACATCACCTGTTCGCAGTTCTGGCCTCAACAGTGCTCTACCACATCCCAGTAACTTCAGACATGAACCTAGGGTGTAGACTCTGCGGCGTTCCCCTGCCTCCCTCATCAGCAGTGGTTTGTCTCCCCGCCAGGCCCAACGGCCCCTCTGACCCCTGCAGTAGTTGGATGCCCACGTCCGCCCTCGTCCTCTACCCCTAGCCCTCGGGTTAAACACTTTGAAATGAACGTATAACTAGAGATTGAGCAGAACATGATGCCGTCCGAGCTTATGCGCGGTTCGAGCATTAGGGTGACTCGAGAACGCTCTGCTCGGGACGAGTATTTCCCTGTCGAGATCGAGGCATACAGCTTAAAAAAAACACAGTGCTAGAACAATGAAGATAGAATAAAAACAGGAGCACACAGGATCATTTAAGATAAACACACCGTGCAGAACACGCTGCAGAATAGATTACAGATGTTCGGCACATCTGCTTACTTGTCGGGAGATACGCGCGGAACGGCGCGAACAAAATAGCATGTGAAGAAACAATATATATGTGGAAGAACACCATTGCAGATGTTATTTAACATCTGCAATGTGTTCTTCACACACATATATATTGTCTTCACATGTATTTTGTTCGCGCCGTTCCGCGCGTATCTCCCGACAATAAGCAGATGTGCCGAACACTCGTAATCTATTCTGCACGTGTTCTGCCTGTTGTTTTTATCTTAAATGATCTGTGTTCACTGTGTTCACTGGTTTCACTGTTTTATCTATTCGTCACTGTTCTTACATCTGCTAACTTGGGGAGAGATAAATATTACGCGCGGAACGTGAAGAATAGATCGCAGAGTTTGCAATTATCAGAAGACATTATTTTTCAATTAATAAACACATTTTATTCCTGAACCATGGTCCCTTTGAAAAATGCTCGGTCTCCCATGACTTCAATGGGGCTCGTTATCGAACGAGCACTCGAGCATCTGGAAATGTTCGGCTCGAGTAACGAGCACCCGAGCATTTTAGTGCTCGCTCATCTCTAGTTATAACTTTAATTTTTTTTTTACTTTTTTTTTGTGTTTTTTTTTTTTGTGTTTTTTAGTTTTTTAAAACCAAACGATGGCTATCCGATTGCTATGGCTATTTTCTAGCCAACTATGAAAGCACACTGCTATGCCAGATGAGATGACGCTGAGTTATGAAAAAATAAACGTAAATAAAAGTAAATGGCAGACTGTGCCTAATTTCAAGCCAACCCCTATAAATTGTCCCAGTTCGGTCTTTGCGATGGATATGTGCGTCACTAACACTAAACACAACGGTCGCAGTTCTCCCTGCAATTCCTCACAATATGGAGTAGATGCACTACAGCAAGGCCAGCCACCGCAGTCAACCAGAAATAAAATATATAACGCTATTGTAGGCCTAAGTAAGCCTTTGGATTCTCCTATGGTCATTTTCTAGCCAAGTATGAAGCAACACTGCATTGCCAGATGAGATGACGCTGAGTGTAAACTAAACGTAAATAAAAAGTAAATGGCCGACTGTGCTAATTTCTCCAACCCTAATACAATTGTCCCACTTCGGTCTTTGCGATGGTAGTGCGTCACTAAGCGCTAAACACAACGGTCGCAAGTCTCCCTGCAAATTCTCACAATATGGGTAGTAGATTGCACTACAGCAGGCCCACGCCACCAGCAGCTCAACAAATAAAATATATAAACGCTATTGTAGGGCCTAAGTAGCCGTTTGGATCTCCTATGGCTATTTTCTAGCAAGTATGAAAGCACATGCTATGCCAGATGAGATGAGGCAGTTAGAAAAAATAAACGTAAATAAAAAGTAAATGGCAGACTATGCCTAATTGAAATCAACCCCTATAAATTGTCCCACTCGGTTTGCGATGGATGTTGCGTCACTAATCGCTAAACACAACGGTCGAACTCTCCTGCAAAGTTTCCTCACAATATGTAGTAGATGAGATACACGCAAGGCCAGCCACAGAAGACAACCAGAAATAAAATATATAACGCTATTGTAGCCTAGTAAGCCGTTTGGATTCTCCTAAGGCTATTTTCTAGCCATAGAAAGCACCACTGCTATGCCAGATGAGATGACGCTGATGAGTTATGAAAAAATAAACGTAAAATAAAAAGTAAATGGCGGACTGTCCTCATTTCATCCAACCCAATAAATTGTCCACCTACGGTCTTGCGATGGATAGTGCGTCACTAAGCGCTAAACACAACGGTGCAAGTATCCCTGCAAATTCCTCACATATGGTAGTAGGCACTACAGCAAGGCCAGCCATCCACGAGGTCAACCAGAAATAAAATATATAACGCTATTGTAGGCTAAGTAAGCCGTTTGGATTCTCCTATGGCTATTTTCTAGCCAGTATGAAAGCACACTGCATGCCAGATGAGATGACGCTGAGTTATGAAAAATAAACTAAATAAAAAGTAACTGGCAACTGTGCCTATTGTAAATCCAACCCCTAATAAATTGTCCCACTTCGTCGTTGCGATGGGATATGCCGTCACTAAGCGCTAAACACAACGGCTCGCAAGTCCACTGCAAATCTCACAACCATAGGGTAGTAGATGCACTACAGCAAGGCAGCCACCAGCAGATCAACCAGAATAAAATATTAACGCTATTAGAGCCTAAGTAAGCGTTTGGATTTCTCTATGGCTATTTCTAGCCACAGTAGAAAAGCACACTGCTATGCCAGATGAGATGACGCTGAGTTATGAAAAAATAAACGTAAAATAAAAAGAAACTGGCAGACTGTGCCTAATTGAAATCAAAACCCTAAAAATTGTCCACTTGGTGTTTGAGGTGGATTGTGTGTCACTAAGAGCTAAACACAACCGTGCAAGTCCCTGCAATCCTACACATATGGTACTATGCCAAATAAAAAAAAAAAGTGTATAACGTTATTGTAGCCCTAAGAAAGGTGTTGGGTTCTGTTGAATCACTCCTGCCTAACACTCATTCTAATAGAAACAGCCTAACGCTTTCCCTGACCAGCAGCAGCTCTCTCCCTGCGGCATCCAGACACAGAATGATCCGAAGCGCAGGCAGGGGCTAGTATTCCTGGGTACTTGATCTGGCCAAGCAACCACTGCTATCGACGTGTACGGTACCACGTAATGCTGGTTGGGTGCAGAGTCTCCTGGCTTGTGATTGGCTCTGTTTCTGGCTGCCAAAAAGCAAAACGGCGGGAGATGCCATTTTCTCGAGCGGACGAGTATGTTCGCTCATCTCTAGTCATTAATCCATTGGTATTGTTAAAGCCAAAAAAACGGGAGTGGATCCAGAATAGAGATGAGCAGTAAATGTGATATTTGCATGTCCTCTGTGTTCTGTGTCCACTCCTGCTTTTGGCTATCAATCCTGAAGTTTTTCATTCTTCTGACAGATGAAATGAAGGGGAAAACCAAACATAGTAGCAATGGCATAGAGTGGTGGAGAGTGAAAACAGCATTATGAAAATCACAGAGAGTTCCAGTGAGACAGTGGTCAGTTGGCAGCAGCCTGAGTAGGCCCCAGAGTGGTACATTGACAAATTATGGAGGTGGCAGCAACATCGTAGGCCACAGAGTGGCACAATGAATTTGAAGTTTGAAATTAATTTGAAGTTGAAATTTTTAATTTAAATTTGAAGATTAGAGACGCCACATGCATCATCCATTACAATTTCCCTGAGTGTATTATGTCTTTGCAAAAAAACAAAACTTCAAAGGTGGCAGCGGCGGCATGAGGTCAGAGAGTGGCACAATGACAAATTCTGGAGCTGGCAGCAACATGGTAGGCCACAGAGTGGCACAATGAATTTGAAGTTTGAAATGAATTTGAAGTTTGAAATGAATTGGAAATAGAAATTTTTAATTTAAATTTGAAGATAAGAGACGCCACATGAATCATCCATTACAATATCCCAGAAAATATTAAAATAAATAATTCTTTATTTATATAGCAAGGGGAAATTGCACCAAGCACCAATCCACACTGTTGGTTAGATAATATACATGCACATAATTTATTAACTATAATGGTTAAGATACAATATGTAATATACAATACATCAAATAATACATCAAATTAAAATGTAATAATGCACAATGTAATGGTATGCATACCAGTATGTAACACTTTGTTATAGCTCAAGCTGGGCTAAAAAGGGGCACAAATGGCACCATAGGGCCCATAGGACCATCTGTGCCCTTGATAAAAATTGAAATGTGAATATAACTATAATAATGTACCGTGGAGTTTGTTTTTACGTACAGGTAAAAAGCTCATATATACCGGTTATAAACCTTTTAACTCCTCCAATTTTTCAGTGGAGTTCAGAGTAATATGACAGTTGGTTCTTGTGATATGTCCCAATAATGTTCACTGGGGATGTAATTTATATCTTTTGCTTAAAGATGCTGTAAACAGTACTTTTCACTAGAAATATGACTTATATGGTTCTTAACCCCTTCCCGACATTTGACGTAATAGTGCGTTCTCGCAAAATGCAGTACTATTACGTCATGCTACTGGCACCGGCTCCTGAACGGAGCCGGCACCAGAAGCTGCAGGTGTCAGCTATATATTATAGCCGACACCTGCCTCTAACACCCGGGATCGGAGATTTCTCCTATCGCAGGTGTTAACCCCTTACACGCCGTGCTGACCGCGGCGTGCAAGGGGCATTTGAGAAGAATTGGACCCCCCCGTGGTGCTTGCCAGTGGGGTCCGCTGCTCCGATCGCAGCCCCGGGACTGCCGGTGCCCGGGGCTGCGCCATCCTCCTCCAGCTGTCGGGTCCTGCCTTCTGACAGGACCGGCTTCACACACTGAGCATGCGCAGCATGCCAGTGTGTTTATTACACAGTGTAATACATCTGTATTACACTGTGTAATGTGAAGAAGAGCTTGAACAAGTGATCAGTGGATCACTTGTTCAAGCTAACCTGTAAAAGTTAATAAAAAAATGTTTAAAAACATTACATTAAAATAATTTTTAATAAAATAATTAATTAAATAATTAAGTCCCCTAAACATACAATAAAGTGAAAAAAAACAAAATCGCAAAAACCCCACCCATATTTGTGTCCGTAACAATCCGTAAAATAACTCAGAACTATTATTGGCCCACCGGTGAACGCCCGTAAAAACAATAAAACCCAAAAAAACACGCCAAAAATGTACATTTTTCATAAATCTCTACACAAAAAGTGTTCTAAAAAGTTATGTGCGCAAAAACCTGGTACCACTGAAAAGAACACTTAAAAAATAAGCCCTAAACTAGCTACTGTCAACCAAAAAAATATTAAGTTAGCGTCTCCGAAAAGATGGCAATGCAAAACAAATGAGATTTCCTGTATATTAGTTTTTATCCAGTAAAATTGTAAAAATAAATGAAAAACTATTATAAATGAGGTATCACGTAATCGTAGGACCTTTAGAATGAAGAATAATATAATATTTTTAGTGTACGGTGTACAACCCCCAAAAAATACGAAAAGAAAGTAACCAAAATTGACAATTTTCTTTCACCATACATTCAAGAGTTAATAAAAATCTCATCAAAGCTAATGATCCACTAAAATTCAAGTATTTGTAAAGTGCACTCTCATGTCGCAGAAAATAAGCCTTATATGTCCAAATTGCCAAAAAATAAAGATTGTATAGCCAATAAAATGACAATGCATAATCTGCTCTGAATGGCGCAGCTTCCCTTCGATGCCCTGCGAGGCCCGGCGCAGCACCGTCTAACCCGGGCAAGTGCCGGGGCCCGGGGCACTGGAGGGCCCACTCGGGCCCTGGATCTCCCCGGGTCACAGGACATCTGCCCCGCTGCCGGCGGGAGATTCCTCATGCGCAGCATGCTCAGTGTGTTACATTACACAGTGTAATACATCTGTATTACACTGTGTAATGTGAAGAAGAGCTTGAACAAGTGATCAGTGGATCACTTGTTCAAGCTAACCTGTAAAAGTTAATAAAAAAATGTTAAAAACATTACATAAAATAATTTTTTAATAAAAATAATTAATTAAATAAAGTTAAAGTCCCCTAAACATACAATAAAGTGAAAAAAACACAAAATCGCCAAAACCCCCCACATATTTGTGTCCGTAACAATCCGTACAATAACTCAGAAATATTATTGGACCCACTCGGTGAACGCCGTAAAAACAAAACCCGAAAAAACGTCCAAAAAATTGATACCCAATCTCTTCCGTATATATATTATACCCCATCTGTGGTGGTAACATGCGGTATGGGGCACACGGCCCAGGAAGGGCCGGCTCCAGGTTTGGGGCCCGAACCCCTATGGGCGATAGAGCCCCTAGTGGGACCCTTTTTGGGCGCTCACAGTAGTCACATGCCCCCCATCCCCGTGCACCATCCTCCTCTCCTCCTGTAACCACATGCACCCTCCTATCATACAAATCTGCCCCCGTATCACACTGGACCCCCCCTATGTAAACACTGCCCCCCTCCCATTTACACCCACTGCCCCCCCCTCTGTCCCGTATAACACTGCCCCCATCATAGCTACAAAATGCCCGGTATACACCACTTGCCCCCTGTATACACACTGCCCCCCCTCCGGTATAAACACTCCCCCCTAACCATTTACACAATGTGCAATCGTGGCTTACCAGGTTGCTGCCCCCTCGGCAAATTGTTTTATTGGCCCCTCCTACCTCATGCTTGCTGCCACTGCCCGACTCCACGCTCTAACATGGCATACTGTGGCCTACCATTTCTTCCATCCTTGATTTTTTATTGTGCAAACTCTCTACCTCATTCGCTCACTGCCCCTCCACGACTCCATTGTGCTAAAAAAAAAAGAAAAAAAAAAAAAAACCTGTGGCTCCATGTCGCCACTAATTCGTCACCTTACCATCCTGCTGAGTAAACTTCCAAATCACTTTACCTGTCATCCTACAGCTAGAGACGACAGCATTGGGCAATCGACAGGAGCGCAGCACACTGCGCATGCGCACATCCACCCCGGGAGGACGATGAGTAGGACGGTGCCCATCTTCACAGCACTGACCGCGCCCGTCCAACTTGCCATCTGAGTCTAAGGAGGACATCTTTAACGTTTTGGGAGGGAAACCGTGATTGTACATGGTACCAAGTGACCACACATCTGGGGCAGTTTTATGTCAAAAAAATGGACAATTACCCTTTGGTTTACAGCACCCTTGAACCCCTTCAACGCTTGGAAAGCCACTTTTCACCTTCCTGAAACCAACGGCCCCATTTTTTCAAATTTGGCCCTGTGTCACGACAAGTGGTTAAACTTCAGACCTTAAACATAGCACAAGTGATTAAAATTGTTTTTACGCACTGACGACAAAATTGTACTTTCAGGTTGTTGAAAAATTTTTGGTGATATAGTTTTTGCATTATTTATGAGAAAATCAGATATTTGGTGAAAAATTTGGAAAAGATTTTGATTTTCGAAACTTCAAAAAGTGTTTAACGTTTTTCCATACATAGTCATAACCTCAAAAACTAAAACTAATATTCAGTAAATTCTAATTTATGTGGGACACATGGTTGTTTCTATGCATACTCTTATTTTGTTAGAGATGTTATGGGCTTTGAACGTTAGGTGCAATTTTCATCACATTTTACTAAAAAAAACCACAAAATCCTGTATGGAGGACACTGCTCATTTCAAATCACTTGGAGAGACCTAAGTAAAGGAAACCCATAAATACCCATTCTAGAAACTACACCCCTCAACATTCGTAAAAACACCTTTTCATGAAGTTTGTTACCCTTTAATTGTTGTTACAGGGTTAAACAACAATCGGATTGCAATTTAAAAGTAAATTTTTTTGGCTAAATTAATGTGTTTTTCAAAAAAACGTACAAATTTCGAGTGGATAACCATGACCAAAACGTCCTAAACAAAAATTTGATACCAATATCTTCCGTATATAATACTACCCATATGTGTGGTTAACCTGCTGTATGGAACACGACCAGTGGCGGCCGCGCTCATAGGTGTTAGGGGCCGCTGGGCGGATAGAGCCTAGTGGGCCCCGTTAGGGTAGCCCTCCTTAGTCAAATCCCTGCCCCGCCCATCCGTGATATCCATCCTCCTCTCCTCCTGTGATCCAACTGCCCCACCCCTACCCACTGTGATCAGGGGTGCAGTGTTGTATACAGGAGGGGGGGCAGTGTTTTTGTGTATTACGAGGGTGGGGCAGTGTCACCGGTTCAGTCACCTGCAACCACACCTGCCCGTCTGGGCGATAAAACGCCCTACGCACTGTTCAAACCCATGCCACCCTCTCCTCTCCCCTGTATACACACTGCCCCACCCATCCCCGCTTATACACACTTGCCCCTACTGCCCCCCCCTCTGTCATACACCATGCCCTCACTCCCCTGGTATACACATGCCTTCCTAAACACCGCCTCACCACTCCCTAGTTACACACTGCCCCCTAAAGGTATAAACACACTGCCCCCTGTATACACACTGCCCCACCTGTATACAACATGCCCCCCCTGACTACACACTGCCCCCCTCCTCATTAGAAGGGCTGATCACCGCCCCCTCCTGTATACACACATGCCCCCTGTATACACACTGGCCCCTCCTATATAAACCCCACTTACACCTCCTGTTCAATGCACCCTCCTTACACCTGCCCCCCTCCCATTTACACACTGCCCCCCCCCTACGTACGATACACAGTGCCCCCCTCCTATTACCACCGTCGCCCTTGTATACAACACTGCCCCTGTACACACTTACTGCCCACCCCTATCACCCCCTGACACACTTCCCTCCATTTACCAACTGCCCCACCTCTGTATACACACTGCAACCCCCTACCTGTATTAATCCCTGCCCCCTGTTTAACACATGCCGCCGCCCTCCTATTACACAACTGCCCAACATGGTGTATACACACTGCTGCTGCCCCTCCCTCCTGTATCACACTACCGTTATACACCCCCCCCTCCCAGCATGTATACCACGACTACCCCTATTACACATGCACCCCCTCTATATAGGGACACTGCCACTGTTACACGTGGAGCGTTTTGGTATTTTATCCACTGAGAATTTGTACGTTTTTTTGAAAAACACATTAATTTAGCCAAAAAAATTTTACTTTTAAAATTGCATCCGATTTTGTTTTAACCCCTGTAAAACAATTAAAGGGTTAACAAACTTCATAAAAGTTGTTTTACGAATGTTGAGGGGTGTAGTTTCTATAATGGGGTAATTTATGGGGTTTTCTTTTACTTAGGTCTCTCAAAGTGATTTGAAACCTGAGCAGGTCCCTCAATAGCAGGATTTTGTGTTTTTTATGAAAATGTGAAAAATTGCACCTAACGTTCAAAGGCCCATAACATCCTACAAAAATAAGAGTATGCATAAAAAACCATGTCCACATAAATTAGACATTTACTGAATATTAGTTATTACGTTTTTTTGAGGTTATGACTATGTATGGAAAAAGTAGAACATTTTGAAGTTCGAAAATCAAGAATTTTTCCAAATTTTCACCAAATATCTGATTTTCTCATAAATAAATGCAAAACATATCACCAAAATTTTTCAACTAACCTGAAGTACAATGTGTCACGAGAAAACAATTTTAAAATCACTTGGATATGTTTAAGCGTTCTGAAGTTATAACCACTTGTAGTGACACAGGGCAGATTTGAAAAAATGGGCCGTGTCAGGAAGGTGAAAAGTGGCTTCAGCGTTAAGGGGTTAAGGGATGCTGTAAACAAGGGTAATTGTCCATGTTTTGCACATTAAAACTGCCCAGATGTGTGGTCACTTGTGACCAGTGTCACACAAAAAAACACGCCAAAACATGTTACATTTTCATAAATCTCTACACAAAAATGTTCTAAAAAGTTATGTGCGCAAAAAAATGGTACCACTGAAAAGAACACTTAAAAAATAAGCCCTAAACTAGCTACTGTCAACCAAAAAAATATTAAGTTAGCGTCTCCGAAAAGATGGCAATGCAAAACAAATGAGATTTCCTGTATATTAGTTTTTATCCAGTAAAATTGTAAAAATAAATGAAAAACTATTATAAATGAGGTATCACGTAATCGTAGGACCTTTAGAATGAAGAATAATATAATATTTTTAGTGTACGGTGTACAACCCCCAAAAAATACGAAAAGAAAGTAACCAAAATTGACAATTTTCTTTCACCATACATTCAAGAGTTAATAAAAATCTCATCAAAGCTAATGATCCACTAAAATTAAGTATTTGTAAAGTGCACTCTCATGTCGCAGAAAATAAGCCTTATATGTCCAAATTGCCAAAAAATAAAGATTGTATAGCCAATAAAATGACAATGCATAATCTGCTCTGAATGGCGCAGCTTCCCTTCGATGCCCTGCGAGGCCCGGCGCAGCACCGTCTAACCCGGGCAAGTGCCGGGGCCCGGGGCACTGGAGGGCCCACTCGGGCCCTGGATCTCCCCGGGTCACAGGACATCTGCCCCGCTGCCGGCGGGAGATTCCTCTGTATTACACTGTGTAATGTGAAGAAGAGCTTGAACAAGTGATCAGTGGATCACTTGTTCAAGCTAACCTGTAAAAGTTAATAAAAAAATGTTAAAAACATTACATAAAATAATTTTTTAATAAAAATAATTAATTAAATAAAGTTAAAGTCCCCTAAACATACAATAAAGTGAAAAAAACACAAAATCGCCAAAACCCCCCACATATTTGTGTCCGTAACAATCCGTACAATAACTCAGAAATATTATTGGACCCACTCGGTGAACGCCGTAAAAACAAAACCCGAAAAAAACACGCCAAAAATGTACATTTTTCATAAAATCTCTACACAAAAATGTTCTAAAAAGTTATGTGCGCAAAAATGGTACCACTGAAAAGAACACTTAAAAAATAAGCCCTAAACTAGCTCTGTCAACCAAAAAATATTAAAGTTACGTCTCCGAAAAGATGGCAATGCAAAAACAAATGAGATTTCCTGTATATTAGTTTTTATCCAGTAAAATTGTAAAAATAAATGAAAAACTATATAAATGAGGTATCACCGTAATCGTAGTGACCTTTAGAATGAAGATAATATAATATTTTTAGTGTACGGTGTACGACCCCCAAAAAATACGAAAAGAAAGTAAACCAAAATTGACAATTTTCTTTTCACCCATACATTCAAGAGTTAATAAAATCTCATCAATAAGCTAATGATCCACTAAAATGAAGTATTTGTAAAGTGCATCTCATGTCGCAGAAAATAAGCCCTTATATGTCCAAATTGCCAAAAAAATAAAGATTGTATAGCCAATAAAAAGTGACAATGCATAATCCGCTATGAATGGCGCAGCTTCCCTTCGATGCCCTGGCGCAGGCCCGGCGCCAGCACCCGTCTAACCCGGGCAAGTGCCGGGGCCCCGGGGCACTGGAGGGGCCCACTCGGGCCCCTGGATCTCCCCGGGTCAGCAGGACATCTGCCCCGCTGCCCGGGAGATTCCTTTCCTCGCTCATCGCGATCTGTGTCCTCCGGACACAGATCGCGATGAGAGCATTTGCACTCACTGCTTTCCCACAGGCTGAAGGACCTTTGATGATGTCATTTGTCACATGACCTGCTGGGGAAAGCAGTGACCACATGGAGAGAGCTGCATCAGGTGAGTGGTTGTGGCATTTTTTGTTAAGACCACCAGAGGAAGCCTATCGTGTGTATATCTCGAATCTTCGGGCAGAAAGTGAAATGTGGCCAGGGAGCTAACGTTGAACTACAGCCCCTGCGTCAAACAAATTGCACATTACCATACATCGGCTTGGAGAAACAAGGGTCACTGGTCATCCTACCGGTGGAGCAACAGCAGCACACCTCAGCAGCAGCACCTAGTGGCACACATGCCATTTCAGCCAGTCAAGGCTCTCAGCCTCAGCTGAAGGGATGTTCTGTTTGTCTTTGACAGCATCACTCTCCCGTCCAGATGCTCCTGCTCCTCGTTATGCATGGGCCAGCAGTCGTAGACAAGGGGATTACAAAGAGACAACTGTAGCGTCCAGCCATCCTAAGGTGCGAAGCTGACCATGACTCCTGTCCAGTTGTTGGTACTGCGTCCTTCCTTTTCCAATTCGTGGACTCTGCACCCTTCAGAGAACTAAGGCTTGTGCCGAACCGAGTGGAGGTGAGAGTTCCGCCGTACGTCTTCTTTTCCAAAAGGCATCACCAGCCCTTCACAAATATGTAGAACAGAAGGTGGGCCAGTCCTTGAGCTTATGGGTTTCTTCACAGTGCATGGCAGCGACAGCAGCGCAGAATGCAGCGCAGACAGCAGCGCAGATGCGTGGAGCTGTAACTACGTCAGCGGCCAGTACATGTCCTTTACAGCCACTGGTGAATGTGTTTCCCACCCAGGCACACCACAACTTGAACCAAGAGACGCCGCTGTTCTCCTCCACGTTGTCAACTGATGCTCCGTCCAATGGCCCGCCCCTCCTCCTCCTTCTCCACCACCACCTCAGCTCTACCAAGTCTAGTGCTGCTCCATCATACCACATGTGCACAGCGGGGTTTGTCAGGCAGTTACATCTGTTTGCCTGGGAGAATAAAGTCAGACACAGGGGAGGAACTGCTCTGCGTCATGCAAGAAGAAATCAATGTGTGGCTTTCTCTGTGACAATGCAAATGCGGAACCATGGTGAAGCAATGGAGGAGGGATGCTCCATGTGCCCTGATGGCGCGCACGTTGTTCAATCTGGTTGTCAACAGGTTCGTGAAGTCTTCCACCCATCTGCAGGACACTCTTAAAATGGCCAGGAAACTGTGCATGCACTTCAGCCATTCTTACAAAGCCAAGCACACCCTCCTCAAGTTACAGCGGCAGAACGTCCTCCTCCAGCTAGGCTGATATTGCGATGTTTCCACCCGTGGTATTCCCCCTCCATGTTAGACCGTCGTCTGAGAACAGAGAGAAGCCATTAATGATTTTTTGATGATGCAAGCGGACTGGAGTACTCCCCTGTGTAACTTTGATGTCAGCCAATGGCAACTCATGCGTGACACCCTGCGTTTGCTCAGGCCATGTTATTTGTCAGTCGCCAGGACTGTGCTGGATGAATACGTCATTCCACTGCTTCATGTCCTGTGAACTTTTTGAACTAATGGATCAACAAGTTGTATATACAAAGGTATATAATCCTTACTTAGAGCGGACAATATATGTGAAATAAGCTCAAAGAAATCGAAAACAAAACCAGAAAACACAATGAGCTTTACAATATTAAAAACACAAATTTATTGGATTTGTTAAATAGAACATACAAACATTGAGTGGTTCAATGGCAAACTACGTGACGGCGGGCCCAGCGTACAAAAGAGGCTTACAATGCATCACAACAATGCCAGATATAAGTGCTTTGTGCACAGCCAAAGTGCGATGCTGCATAGTGTTACAGTACACAATCAGTAAAAATAACGAACGCACATGAAATGTTAGGTAGGAAGGATCATAAAATACATATACCTGATGGTCAAATGTGATAAGGCCCATACAAGGAGAAGCTGCCCGGCACCACCCGACACTGTTTTTCCAACGGGACTTTGTCATGTCCTGAAACAGATGTGCCAAAACTGTCTGGTCGGGCACTGGCGAGGAGGCAACTAATCTCATGGCCACATGAGTCCGGTGGGGGCTGAACTGGAGGAGAAGGACATTGGAGCACAAGCAAGAGTCTGGTGAAATTTGTGCGGTCGGGGCATCGTTACCCCTAGGAAAACCTGCTTGACCACCCTTAATTGGAGAGACTGACCTTTGTCAAGATAAATCATCGGCATGATTTCAACACACCAATGCCTTATGCTCAGATTAGATCAGCCGTTGACACCTCCCCAAACGTTGAGAAATGTCAGGATTCTAACTACCTGCCTCAGCCTATTCTGATGCTGCATCCGCTTGATGCCAACATCTGCTTTCAGTTGCTCCATCTGCCTCCAGGATCTTTACCAGGGACTGGAATTGTCACCCACTTCCACATTGTCTTGTACCACTTCTGACCCTCTGCTTGGCACCTCCACGCTCGAACAATGTGCACTTGTGGCCTACCATGTTGCTGCCCCCCTCGCAAATTTTTTATTGGCCTCCTCTGACCTCATGCTGCTGCCACTGCCGCCTCCACGCTCTAACATTGTGCCATAACTGTGGCCTACCATGTTGCTGACCTTCCGAATTTTTTATTGTGCAACTCTCTGACCTCATGCTGCTGCTTGCTGCCACTTGCCGCCTCCACGCTCCAACATTGTTGCCACAATGTGGCCTACCATGTTGCTGCACACCTAAAGAATTTGTCATTGTTGCCACCCTCTGACCTCATGCTGCTGCTGCTGCAGGTCAACACGTCCTTCAAAGAAAATCCATCACTTTACCTGTCATCCTACAGCTAGAGACGACAGCATGCTGGAGCAATCAGACGAGCGCAGCACACTGGCGCATGCGCACATCACCCCCGGGGACGCTGAGACGGTGCCCATCTTCACAGCACTGCCGAGCCCGTCCAACGTGACATCTGAGTCTAAGGAGGACTCTTAACGTTTTGGGAAACCGTGTGAGGTGACACTGGTCACAAGTGACCACAAATCTGGGCAGTTTTAATGTGCACAAAACATGGACACATTACCCTTGTTTACAGCATCCCTTAACCCCTTAACGCTGAAGCCACTTTTCACTTCTGACAACGGCATTTTTTCAATCTTGCCCTGTGTCACTACAAGTGGTTATACTTCAACGCTTAACCAACTATCCAAGTGATTTTAAAATTGTTTTCTCGTGACATGTGTACTTCAGGTTAGTGTTGAAAATTTTGGTGATATGTTTTGCATTATTTTGAGAAATCAGATATTTGGTGAAAATTTGGAAAAATTCTTGATTTTCGAACTTCAAAATGTTCTACTTTTTCCATACATAGTCATAACCTCAAAAAACGTAATAACTAATATTCAGTAAATGTCTAATTATGTGGACATGGTTTTTTATGCTACTCTTATTTTTGTAGGATGTTAGGGCCTTTGAACGTTAGTGTGCATTTTTCACATTTTCAAAAAAACAACACAAAATCCTGCTATTGAGGGACCTGCTCAGGTTTCAAATCACTTGAGAGACTAAGTAAAAGAAAACCCCATAATTACCCCATTATAGAACTACACCCTCAACATTCGTAAAACAACTTTTATGAAGTTGTTAACCCTTTAATTGTTTTACAGGGGTTTAAACAAATCGGATGCAATTTTAAAATAAAATTTTTTTGGCTAATTAATGTGTTTTTCAAAAAAACGTACAAATTCTCAGTGGATAAAATACCAAAACGCTCCACAAAATTTGATACCCAATCTCTTCCGTATATAATAATACCCCATATGTGGTGGTAACCTGCTGTATGGGCACACGCCAGGGCAGGGCCGGCTCCAGGTTTTAGTGGGCCCCTGGGCGACAGAGCCCTAGTGGGCCCCTTTATGGGTCGCCCTCCAGTAGTCACACTGCCCCCCCATCCCCGTGTACACATTCCTCCTCTCCTCCTGATACACACTGCCCCCCTCCCCTGTATACAGGGGGCAGTGTGTATACGGAGGGGGGGGACAGGGTGTAAGAGGGGGGCAGTGTCCCCTTCTCCGTATACACATGCCCCCCCCCCCTGTATAACACTGCCCGCCCCCTCCTCCCCCTGTATACACACTGCCCCCCCCTCCCCCGTATACACACTGCCCCCTCCTCCTGTATACACCCCTGCCCCCCTCCCCCTGTATACACAGACCCTCCTCCTGTATACACACTGCCCCCTGTATACACACTGCCCCCCATCCCTCCTACCTTTATACACACTGCCCCTGTATACACACTGCCCCTGTATACACACTGCCCCCTCCGAGTACAACACTGCCCCCCCCCTTTACACACTGCCCCCCCTCCTGATACACACTGCCCCCCCTCCTCGAACACTGCCCCCTGTATACACACTGCCCCCTGTATACACACTGCCCCTGTATACACACTGCCCCCCCCTCCTGTATACACACTGCCACCCCTCCCATTTACACACTGCCCCCCCTCCTGTATACAACTGCCCCCCTCCTATATACACACTGCCCCTGTATACACACTGCCACCCTGTATACACACTGCCCCCCCTCCTGTATACACACTGCCCCCCTCCCATTTACACAATGTGCACTCTGTGGCCTACCATGTTGCTGCCCCCTCGCCACAATTTTTATTGGCCACTCTCTGACCTCATGCTGCTGCCACTGCCGCCTCCACGCTCTAACATGTGCCATACTGTGGCCTACCATGTTGCTGCCCACCTTCCGAAATTTTTTATTGTGCAACTCTCTGACCTCATGCTGCTGTGCTGCCACTGCCGCCTCCACGCTCCACATGTGCCACAATGTGGCCTACCATGTTGCTGCCACCTAAAGAATTTGTCTATTGGCACCCTCTGACCTCAGCCGCTGCTGCTGCAGTCAACACGTCCTTCAAAGAAAAAATCCATCACTTTACCTGGTATCCTACAGCTAGAGACGACCAGCAGCTGGAGCAATCAGACAGGGCGCAGCCCATGGCGCATGCGCACATCCACCCGGGGACGCTGAGACGGTGCCCATCTCACAGCACTGCCGAGCCCGTCCAACGTGACATCTGAGTCTAAGGAGGACTCTTAAAGTTGTTGGGGAAACCGCTGAGTGTGGGATGTGACACTGGTCACAAGTAACAGTGACCAACATCTGGCGATTTTAATGTGCAAAACATGGACAATTACCTTGTTGTTACAGCATCCTAACCCTTAACGCTGAAGCCATTTTCACCTTCCTGACAGGCCCATTTCAAATCAAGCTGTGGTCCACACAAGTGGTAGACCATACCAAAAAAGAAAAGTGGGACACTAAAGGTGGAGCAAACCGGGCGGAAACTATCCACGTGATTTGTAAAATGTTTCTCGTTGACACATGACTTTAGGTAGTTGAACATGCCAATAATTTTCAAGGTGTTAAATGGAAAACTACCTCCTGTTGCTACCTTGAGCAGCCCCTTAACATCAGTATGACTACAAGAAGTCTAAAACATGATGTGGGATTAAGCCAAACCAGTATATCATATTCCATAAGGAACAGACTCCCAACTGTAGACAGCAACTGTTTCGACCTGGTTGACGGTATCTCAGTACAGTGTAGTACTGATTGATTGGAGGCTTTTAAGCATTGGTGTATCTAAGACCAATGCAATTAGGCCACCTAAGGGATGTGGAGTTGAGCTGTAAAGCCATAGTATGCTCACCCAGGGCGATTCTGGGACAAAATGCATAAGTTTTCAATTTGGGGGTTAATGACAAACATACTCTGTTGCTACCTTGAGGCAGCCCCCCTTACACGTCAATGAACCTACAAGACAGTCTAAAAACATGATGTGTGGATTAAGCCCAAACCAGTAGTATTATTCCCTAGAACAGACTCCCCTGTGAGACAGCACTGTTTTCGACCCGGGTGGTCTCCTCATACAGTGTAGTGAACTGATATTGGGCTAGTGAGAGATCTGAATGGGACGAATCAACCAGTGAGGGGTGTCTCCTTAGGAGAAATGCAATATTTAAGGAACCTTAAAGGATGTGGAGACTTAAGCCATAGATGCCTCCCACGACACGGGAAATTCTGGGAAAAAATGCACAAATAATTTTCCAAGGTTGTTTAAATGGAAACCAAACCTCCTTTTGCGTACCTTGAAGGCCAGCCCCCTTAACTCAAGTATGACCTCACAAGAAGTCTAAAACAGCGAATGGTGGGATTAGCCAAACCAGGTATTCTATTCCATAAGGAACAGAACTACACCACTTAGACGATCACTGTTTCGTCCCTGGTTGGGGTCTCTCCGTCACAGTGTAGGGAACTGATTATTTGCATTGTCCAGAATTCACTGTGGACTCTATTGGCTTAAGTCTCCCACATGCCTTGCTAAGGTGGCCTAATTTGCATTGTCATCCTTCAAGGATAACACCTACTGTACTGATCAGTCATGACCCTCAACACCTAGCCCAATACGTTCCTACACGTACGAGGAGACCCAACAGGTCGAAAACATGTGGTCTACATTGGGAGTTTCGGTTCCTTAGGAATAGATTACTGGTTTAGGCTTAATCCCACATCATGTGTTGACTTCTTGTAGGTCATACTTGATGTTAAGGGGGCTGCCTTTCAAGAGGTAGCAACGGAGTTGGTATTGTTTTTCCCATTTAATAAAACACCTGGAAAACTTATTGCATTTTCCCAGAAATTCCCTGGTGGAGCATCCTATGGCTTTAAGTCTCCACATCCTTTAAGGTGGCCTAATTGGCATTGTGCTCTTATAGGAGAACACCTACTATGTCTGCATCCTAGTTCAATAGCCTCTCACATAGCCCAACTCAGAGTCCAAAAATACACTGTACTGCGAAACCCAACCAGGTCGAAACAGTACTCTGTCTACAGTTGGGTATCTGTTCCTTATGGAATAGATTATACTGGTGTTGCTTAATCCACATGCATGTTTTTAGATTGCTTGTCAGGTCATACTTGGTTAAGGGGGGGGGGGGCTGCATTCAGTGTAGCAACAGGACGGTTTGTTTTCCATTTAACACCCTTGGAAAACTCTATTTGCCTTTTCTCTCCCAGAAATTCCCTGTGTGGAGCTTCTATGAATGTCTAAGTCTTACCACATCCCTTAAGGTGCTTTATTGGCCATTTGCTCTGCCTTAAGGAGAACACCTACGACTGTCTGATCTAGTCTAATAGTACCTCTCACATAGCCAAATCAGATTCCTACAGCCCTGTTCACTGAGGAGTACACCGCACCTCAATGCGTCACGTGGGGAGTCTGTTCCTATGGAATAGATATATGGTTGGCTTACTCCCCCATCAGGTTTTAGACTTCTTGTAGTCTCGACTGATGTTAGGGGGCTGCCTTTCAAGGTTTGTAGCAACAGGAGCAGGTGTAGTTGTTTTCCATTATAACACGTGTACAACAAACCTTGGAAACTATTTGCATTTTTCCAAGAAGTTCCTGGTGGAGGCATCTTGCTTAGTCTCCACATCCCTGTTAAGGTGGCTTAATCTTGGCATTTGTCTCCTTAGGAGAACACCATACTGTCTGATCTATCAATAGCCTCTCACATAGCCAAATCAGTTTCCCTAACTGTAACTGAGGAGACCACAACCAGGCATCCCAAGAAACAGTGTCTGTCTACGTTGGGGAGTCCGGTTCCTTCTGAATAGATATACTGTTTTGGCTTAATCGCCACAACATGTTTTTGACTTTCTTGCTAGGTCATTACTTGATGGTTAGGGCGGCTGCCTTTCAAGTAGCAACGGAGTGTATGTTTTCCATTTAATAACACCTTGGAAACACTTCTATTTGGCATTTTGTTTCCCGAATGTCCCTGGTCTAGCATCTTTATGCCGGCTTATAAGTCTTCCACATCCCTTTAAGGTGCGACCTTAAATTGGCATTGCTCCTTAAGGCGAACAGCCTACTGTCGATCTTAGGTTAGTGAAAACATTTTGGGTGATATTGTTTTCGCATTTATTATGAGGAAATACAGATATTTTGGCTGAAAATTTGGAATAATTACTATCGATTTCGAACTTCAAAATAGTTCTACTTTTATCCATACATAGTCATAACTCACAAACTCATATAAAACTAATAATAACATTCAGCTAAACAGTCTATTTTATGTGGACCTGGTTTTATTGCATAACTCTTTTTTATGTAGGATGATTATTGGGCCTTGTGGAACGTAGGTGGCACGGGCAATTTTCACATTTTCCATAAAAAACACAAACATCCTGGCTGATTGAGGGACCTGTCTCAGAGTTTCAAATAACTCGTGAGAGAGCCTTAAGTAAAAGAATACTCCCATAAATGATCCATTAAGCGAACCAAAATACTACCCCTCCTTCAACATTCGTAAAACATAACTTTATGAAGTTTTGTTAAACCATTTACATATGTTTTACTGGTTTCCTATTTTAAAACTAAAATCGGTATGCAATTTTAAAAGTTAAAATTTTTTGGCTAAATAATGTGTTTTTTCAAAAAAACGTACAAATTTAGCAGTGGTATACAATACCAAAACGTCACAAAATTTGATACCACACCATCTCTCCGTATATAATAATAACCCCTATGTGGTGGTAACCTGCTAGTAATGGGCACAGTACACGCCAGGGCAGGTGCAGCGGCTCCAGCAGTTTTAGTGGGCCACTCGGCGAAGAGAGCCCATATGGGCCCATTTATAACATGCCGTCCGGTCTATCACTCGCCACCCCATCCCGTGTACAACATTCCTCCTACTTCCTCCTGTCAGACACACGCCCCCTCCTATATACACACTGGCCTCCTGTAATAACACTGCCCCCCCTCCGTGTATAAGCACCTACTGGCCCCCCGTCCATTTACACACGCCCCCCTCCGTCCTCCTGTACACACTCCAACCGCTACATACACACATCCAACCTGTATACACTGCACTGCCCCTGTACTCACAACTTGCCACCACGCACACTCCTGCTGTATACAACCTGCAGTCCCCTCGCCATTTTACAACAAGTGTGCAGCTCTGTGTGGCCTACCATTGTTGCTGCACTGGCCCTCGCCAAAATTTTTTTATTGGCAACTCTAGCTTACCTTCGGATGGCTGCTGGAACTGCCCGCCGCCGTGTTTCCACGCTCTAACATTTCATAATGATTGCGCTACGCATGTTTCCTGCTTTTCTCAATTCCGAATGTTTGAATTGTGCAAACTCTGCGCACCTCATGCGTGCTGCTGAGTGCAGGGTCAACACGTCCTTCGAAATAATCACAATCACTTTACCTGGGTCATGGCCTACAGGCTGTAGACGACCAGGCGCTGGAGCAATAGACAGGGGCAGCCCACGTCGGCGCATGGCACAAGTCCACCCCGGGACGCTGAGAAGCGGTGCCATCTTCAAAGCACGCCTAGCAGCCGTCCAACGTGACATCTGGAGTCTAAGGAGGCTCTTTTGTAAACGTTTGGGGGAAACCGTGAGTAGGTGACACTGGTCACAAGTGACCACACATTCTGGGCAGTTTTAATTGTGCTAAACATGGACATTTACCTTGTTTACGACTGCCTAGTCGCCAACCCCTATAAGCTGAAGCCACTTTTGCACCTTGCCTGACAGGACATTTTTTCATAAATTGCCCTGTGTCACTAACAAGTGGTCTGTATAAACTTCAGAACTCGCTTAGGAACATATCCAGAGTGATTTAAAATGAGTTTTCTCGGACACACATGGTACGGTTATAGGTTAGTTGACAAATTGTTGGTGATTATGGTGTTTGCATTTATTTATGAGGAAAATCAGATATTGGTGACAAATTTGGAAAAGTTCTTGATTTCGAATTCGAAAGGTTCAGATCGTTTTCCATACATAGTCATAACCTGACACCCAAAAAAGTAATAAGACTAACCTGTCGTAATGTCTAATTTATGTGGACATGGTTGTTGTTTAGAATGCATACTGTATTTTGTAGGAGTTATGGTCCTTTGGAACGTAGGGTGCAATTTCTCACATTTTCATAAAAAACACAAAATCAACCTGCTATTGAGGGACCGCTGCTCAGTGTTCAAATCACTGTGTAAGCCTAATAAAAGAAAACCCCATAACAAATTACCCATCTATGAGAATCTACACACTCAAAAACTCTCACAAATTTAAAACAACTTTTATGAAGGGTTTGTTAACCTTTAATTGGTTTTACAGGGGTTTAAAACAAATCGGATGGCACATCTTTAACAAGTAAAATTTTTTGCCTAAATTAATGTGTCTTTTCAAAAAAAACGTACTACCAATTCTCAGTGGATAAAATACAAAAACGTCCAAAAATTTGATACCCAATCTCTTCCGTATATATTATACCCATGTGTGGTGGTAACACTGCGTATGGGGCAACATCGGCCCAGGGGGCCGGCTCCAGGTTTGTAGTGGCGCCCCATGGGCGATAGGCCCTAGTGGGCCCTTTGGTATGGGGCCTCACAGTATCACAATGGCCCCCCATCCCCGTGTTACACATTCCTCCTCTCCTCCTGTATACCACACTGCACCCCCTATCATACAAATTCCGAACACTGACCCCTATGACACGCCCCCCTCGATTACCACTGCCCCCCCTCTGTCCCGTATAACACTGGCCCCCATCAACGCTTACCCAACCCTATGACACCCTGCTCGCCCCTCCTGTATAGCACACTGCCCCCCTCCGGTATAAACACTCCCCCCTAACCATTTACACAATGTGCAATCGTGGCTTACCAGGTTGCTGCCCCCTCGCAAATTGTTTATGCCCACTCTCTACCTCATGCTCTATTTGCCTGCCACTGCCGCATACCACGCTCTAACATGGCATACTGTGGCCTCCTACCATGTTGCGCCACCTTAAGAATTTTTTATTGTGCAAACTCTCTCCTGACCTCATGCTGTGTGCTGCCGGTCAACACGTCCTTAAAGAAAATCCATCACTTTACTGTTCATCCTACAGCTAGCGACGACCAGGAGGGGCAATCGGACAGGGCGCAGCACACTGGCGCATGCGCACATCCACCCGGGGAGGACGATGAGTGAGACGGTGCCCATCTTCACAGCACTGACCCGCGCCCGTCCAACTTGACATCTGAGTCTAAGGAGGACATCTTTAAGTTTTTGGGGAGGAGGAAACCGTGAGGTATTGTTTTCCATTTAACACCTTGGAAAACTTATTTGCATTTTTCAACTAACCTAAAGTACAATGTGTCACGAGAAAACAATTTTAAAATCACTTGGATATGTTTAAGCGTTCTGAAGTTATAACCACTTGTAGTGACACAGGGCAGATTTGAAAAAATGGGCCGTGTCAGGAAGGTGAAAAGTGGCTTCAGCGTTAAGGGGTTAAGGGATGCTGTAAACAAGGGTAATTGTCCATGTTTTGCACATTAAAACTGCCCAGATGTGTGGTCACTTGTGACCAGTGTCACACTCACGGTTTCCCCAAAACGTTAAAGAGTCCTCCTTAGACTCAGATGTCACGTTGGACGGGCTCGGCAGTGCTGTGAAGATGGGCACCGTCTCAGCGTCCCCGGGGTGGATGTGCGCATGCGCCAGTGTGCTGCGCCCTGTCTGATTGCTCCAGCTGCTGGTCGTCTCTAGCTGTAGGATGACCAGGTAAAGTGATGGATTTTCTTTGAAGGACGTGTTGACCTGCAGCAGCAGCGGCATGAGGTCAGAGGGTGGCACAATGACAAATTCTTTAGGTGGCAGCAACATGGTAGGCCACATTGTGGCACAATGTTGGAGCGTGGAGGCGGCAGTGGCAGCAGCAGCAGCATGAGGTCAGAGAGTTGCACAATAAAAAATTCGGAAGGTGGCAGCAACATGGTAGGCCACAGTATGGCACAATGTTAGAGCGTGGAGGCGGCAGTGGCAGCAGCATGAGGTCAGAGAGTGGCCAATAAAAAATTTGCGAGGGGGCAGCAACATGGTAGGCCACAGAGTGCACATTGTTCGAGCGTGGAGGTGCCAGCAGCAGGAGGTCAGAAAGTGGTACAATGACAATGTGGAAGTGGGTGACAATTCCAGTCCCTGGTAAAGATCCTGGGAGGCAGATGGAGCAACTGAAAGCAGATGTGTGGCATCAAGCGGATGGCAGCATCAGAATAGTGGCTGAGGCAGGTAGTTAGAATCCTGACTCATTTCTCAACGTTTGGGGGAGGTGTCACGGCTGATCTAATCTGATGCATAAGGCATTGGTGTGTTGAAATCATGGCCGATGATTTATCTTGACAAAGGTCAGTCTCTCCACATTAAGGGTGGTCAAGCAGGTTTTCCTAGGGGTAACGATGGCCCCTGCCGCACTAATTTCACCAGACTCTGCTTGTGCTCCAATGTCCTTCTCCTCCAGTTCAGCCCCCACCGGACTCATGTGGCCATGAGATGTAGTTGCCACTTCTCCAGTGCCCTGACCAGACAGTTTTTGCAGCATCTGTTTCAGGACATGACAAAGTCCCGTTGGACGAAACACGTGTCGGGGTGGTGCCGGGCAGCTTCTCCTTGTATGGGCCTTATCACATTTGACCATCAGGTATATGTATTTTATTGATCCTTCCTACCTAACATTTCATGTGCGTTCGTTATATTTACTGTTTGTACTGTAAACACTTATGCAGCATCGCACTTTTGGCTGTGCACAAAGCACTTTATCTGGCATTTTGTATGCATTGTAAGCCTCTTTTTGTACGCTGCCCGGCACCTGTATGGTTTGCCATTGAACCACTCAATATGTTTGTATGTTTCTATTTTAAACAAATCCAATAAATTTGTGTTTTTAATATTGTAAAGCTCATTTGTGTTTCATTGGTTCTTGTTCGATTTCTTTGAGCTTATTTCACAGTATATTGTGTCCTGCTCTAAGTAAGGATTATATACCTTTGTATGTATACACTTGTTGATCCATTAGTTCAAAAAGGTTCACAGGACATGAAGCAGTGGAATGACGTTATTCATCCAGCAGTCCTGGCGACTGACAAATAACATGGCCTGAGCAAACGGCAGGTGTCACGCATGAGTTGCCATTGGCTGACATCAAAGTTACACAGGGGAGTACTCCAGTCCGCTTGCATCATCAAAAAATCATTAATGGCTTCTCTCTGTTCATACAGACGGTCTAACATGGAGGCTGGAATACCAACGGGTGGAAACATCGCATATCAGCCTATGCTGGAGGAGGACGTTCTGCCGCTGTAACTTGAGGAGGGTGTGCTTGGCTTTGTAAGAATGGCTGAAGTGCATGCACAGTTTCCTGGCCATTTTAAGAGTGTCCTGCAGATGGGTGGAAGACTTCACGAACCTGTTGACAACCAGATTGAACACGTGCGCCATGCAGGGCACATGGAGCATCCCTCCTCCCATTGTCTGTCACCATGGTTCCCATTTGCAGTTGTCACAGAGAAAGCCACACATTGATTTCTTCTTGCATGACGCAGAGCAGTTCCTCCCCTGTCTGACTTTATTCTCCCAGGTAAACCAGATGTAGAACTGCCTGACACCGCTGTGCACATGTGGTATGATGGAGCAGCACTTAGACTTGTGTAGGCTGAGGTGGTGGTGGAGAAGGAGGAGGAGGGGCGGACATTGGCACAGGAGCAGCAGTTTGACAACGTGGAGGAGAAAGCGGCGTCTCTTGTTCAAGTTGTTGGTGTGCCTGGGTGGGAAACACATTCACCCAGTGGGCTGTAAAGGACATGTACTGGCCCTGACCGTAGTTACAGCTCCACGCATCTGCGCTGCTGTCTGCGCTGCATTCTGCGCTGCTGTCTGCGCTGCCATGCACCTTAGAAGAAACCCATAAGCTCAAGGACTGGCCCACCTTCTGTTCTACATATTTGTGAAGGGCTGGTACTGCCTTTTTGGAAAAGAAATTACGGCTTGGAACTCTCCACCTCGGTTCGGCACAAGCCATTAGTTCTCTGAAGGGTGCAGAGTCCACGAATTGGAAAAGGAAGGACTGCAGTACCAACAACTTGGACAGGAGCATGGTCAGCTTCTGCACCTTAGGATGGCTGGACGCATACAGTTGTCTCTTTGTAATCCCCTTGCTCAACGACTGCTGGCGCCATGCATAACGAGGAGCAGGAGCATCTGGACCGGGAGATGATGTCAAAGACAAACAGCTCCCTTCAGCTGAGGTGCTGGAGCCTTGACTGGCTGAAATGGCATGTGTGCCACTAGGTGCTGCTGCTGTTGCTGCACCGGTAGGATGGACCCGTTTCTCCCAAGCCATTGGATGGTAATGCTGCATGTGTTGACGCAGGGCCGTAGTGTCAACGTTAGCTCCCTGGCCACATTTCACTTTCTGCCCGAAGATTCGAGATATACACACGCTCGGCTCCTCTGGTGTCTTAACAAAAAAGTGCCACACCGCCGAGATGGTGATTTTACTGCCAACACTCTGCACTGAGTGACTACTACTGCCGCTGCCTCGCTGAGCCCCTGTGCCACTGCTTACTTGGACCTGCGAATTGGGTTTTGTACCCCGCGGCCGTTTGACTCCCGTTCTCGCACTGCTGCCACCCTGCTAACTCATGGCCACAGTAGCGACTTGCTGCCTGCTCTGCTGCCTGACACGCAAGCTGACACTCTCTTTGCCCGACGATGATGAATGCCGGCTCCCAAGTGCAATCAGCTACATCATCGTCAATTTGCTTTTCCCTGTCACTGCTATTCTCCTCAATGGTGTCAGTATGCACAGCCTGCCTACTGCACGAAGCAGCGGATGTCTGCCCCACCTTTTCCAAGTCTCCGTCCTCGCAGTACATCTCTGGCTGCGGGAAATGAACAGGACAGAGGCTGGTTGAGGACAGGTGAGGGCCGCTGACCTGCTCCTGGGCCATGCCAACTAATTGTTGTATCTAACTAACCCACGGACTCTTGGCTGGAGTTGTCAGATGTTATATTTGAGGAATTGGATGACAACCAATCAACAACCTTTGGGTTGTTCATCAACACACTGCCGCTAGATGATGTCAATTCTGGCCTCACAGAGTTACCCCTGATGCGACGTCCCCTTACTGTGCTGCGACCTCTACCTGCTCCACCTGCCACCTTTCTGTCTGACATAGTGGTTAATCAACTACGTGGATTTGACACATATTTCTTGCTCTCAACTTTAGCAACAAAAAACTATTGAAATTTGCATTATACAGATATGCCAAAATGGACACCCTGTAATTGGAGCAAAAATCACTCTATAAACTATGTGGATTTGACACAGATGCCCCAAAATGCACACCCTGGGAGAGGTGCAGAAATCACTACAGAAGCTGTGTGGATCTGAAACTGATTTCTTCCTATTCGCTTTAGTAGCAAAAAAGAACTGCTAATTGGTCTATACAAAGCCCCCAAAGAGCACACCCTGGGAGAGGTGCAGAAATCACTACAGAAGCTGTTTGGATCTGACACTGATTTCTTCCTATTCGTTTTAGTAACAAAAAGGAACTGCTAATTGGGGTATACAGATCCCCCAAACGCACACCCCTGGAGAGGTCCAGAAATCACTACAGAAGCTGTGTGGATATGAAACAGATTTCTTCCTATTCGCTTCAGTAACAAAAAATAACTGCTATTTGGCGTATACAGATCCCCCAAAACGCACAACCTGGGAGAGATCCAGAAATCACTACAGCAGCTGTGTGGATATGAAACAGATTTCTTCCTTTTCGCTTCAGTAACAAAAAAGAACTGCTAATTGGGGTAAACAGATCCCCCAAAATGCACACCCTGGGAGAGGTCCAGAAATCACTACAGTAGGTGTGTGTATATGAAACAGATTTCTTCCTATTCGCCTCAGTAACAAAAAAGAACTGCTATTTGGGGTATACAGATCCCCCAAAATGCACACCTGGGAGAGATCCAGAAATCACTACAGCAGCTGTGTGGATATGAAACAGATTTCTTCCTATTCACTTCAGTAACAAAAAAGAACTGCTATTTGGGGTATACAGATCCCCTAAAATGCACACCCTGGGAGAGGTCCAGAAATCACTACAGCACAGTACAATAAAAGCAGCTAGACGCTACAGACAGCACATGCAGTGTGAAATGCCGAGATTGCAAATGGCTGACTGTTTTTATAGGGCTGTGTGACAACATGTAAGCCTGACGGTCGCTGATTGGCTTACAGGTCTGCAGATGTCATCGAGGGTATTCCTTTCTGCTTCCCAGAGTTCTCTGCCCCATGTAACAAGTTGTGCTCGCACCCATTTAGCTAAAAAAGAGGGGGGGGGGGGACTTTGTTCCCACAAATCAGCGTAAACTTTGGATTCGTGATGAATCAAATTTTTTCCATGAAATTTGTATTGAATTCCACTTTGTTCGTATCGATTCACCCATCTCTAACCGTTATTCCTTTTATACTCTATGCAGAGATAATTATCATTTGCATAATAATTTGGAACATGGTGTATCTGCCTTGAAAGAAGAAAATTTAGAACTTTGAAAATTTGGAATTTTTTATAAATTTTCAACTAACACATAATACAATGTGTCATAAGAAAACAATCTAACAATCACCTGGAAATGTTGAAGCCACCTCAGATTCTAAAAATAGAGCTTGGCAAGGAAGGTGAAAACTGGCTTTAGCATCAAGGGGTTAAGGCTCAAACAGGCCGGTCCTTAAGCAGTTAAAGTGATTGTCTATGTTGAGCGAACCCCTTTTAGAATAGACAAAGTCCCTGACATCAAAAATATGCGGTGACCATGGCACATGAGTATGTAGAAACTTTCTGCTCTAGTAAATAGATTGTAAGACCACAAAATATGATGGCTATAGATTGTAATAAATCATATTTACAAATAGCTAGTATTTCTATGTGCACATCCGATAAATACTACAAAAATGAAAAAAATATTACTTTATAGTAGTAGAAAGTAAGAAGACCGAACTATCCACTATTTCACTAAATAAATTAGAAATATGGACAGCTCTATACCATTTGGATTCCTCCTTGTTTAACCTAAATAACATAATTTTCTATAAGTGCAAACTGTAAGTTAAAATACAAAGACTCTACCCTGTTATGGAAAGTCAGAAGCTTTTTTTTCATGTAGTCTCTTCTTTATATAATTAAGCATGGAGTAATTGATTCATTTACCATAATTATTACGGTAATATTACTTTTAAACTGAAATACATGAAACACACACATGAGGTGATCATCTCTAAAAAGGTGAAGTAAACAGTACAGAAGATATTCAATAAGCAAAACATGGGTATTAAAATTTCATGAGATGCTCACAAATATTCTGAATTAATCAGCTACTGCACATTTATTGTTTAATATTTAATGCCCCTGCTTCTAAAATCCTCTAGAATAATTCAGTATTATGATACAGTTTTACAAATAAAATGCAGCCGTCCTCTCTGGTAATGCAATTTAACAGGAGCAATACATATTCACTTATTACGCTGCTTCAGATACATATATTTATTGC
Organism: Engystomops pustulosus; assembly: GCA_019512145.1. NCBI lineage: Eukaryota > Metazoa > Chordata > Amphibia > Anura > Leptodactylidae > Engystomops > Engystomops pustulosus. The sequence continues at coordinate 100,851,717 of CM033644.1, forward strand.
TTTATAAATGGAACAAAGTAATAATTTACAACAAGAAGTAGCTGTCAGTTTATCATCTATGGCATGGTAAGATTACACATGCCAATATCCCTTGCCAATAGTCCTCAACAAACATCTGCCTTGACAATAGGCAGGGAGTTTTTTTTTTCCTTTTCCATGTAAAAAGGCATTACCATGCTTTTGTACTATATGTTTGAAATTCATGCAAAAAAAAACTATATTATCCCATGTTTGCAAATTAATGTAACAGAGAAGCTGCCACAAATTCTCTTCTGCCAGAGAATCATTATCTGTTTGTCCAAGAAATACAATCAATCTTATCAGGCATCAGTTTAGTACGGAGGACAACTTTAAGCCCTCTTCATAGCCGGTAAGTCTTTGGTGCATATTGCAGCAAAGGCTTACCGGTAACACCCGCGATCGGTGCCGCCATTTTTCTGAGGATCTTCGCTCCCCGTGACATCATCGGGGAGTGGCGATCTGTCGCCATGGTAGCCTCGGGTCTCACGAAGACCCGAGGATACTTCGTTTTAACTCATTCATTACAATGTGCTATCAGCACATTGTAATGTATGAGGAGTAAAATCCCCATATACTGATATACTGTAGTATGGCAGTATATGATAGGATCTTACAGACAACCTAGGGTTAATGTAGCCTTGGGAGTCTGAAATATAGTAAAAATAAAAATTAAAAAAAGTTTAAAAAAAATATATAATAAAAAAACCTAAAAACTCAAATCACCCCCCTTTCCCTAGAACTGATATTAATATAAATAAACAGTAAAAATCATAAACACATTAGGTATCGCCGTGTCCGAAAATGCCCGATCTATTAAAATATGATAAAAAATTTTCACTGCATTTTACCCAGTAACGGAAAATCATGCCCAAAGTTGAAAATGGCACTTTTTTGCCATTAAAAAAAAAGAATTCTATAAAAAGTGATCAAAAGGTCGCACAGTCCTAAAAATGATAACATTGTAAACTTCATCAAAATCCACAAAAAACGACACCACCCACAGCTCCATACACCAAAGTATAAAAAAGTTATTAGCCCCAGAAGATGGCAAAATCCCCAAATAAATTTTTGTACAGGAGGTTTTAATTTTTTTAAATGTATGAAAACATTATAAAACCTATATAAATTTGTTATCCCCGTAATCGTACCGACCCAAAGAATAAAGTAGACAAGTAGACATGTCACTTGGGGGATACAGTGAAATCTGCAAAATCCAAGCCCACAAGAATACAGCACAAATGCGTTTTTTAACCAATTTCACTGCATTTGGAATTTTTTTCCCGCTTCCCAGTACACAGCATGGAATATTAAATGCTAACATTTTGAAGTGTAATTTGTTAACACAGCTCTGTACATGGAAATATAAAAAAGTTACAGATTTTTGAAGGTGGGGAGTGAAAAATGAAAACGCAAAAATGAAAAAGGGCTGCGGCATTAAGGGGTTAAAATGTATATTTATAGATTACCTATTTACAAATATACACCTCGCACATTAATATTTTTAATTAACAATTTTCCGACATACTCACCTATATCTTCAGAAGAGAAGTAAGAGGATCCAGGAGATTCAGATTTTATGGCAGTTTCCTACAAGCTCCATAATGCCTTGTATACAGCTCCTTTTGATTTGTCCAGCCACCCCTAGCTCCCCAGTTGTAAGCTGCTCTTATTGTAGATATAAAGCATTGGGATTGTTAGTTTATATTATTTCTCTAACACTGTGAGAGAACTAGGGACACCTATTAATGTAGGGCAGGTAAACAGATATTATCTTTTCTTGTCAAGAATGCTTTTTCTGTTGCTTTCTGTCAACAAAATATTTTGAGCTTTTTCTGGATTGTTATAACTGGGCAAACTGAGCATGCAGGACAGGAGGAAAGCCTAGTTAAAAAAGACCAGCTCATTGTACCTCCACATATGGTGGGAATGCAACAAAATTCGCTACTACTGGGACTCAGTATCACTGACTATCATTAGTTTATGGCCGGGGGCACCCCCACTTTCCCCGACAATTCTATTCCTGAATTTAATACCTATATATCACACAACTAGATTTAATAGAACTCTGTGGTTGCAACTTATTTTATTGGTGAAGGATATTATTCCCCACCAACTCTGGCCCAATGGGCGAATAAAGTCTCACAACTCTGCAGAATGGAAGAAGTCTGTGCTTCCCAAAACAGAAACCACCCAAAATACCAGAAAACCTGGACTCCCTGGTTGAACCTACTCTCCTCACAAACAAACATGTCCACCTCCACTTAGACTTCCCTCTTTCAAGATAAATTACCAAAAGGGGTCCATTTTTGACCCAATCAACAACCACATTAAGCTTAATAAGCAACACTATCCATTAAGGCTGTGTACCTGTTACTTTTCACTACTTAGCCGTAAGACATACTCCCATATTAATACAGGCGGTCCCCTACTTAAGAACACTCGACTTACATACGATCCCTAGTTACAAAAGGACCTCTGGATATTGGTAATTTATTGTACTTTAGTCCTAGGCTACAATAATCAGCTGTAACAGTTATCAAATATGTCTGTAATGAAGCTTTAGTGTTAATATTGATTCTTATGACAACCCAACATTTTTAAAGTCCAATAGTCGCAGAGACCAAAAAAGTTCTGTCTGGGATTACAATGATAAAATATACAGTTCCGACTTACATACAAATTCAACTTAAGAACAAACCTACAGACCCTATCTTGTATGTAACCCGGGGACTGCCTGTATTGAAGTTAATAGGTTTCCTCATCCTCACGTTTTGATGTTTTATTTACAAAATATCTGACTGTTTGACTCATGAATTTTTGACTCTCTGCATTATGTTATATTGTACTATGCAATATTTGTACGATATGTTCACATTTCCCTCATGCCCACAGGAAGTCCTGTGGTGTCCGGATATAAAACTCGTACCGGGGACTCTTCAAAACCAACATTTTATGGATTTTAAATTTGATGTTTATATGTAAAAAAAAAAATCAGTGCCACAACACTAATTCCATTGTTTGATTTCTTATTCCTCTGCTGTTTTCAAGCATCCAATATGTTAAATATGCGACTGAGGGTGCTAGAATTATCAGCATTATTTGCTCAGGAGTGGTAAGGGATAAAAAAAAAAGTTCCTCATGACTAAATATCCTACACATGACCTATGATTGCATCATATTGGGAGTAGAGCCAAAGTACTGCTCTGGCTGATGCACTGCATCAAACACAACATTGTGCTTATTTGTAGCAATTGGGTCAGCACAGCATCAAGTTCAAAATTTGTCATCCTACTATTAGCATAACAAGAGGAGGACACTCACCTCTTCCCAATCATAACATCATCAAAGGTTCTTTACCATGTAAAAGTCATCTGTGTTCTGAGCCTTGTGTTGATACAGTACACAGGTGATGCTCCTTCTAGTGGCCAAAAGTGGTATATATATAAAAGAAGTGATTCTATAGTTGTTGATATTACCCAAAAAGGGAAATAATTTTAAAAAGACAAAAAAAAAATCTTAAAAACAATAGTCACAAATTTACATTTATTTATTTTTGTGAAACAAGCCCTTTAAAGGATGCAAACATTTGAATTTGGTTAGGTGGGCGAAACACCTTTTTTAATTGGTTAAAAAGATAAGAATTACAATTAATTTTAATAAAAAATAGATACTGTTTTAGTGCTTTTCCGCATTGACAATTTGTAAGGAAACACTGAATCATCCAAGCCTTTTAACCCCTTCCCGACATTTGACGTAATAGTACTGCGTGGCGGGAGGCGCTTTTCCACATTTTGCAGTACTGTTACGTCATGCTTCTGGGTGCCAGCTGTATGTTATAGCTGGCATCCGTCTCTAGCACCCTTGATTGCAGTTTCCTGGGATCGCGAGCATTAACCCCTAACACGGGGTCTGCCAGTACCCCGGGGCTGCACTGCTTCTTCCGGGAGTCGGGTCCTGCCAGAACACTCTGAGCATACGCAGCATGCTCAGTGTGTTACATAATACAGTGTAAAACATGTGTATTACACTGTATTAGGTGAAGAAGAGCTTGAACAAGTGATCAAAGCATCGCTTGTTCAAGCCAACCTGTAAAACTAAAGAAAAAAGTTAAATCGCACCTAAAGTTCAAGGCACAATAATATCTTACAAAAATGAGAGAATGCATAAAAAACCAAGTCCACATAAAGTAGACATTCGGTTAATGTTAGTTATCAAGTTTTTTTTGCTGTTATGACTACGTATGGAAAAAGTAGAACATTTTCAATTTCAAAAATCAAGACATTTTCCAAATTTTCACCAAATATCTGTTTTTCTTCATATATAAATGCATAACATACCAACAAAATTTTTCAACTAACATGAGTTCTGTTTGAACTCACCTGTCTCCATCACACAGGCCAATGCAGGCGCATTTAATTAAACGTCCGGAGAAGAGGGAGCACGAATAGGAGGGGAAAAAGGAAGGTATATTATTTTTGATGTTTTTCCTTATATATATATATGGGGGCCCTGTTACTATTGGGGGTGCTACTCTACGGGTCAATTTAAGATAAATGGTATGGCTACTAGTTAAGAAATGGCTATTCGTGGGGGAGGAATATTACTAATGCCTACTGGTGGTGGTGGTGGTGGGGTATTACCAATGGCTACTGGGGGAGGGAATATTACTAATGGATAATGGTGGGGGGGAAATTACTAATGGCTACTGGTGTGGAGGAGGATATTTCTAACGGCTACTGTTGGGAAGTTCTTACTAATGGCTACTGTTAGGGGGAATCTGTGCGTGGGTGTCATATTAATGGCTATTGTGGGGGGTCTTACTAATGGCTACTGTGGTAGGGTCCTACTAATGGATACTGTGGGGGATATTACTAATGGTTACAGTAGAGGAGATATGAATAATGGCTGTGACCTGGCTACTGTAGGAGGCATTGTCATTTTCTATTTGAAAATGCACATAGAAAAAAATGGTTCAGTAAGACTTCATTGAAAATCACAAAGCTAGTATGTGAAAAAATGGACATGTGAATAAGCCCTAAGGCTAACTGCACACATGATGTTTGTTTTAACGGGTAAATAAGCCAAAGACAATAATAACAGACTGCATGGGTCACAATACGGACCAGAATAGGATCTATCCTATCTTTTGCAGCACATGTAGTCGGCTCATGAATGGGGCTGTGGAACCCACAGCCTTGGGCATGAGCCCATAGTGGTGTATGCTGGCTGTAGAAAACACAGGTTAACACACAGCTCTAATTACTTTCTGGGACTCCCTGTCCAGCATGGAGATCTCACCTTGCCAGGCAGTATAACCCCTTAATTGCCGCGATCAGGAGTACTGCAATGTATTTTTATAAGGGAACACCATATCCCCAGTGTAAGTCCCCTAGTGGTTAGGTTAGAAAAAGAGACAATCTATTTCGTCCTCCGTCATCAAGCAGTTAAAATTCACTTTATGTTACTAGACCACTGAAAGGAAATCTACCATCAAAATTAAGGATGATAAACCTGTGACACTAACTCACATATCTAGGTATGTGCAAATACCACATATATATCTGTATGTCATGAAGGGGAAAGCCTTACATATCATAATTATTTTTACTTTGCTTTTTTTCATGACATGTGAGACTTTAACTTGATAGTTCTATTAATTACATATTTGTGTTTTAGCAGACAAATGATTACAATTTTGAAATATATACTTTCTTGTATTTTTTTACCATTGAAGTGAGTAGAAAGCAGTTAAACTGAAGCTGTTCAAGGAAATCAAGCATGGATAAACCAGGCACACTTACTTATAGATCCGGGCACTGTGGCTGTGGTCATCTTCTTAGATTTGTTATCTGCATGCTTCCTTCTAAAACCAACTTTTAAAATTATAGTAATGAGTCTGAAGAGCCCCTCTGTGCTACCGCTTCACAGACTGTTATACTGTGTTTTACCCTCCCCCTGTTCTCTCAGCACTTCCCTCTCTCTCTCTCTCTGCCTGATGTCATCTTAATACAGCAGAGAAAGTTCAAGCATACAGTGGGAGGAGGAAGTGCTCTTTGCACACTGTAATAGCCTGGGTTGCTGCACATTGAGGTTCTCTGGTAATATACTCAGGAGCCCTTCAGGCTCATTTAAATAATTTTTAAAGTTGATTTTAGAATGGAGGAGGCCATTTTAGCCAGTATAGTAACAATGCCCCCACATAGCCAAAAACAGGGCACACAACAGTAGCCACCATACTAACAATGATTCCCTGCAATAGCCAATTTAGCAACAGTGACTCCACAACATTAACTTTAGGACCTAAAGTAGTCCTTATAGTACCCGTGCCAATCGACTGTAGCCAATATAGTAACAGTCCCCCCACAGTAGCCAATATAGTAAAGGTGTCCCCACATTAAAGAGAACCCGTCAAGCAAATTAACCCCCTAAACTAAATATATTTTCATAAACTGCTATTAGAAAGCATTGCCTCTACCCCTTCATTGTCCCTCTACATGCCTGTACACTTAAGCAATGAGGTCCTAAAGTTGTATGCAAATGACCTGTAAAATATCCAATTAGTCATTAGCATATTGAAGCTGTCCAGCTTATTCATGAGTGGGAGGCACAGCCACACCCCCAGTGCTTGACTGACAGCCTGTATAATGATGTGAGGTATAATGGTGTAATGGCTCCTCCATGTGCTTCCTGGTGCTGGCGCCCCCTGCAGCCTCTGTGTATATAGGAAAAATACAACAGCTCCAGGCAGCCGTGTTATAGCAGAACATGTCAGGTACATGTGTAGCTGATGTCTGTGTCCCTTACATGTGTATTAGGAGGACAGAGCATGTCAGCAGGTAAAGCATAAACACTAGCAATGCTTTACTATACATTGCACACAGACATGAGCAGGGGGAGGAGAGGGGGTGGGGCAGGGGTGACATCACTGCCCCTGACCATGTGACCAGCCTCATTTGCATAATAAAGAAAAAATTATTTTACAATGATTAATGCATGAATTGATTAGATAAATGCTGGGATGGAATCCTTGTGGGCTGCTCCAACAGGTAGTGGTGAAAGAAATAGTGAGAGAGACCTGATGACAGGTGTCCTTTAACTAATATAATAATGGCACACCAACGCTATCCAATATAGTCATGGTTCTTACATGGATGCCAATATAACGGTGCCAGTAACGTATAATGTTTGTCTGCATGAGGACTAAGAAAGATTTAACTCCTTGCTGTCAAAGCCAGTTTTAATTTTCCTGACCAAAACTGTATTTGCCACTTGTAGTTATAACTTTGAAATACTTTAACATACCCAGGTCTTGAGATGATGGGGGTCACTTATCTTTGAAAATCTTTTGACAGGTTTTTTTGGGGGGTTGGAGGTGTGCTTGTTTGATTTTTCTTAGAGGGTGATAAATCTGGCATTTGAGTCTGTTGGGTTTCTTTTTTTAAAAAACAATTGCACAAAAGTCATAAATTCATAAAACCCTCCTAAACTTTTTCCTATGTCATCAGGGGAGTGGAGTATTTTTGCTAAAATGTACACCTTTTCTTTTAAACATCAAAGATAAATGAGGCGCAACATTGAAAAACTCGGCAGCCGGTGGAAACTTTGCTGGGTGTGTGAAGAAGTCACCAACTTTTACACAAACCTACAAATGTACCCAAAGAGTCAAAAATCTTTGAGAAAAAAAGCAAAAAACTAAGATATATGAAAACCATTTAACTTTATGTTAGTTCATAGATTTGGTTGATATGCTTTTATAGATTTTGCTTTTATTTATGAAAACTACAGAAATTAAGAGCAATTTTTTTTAAATTTGACATTTTCAGACTTTAATGCTTTTCACACAGATAGTGATGCCACCCAAATAAATTAATATTGACCATTTATCGAATTACTGTTTTATGATGGGATGGAATGCTTTTTTAAGCATCTTCTAATTTATGTAGGATGTTATAAGGCTTATAAGTTTATGAGCAATGCTTCATTCACATTTTCATAAAAATCACTAAAACTGTTATTAGGCTTAGAACTTTAGGTGCGATTTTTCATGAAAATCGCCATGACTCACGTTTTGAGGGAAAATTCAGCTTTCAAGTGACTTTGAGAACCCTTTATTAAAGAAATCATTCCAAAATCTGTCCAATTTAGAGACTGCTCCCCTAAATGTATGTCAAACAATTTATTGGAAGATTATTAAGTTTTTAAATGTTTGACAGGGGTTTATACAAAATGGATGTGCAGTGTTACATTCAAATTGAAAAATACATTAATTTAGCCCAAAAAAATTAAAATGACATGAATTAAATGACACAAAGCACTACACTGTTTCTCAGCATTTTCTGAGTATGCCAATATCTCATATGTGGTGGTAAACTGGAGAACCATTGCAGAATAGATTTTTACAGCATTAAAGGCACATTTCAGATTTAACATACAAATTGCTGAACTTGTAGTTCTAACCCATTATGGACCGGGCTTATATTAACCCCTTTATGACTTGGCCCTTTTTAGTTTTTTCACTTCCATTTTTCACTCCCCACCTTCAAAAATCTACAACTTTTTTTATTTTTCCACATATAGAGCTGTGTGATGGCTTATTTTTTGCGTAACAAATTGCAATTCATAGTGACGGTATTTAATATTCCATGCCGTGTACTGGGAAGCGGGAAAATAATTCCAAATGCAATGAAAATGGTGAAAAACGCATTTGCAACGTTTTCTTGTGGGCTTGGATTTTACAGCTTTCACTGTGCGCCCCAAATGACATGTCTACTTTATTCTTTGGGTTGTTGTGATTACAGGGATACCAAATTTGTATAGGTTTTATAATGTTTTCATACATTTACAAAAATTAAAACCTCCTGTACAAAATTTTTTAAAAATTTTGCCATCTTCTGGCACCAATAACTTTTTCATACTTTGGTGTACGGAGCTGTGGGTGGTGTAATTTTTTGCAACTTTTAATGGCGTTTTCATTGCTATAAATTTTAGGGCTATGCTATCTTTTGATCACTTTTTATTAATTTTTTTATATTTTTCAAAACGGCAAAAAAGTGCAATTTTTACAGATCAGGTATTTTTGGACTCGGTGATACCTAATGTGTTTATTATTTTTACTGTTTATTTATATTTATATCAGTTCTAGGAAAATGGGGGTGATTTGAATTTTTAGTTTTTTTTATTATAATTTTTTTTTTTACTTTTTTTTTTATTTTTACTTTTACTATTTTTCAGACTCCCTAGGGTACATCACCCCTAGGTTGTCTGATCGATCATATCATATACTGCCCTACTACAGTATGACAGTATACAGGCGGTCCCCTCCCCTAGTTACAAAAGGACCTCTGGATGTTGGTCATTTACTGTACTTTAGCCTTAGGCTACAATGATCAGCTATAACAGTTATCAGAGGTGTCTGTAATGAATCTTTATTGTTAATTCTGGCTGGGGCTACAATTATAAAATATTTAATTCCGACTAACATACAAATTCAACTTAAGAACAAACCTACAGACCCTATCTTGTACGTAACCCGGGGACTGCCTGTATGTGTATTTTACTCCCCATTCATTACAATATGCTGATAGCACATTGTAATGAATGAGTTAAAACAAAGACCCGAGGCTACCATGGCGATGGATCGCCGCTCCCCGATGACGTCACGGCCCATGTGCACCATTGCCGGCAGCGATCGTCGGGAAAACATCCGCGATCGGTGTTACCACCTATTGCGGGTGTTACCGGTAAGCTTTGCTGCAATATGCAGCAAAGAGTTACCGGCTATGGAGAGGGCTCGGCCTGGTGGCAGCTCAGGGTTGATAAGGTTCTTTTTCACTGAGGCTAGTGAAAGGGGTCTTATAGCCAATTAGGGTTTTTATTTATTGTTCCATATCCAGAGGTTGTGTAGACAACTCTAGAATCACTTCCTGCACCTTCCAGAACCCGTGCCTTCTGGTAGTGTCTATAAAAGGATAATTAATTGACCGTGTGTACTCCTAAGGCAGTGATGGCTAACCTATGACACGCGTGTCAGTGCTGACACACGTAGCCATTTTCACTGACACGCGGCTGCCTGAGAGTTAAGTTTCATCCTACATGACCAGGTGCAGTAGCCAGGAGGCTGAGAGATTGCACTGAGCTTCCAGCACCCCCCTCCTCCTCCCCGGGCCAACTTCTCCCCATGTGTGAGCTGTGCCTAGTGTCTCCAGTCAGCACAGGTATCAGCATGGGGCACAGCAGGAGAGGTGACCCGGCCATACATCCAGGAGGCTCCTCTGCAGCTCCTGATAGTTGTGGTGGGGGAGGATGGCAGCAAGTCAGAGGTCACATCGCTGCTGCCTTGTGTGATGTCCCAGCAGCTCCCACCTCTACACTGACCATGTCCACAGCAGGGGCAAGGGAGGACAACCACTCTCATCATATAGTAAGTAAGGTCAGTGCACTGTATGATAGAAGACAGTCATCAGGGCTTGTGTGTCAGTTTTGTGACGTACAAGCCCTGAAATAATCGCAACGCCTTGCAAATCGCCAGACATTGCGATTATTTTGCTCCTCACACCTTCTCCATGCCAAGAGGGCATAAGGGAGATGCAGACAGCGGCGCCTGCGCCCTTGCTATAACCTGTGAAGTTTCATGACTGAAAGTTCACAGGTTACTAAGCATTTCCACACTGATTGTAACCGATTTATTACAATGTGTGATTTGCACATAGTAATAGATGATTGGGAAAATCCCCATATACTGCCATACTGTAGAATGGCAGTACATGGTAGGATCAATCAGACAACCTACAGTTAAAGTACCCTAGAAGTTAAATAGTATACAGATTTATTATTTAAACAATAAATATCACAAAATTATGTTTTTTTGTCATGGTGACACACCACCCGAGTTATACTCGTTTTTTTGGCGAATTTTGACACACCAAGCTCAAAAGGTTGCCCATCACTGTCCTAAGGGGTCGGAAATGTCAGTTTCCTTCACAAGGACAATGCAGTATAAAATCACTAGGCAAGCGGATAGTCAGTGATACAGGCTAAAGGGTCAAAGACACCAGAATACAGAATAAAGAGAATGACAGAATAAACACAGCTCACCAAGAACAAGAATATAGCAGTAAAAGAGTACTGATCCACAAGACCTTATACAAGAATCCATAGTCCAGATCCAGAAGGTGATTGAATCAGTATGTTGATATCAGACAGAATGGCAATGGGAGTGGAGTGAGATACTGCAATCACAGCAAGTTAACCAGCTCATTTGTGAACTAGAAAAGAGTGTGGTGCAAATAAATTGAGGTTGCCAGAAGAATGAATACAACAGTGTTCAGACTCAGAAGAGGAAGAAACAATATCTTCACCAGTGCTCTACGTACAGAGGATAAGTCACAGATGTAACGTACTGCAGTGTCAGAGAATCCAATCGCATGTGCAAATAGTTGCAGGCAAATTGGATCAATCAGATTAATAAAGCATATATTTCAGCGTATATATATATATTATACACAACACAGAGATACATTTATTTATTTATTGCATCACTAGATAAATAGATATTACAGAAAGAAATACAGAAGAATGTGAATAATGAAAATATAAAATAAGTAGCATAAACAGGACAAAACTACTGCACACAAAGGCCTAATTTCATGCCTTACCATGACAAAATACCAAGGACTTTACCATGTCCTAAATACTTCTAATTTTAGGACAAAAAAAATAATAGAGTGATTAGACTCATAGCTGCTTTTAGCCAGTATCCAGATGGCAAAAAAGAAGAACCAAGTTTATATATAAAACACATTGCTTATTAAATAGCATTTTTTTTGTTTCACACTTCTAGTATTGTTGTCAAAAGGTCTCTTTGTTAAAAGGATTTTTGGGGATAGCAACCAATCCCAAACGAGAGTCCCTATTAACTATATGCCTGAGGCAAAAACTTTTTGAGTCATAAGATCAGCCCTTGTCATGTCATATACTTGGACACCAAGCCTCCAGCCTAGATAGTATGTCAGTTCAACTCATTATTATAATTTTAATTATGTTTCCCCATTGCCACTTCAAATTCCTTTTTCCCCAATGATATGCTGCTGTCAACAATTAACTGAACCAATAATGTTCACTAGGTTGATACACCTCACAGAGATTCATCGAAAAACTTCATTAAGCTTGGAAAATTGAATATCATAGAAATTTAAAACATGATTTAAAAACATCACATAATCGCTTCATGTGAACTCCCGCAAAAACGTGGGGGGGAGGAGGGAGGGTAGCTATAAAACGTTGATAGAATGATGCATGTACAGAATGATCCATGTAGAGAGCTGTGTTATGGCTTATTTTCTGCATAACAAATAGTGGTATTTAATATTCTATGCCATGTACTGGGAAGCGGGAAAAAAAATCCAAATGCAGTGAAATTGGTGAAAAAAAACGCATTTGCGCCATATTCTTATGGGCTTGGATTTTACTGATTTCACTGCATGCCTCAAATTACATGTCTACTTTATTCTTTGGGTCGGTACGATTATGGGGATACCAAATTTGTATAAGTTTTCTAATGTTTTCAAACACTTACAAAAAACATTTTGGGATTTTGCCATCTTATGGCGCCAATAACTTTTGGGGATTTTGCTCCTCATTCATTTCAATGTGCTGATAGACCCGAGGCTGTCATGGAGAAGAATCATGCACCGCCATCTTTTTGAAGCCACCAGTGGCGATTGGCAGGAAAACACTCGCAATTGGTGCTAGCACCGGTCGCGGGTGTTACCGGTAAGTCTTTGCAATATGCAGCCCTCTCCATGCACCCAGCATGAGACATAATATTACATGTCGGTAAGGGGTTAATTGTCTTCTATCTTCCCCTTTTAATTGTAGGGTAACTTTTTTATCTATCATAGAATATTTTGCTACCCTTTGCCACATAGATATAGAGGGAGGATGTATCAATTTCCTAACCATAGCTACTCTTGTGTAAATAATCCATTTTACTGCCATTATTATGGCTGTTGAATTTACTTCTATATCAGTAAAAGTTATTTCAACCCATATCTCCTACGTTCTCACAAGGTGGCTCATCTATGGCCAAGGATATATGTTCTTCAGAGGGCTATAACTTTGGATCCCATGCATGTAGAATATCACTTCTTTTTTCAGCGGAAAGAAAAGAATTAAAGTAATAGCCCTCTGAAGTGTGCATCCCACCTCAAGCTTCTTAGCCAGCAGGATGCAGGGAAAATTTGCAGGAGGGTGCAAAGAGCTTCTCTCAGCTCACAGATAAAGTAAATATTAACTTTACCTGTGGCAAAATTTTGATAAGGGCTAATTTTCATGTTATCAACCCTCTCCTACCAAGGACTTGCTCTCGGATTGTCATATATTGAGCAATATTTTTTTTTACATAAATTGAGCAAAAAGATGAAAATTCGATGTGCCTGATCTGGTTACATATTAATACAACAGCCCTTTACTTGTCCAAAAAGTTATACGTAACACAAAAAGCACATACACATTCCTGAATAAAGTTTTTTATTCACACCATAATCCATTACTTATACTCTGTTATGATGTTCATACTCAAATTCTTGTAAATTGAGGAAGGTTCCAGTATTGTACTGCTAATACAATGGCACATATTTTACAGCCATCTAAAAGCCTTTGTTTCTCATTAGTTTGGTTTATGGATATATAGTTTTTTATTTGGGTTACCATTGTGTAAGGGAATGTACAATAATATATCTGTGTCAAGCTCTGTGCAATTTTGGTTCACCCTGTGGATTTAACATTCCCTTTGCTGCATATTTTGGTCAATATGCACATGCTTTTAAGAAAGTACATTGTCTTTATAAGGTTTATCATATAAATGGTAGGCTGTGATTTCTGAAACTTATATGATTTTGACAAAGTAGGAGATTTTTACTTTGTAAAAGTAAATACTCGAATATAAGCCGATCCAAGTACAAGCCAAGACCCCTAATTTTACCACCAAAAACTGGGATAACCTACTAACTTGAGTATAAGCTGAGGGTGAGTATGTAACCGAGGAACCAAGCCAAGCATCCGGGACGCCTGAGGGTGAGTATGTAAATTTTTTTTTTTAATTGACTTGTGTATAAGCCGAGGCGAGGTTTTTCAGCACATTTTTTCAGCTGAAAAACTCGGCTTATACACGAGTATATACGGTATATATATATATATATTTTTATATATATATGTGTGATGCACTTGTATACATATCAATGACTGACCCCATCGAGAACACACTGTAAACCACTAAGGCCTCACCCATGTAGGATGGGAGAGCTAAGCTGGTAACCACAGGGAAAAAACAAGCTTCAAAGAACACAAACAATGAATATTCAGAACAGCAGCTCAAAAAGATGACAAAAAATCTGTAATTTTGGAACATGATTCCCCCCCAAAGCATACATGTTTCCCCCAAAAAGTATACATAATATTTAATTACTATTCTGTGTCACTGAAAGAAGTACAAATGTGAAGCATATTGTATACGTGATCAGACCTAAGGTTCAAGTATCCTATGGGGACTGAAATAATATAAAAAAAAAAGTCTTAAAGAAATTCAAAAAATACCACATAGTCACATCATAGACATATTAGGTATCACAGAATCTAAAATGACTGATCTATTATAATATAAAAACAATTATTTCAAGCATTGAACCGTCTAATGGAAAAAAACACCTAAATGTCTGAATCGACACTTTATGCCATTTTGCCTCCAATAAAAATTTTAATAAAAAGTTATATAAAAGGTCAGACAGTTTTCAAAATGGTATCAGTGAAAAAATTATTCCCATCCCACAAACAATGACACCTTACACAGTTCCAGGTGTCGGCTTATGTGATGGTCTGCTGTGGTACAGAGGATCCACTACAACTGATCCTGACAGTCATTCCATAAAATGATTTAGAAGTAATTTACATATTGCCTAAAATTATATCAATAAAAATTACAGCTCACTCCACAAAGAATAACTACTTAAAAAACATTGTAAATTGTTAAAATATATTATAAGTGTGAGAACAATAAATGTATCAAGTTCTGACATTGTATTGTAATTTAGTACTTGCCTCGTTTTTGGGAATCTTTTTCATATTAGATTATATATATCCAGAGCAGTATAGTTAAACACTTTTTTGTAAAATATATTTTATATTGTGTAATTAATATTTGGTAACCCAATTATAGTAACCTCATGTGTGTGTATGCCTTAAGCACCAATTATATTTCTCAAAAGCATATAAAATGAGGAATGAATTTACTATGCAGTTTTAATAAAGAAGCTATTTTTTTCCAATCCCCACACCTTATATTTTATAAAACTGATACAGTGTAGAGTGTAAGATATACTCATTCCCTAAAGTACATTCTTCTCTCTGATTTCCTCATTGTGCTTGTAAGGGTACTTTATATCTAGGGTGCCTGTTTTGAACCCTATCATTCCTCTGCAAAGAGTCATATGAGCAGCTAAAAACATTACCATCTCAGCCCAATGGGAGGACCTTGTGATAGTCCATCTACCTATAGTGTCTCAAAAACCTAACCATAAGTATACAGTTAGGAGGCTGTATTGTCATCTTCTATATCATAGCTGTGTAAGCGTAACACAGCAGTAACCTTGACTGGAGTTTGTTCTCCTGCTAGTGGAGAAACTGTGTGTTACAGTCAAGTAGGTTGCATCATCCAGAAAGCCTAGTCCCTGAGTTAGCGAACATTTTTAAGACAGCAGAAAGGCACATAACTCTCTAGGATTACTATGATATTATATGACTAAACTGAAGAGAATGATCAATTGTGATAGTGCTGTATAATGGAAACTTATGTGATCTGGTCCAGGCCCAGCCCTGTGCCCTAGTGTTGCGTTCGTAAATGCAACAAAAGTGCCACATATGACTGCATCCTTATTAAACAGTGGGTACAGAAAGTATTCAGACCCCTTAAATTCACTCTTTGTTTTTTTGTTTGTTTGTTTCATTGCAGCAATTTGTAAGATAAAAAAGTTATTTTCTTTGCTCATTAATGTACATTCTGCTCCCATATTGGCGGAAAAAAACAGAAATGTAGATATTTTTGCTCATTTATTAAACAATAAAAACTGAAATATAATGTGGTCAGAAGTATTCCGACCCTTTGCTGTGACACTCATATTTAACTAACATGCTGTCCATTTCCTTCTGATCCTCCTTGAGGTGTTGTTACTCCTTTATTGGTCCAGCTGTGCTTAATTTAAATGATTAGACTTCATTAGGAAAGGCACATACCTGTCTATATAAGACATCACAGCTAACATTGCATGTCGGAGCACATGAGAATTACTAGGTCTAAGGAACTGCACAAGGAGCTCAGAGGTTACAAAAGAATTTCCACATCAATCAAGGATCCTAAGAGCACTGTGACCTCCATAATTAATCCTTAAATGGAGGAAGTTTGGCATGACAATAACTCTTCATTGGACTGGCCATCCAGCAAAACTAAACAAAACTCTAGGAGAGTGATGGCAAACCTTTAAGAGACTGAGTGCCCAAACTATAACCAAGATCTACTTATTTATCGCAAAGTGCCAACACAGAAATTTAATTTTTTATTTATCCTCCCTTCTCTGTCACAGATTTTATTCTTATCAGCACCCCGAGGACACCAATAAAGCAGAAAATAGAAGAAATTTGGATGATCATTGTAGCTTCTCTCCGGGGTTCCATAAACAGGAAGAATTGTCAGGGCCAGAGGAGGAGCTACAATGATAATCCAGATCTGTCCACACCTTTCCACTCCTCCAGTAGTCCCAGGTAGCGCTGTCACTTTAAAATAGCTCTGTGCACTGCAAGTCCTGGGCTGTCTGGGACTGTAGGAAGATACCTGGAGTCGTCCTATCTGGTGATGGCCTGGGTGCCCAGAGAAAGGGCTCTGAGTGCCACCTCTGGCACCAGTGCCATAGGTTCGCCACCACTGTACTAGATAAAAGTACACTCCAATCGATATATGATAATAATAATTCTTTATTTATATAGCGCACACAGATTATGCAGTGCTGCACAAAGCATGTCAAATTGGTTCCTGTCCCCATAGGACTCACAATTTTTTTTTGGAGTGTGGGAGGAAACCAGAGGAAACCCATGCAAACACGGAGAGAACATACAAACTCTTTGCAGATGTTGACCTGGGAGGGATTCGAACCCAGGACCCCAGCGCTACAAGGCAGAGGTGCTACTCACTCAGCCACCATGTCGCCCTATATGTGATGTAGTTGGAAAATTGGTTTTCCTGTGAGAAATGGTCTCGCAGCATTTACAGCGAGCTCGACCAAATCTGAAACTGTTAATAGTTTTGAGAAAAAGGGACATGAAAGATTTTTTGGTATATGTTCTTAGGTGACTGGGTGCTAAAATATTTTTTAGCGTTTTGGATCACCTGAAAGTAAGTTTGGGATGGGCTGGAATGATTTTGCTGACATAAGGATCATAGAGTAAGATTTTCCTGATTTGACCGCTGTCATTGGAGAAGATGGTAATAAAATTCAGGGATTGCATGGTATCACCTTGGGATTGCTCAATTTCTGCGGGATGTTGCTTTGTTGTCGGGTATAGGAATTGATCTTGATTTAAAGGGCCTGCTATATCGTAGGCTGAAGTTATAAGTGATTTAGGGTAGCCCTTTGCTTTGAATCTATTAGTGAGAATTCTGGTTTGTTCGTGAAAATCGGTGTCATTAGTGCAGTTTTGCCTTACTCTCTTGTATTGGCCGTAAGGGATATTTAGGAGCCATTTTTCGTAGAGCCTGCTGGTGAAGTCTATTATTATCGACATTTTTGAAATACGTTTTAGTCATGATTGTGTTTTCTCTAGTGTGGTAGATTACAAGGTCTAGAAACTCAGCAAAATCGTGTGGAATGTTGCTTGTGAATTCGAGGCCCCAAGAATTGTTATTGATTCCTTAGAGTATACGGTTATGGAAGAGTCAGTGTGTGTAGATATGTTCTGTTCTGAAATAGTTGTGTTTCAAGATGAACGTGATAGAATCAAGGAGAAAATTTCTTTGTAATGAGAATATGTCCAGATCCCTAAGAAGAAAGTGGGAGACACCCTGGTCATGGACACCCTGGTCATGGGGAATGTTGGTGTAGAGCA
The DNA here is from genome assembly GCA_019512145.1 of Engystomops pustulosus. Lineage (NCBI taxonomy): Eukaryota > Metazoa > Chordata > Amphibia > Anura > Leptodactylidae > Engystomops > Engystomops pustulosus. The sequence goes on from CM033644.1 coordinate 100,869,885, forward strand.
ATGAAATGTCTAGTGTGGTTAATGTATATGTTTCTTCCCGAGGCACTGGGAGTATTTTTTAATGATATCTGTAGTATCTAGGATAAAAGATTGCAGATTCCTGACATATGGTTGGAGAAATAAGTCAACATAATGCAAGAGGTTTGCTTTGAGGGAATTTATGCCAGATATTATTGGCCTTCCAGGGGGCTTTTTAGTATCTTTGTGTATCTTTAGTAAATAGTACTAAGAGCTGTAGCTGGTTCTTCGATGTTGATTTCTTTCTTATTAAGGACACCTTGTTTGAGGCCATAATCTCATAAAGAGTAGAGGTTATCTTTGAAAACAGTGTTGGGTTTGAACTTAAGTTTGGAGTAAAAATTGGTGTCGGAAAGCAGTCTATGGGATTCTGATATATAATCCAATCTATTGAGAATTACTATCCCCCCCCCCTTATCTGCTGGTTTGATGACCAAATCTTCCATATCAGCTAGATTTTTAAGTGCTGCTCTTTCTTTGAAGGACAGATTGTTCTTGCTCATGGTGGAGGAGTTCTTTTTGTTGACAATGGGCTTTTTGGAGTTGTTGGGTAAAACGGTGGGGTTTTTGTGAAGATTTTCTAGGTCTGTAGACACCATTGTGTAAAAGGTGTGAATTTATAGTGGGACGGGTAGAAAACAGATCATGGTTTTAAATCTGTGTGTTTCATCGATGTACCCAGTTCCGATGGGTAATCTGTGGTATCGTTAAGTGTGCCGAGTGTGTTTTTCTGTTCTTCGATTTAAAAATGACGTTTGAGTGTAAGTTTGCGTATTGGGAGCTGCAGAAATACCAGCCAAAGGAATTGACGTTTCTTCCATTCACTACCGCAAACGGTGATACGCATACAACCAAGATTTTGACCAGGTGAGCTTTTTCCTAATCTCTCACATTAGAAACACCCGACGTTATTACCCGAGGCGCCGTCCTCTGCTTGTCTGTTTTCTTCTTTTTCTCCACAAAAAAACAAACCAGACATACTTACCTGCGTTCCTCTTCATTACTATCCAGACGGCCGTCTTCTTTAATGTTGACATGCCGCGATCGCCTAGACTTACAAGTAGCAGGCTGGAGAGCTGGGACAAGATGCCTGGCACTCTGGGCTGCTAATCATGCACTCCCTCTCTCATGCTGGGAGCGTGAATTTACACCTCTCATGTGACATCACCTCCCTCTCCCAGCATGGAAGAAGGAAGTGCACCCTCTTGAGCCCGCCCACCAGCCTGCTAATTCTAAGTCAACATTAAAGAAGTCAACATTAAAGACCATAAAAGACCACCTCCTGGATCAGAATGAAGGGAAACACACGCAGAGTATGTCTGTTTTTTTTCCTTCAACAATTTAGCAAAACATCTGCATTTCTGTTTTTTTCTGTCAAGATATGGAGCGGAGATTAATGAGCAAAAAAAAAGAACATTTTTGATTGGCTTCAATGGAACAATTGGCTTCAATGAAACAAAGAGTGAAAAATTTAAAGGGGTCTGAATATTTTCCGTACCCATTGTAGTTTTTGTTGCTCTAGTTTCTGTTTGGGCTTATTTCTGAGTCAAATTTTTCTTAAAGTGGTATTCCCACAAAGTCAAGTTTCTTAAATGTACTCAGGATAACAAAATACATTCTCTGATTCATTGTCATTAACATAAATACAGCATTTCACAGATATAAGTTGAACCCGTCTTTATCAGTCCTGGTGTACACAATATTAATTGCCCCTAGACACGACCTTGTAACTTCCGATTTTTGGTCGGGAAAGCCATCTTGGATTTCTGTGTGACGGCCGTGTAGCTGATTTCCCCCTGCTCCCTGCACTCTAGTCTCGTCCCCTGCAGTCCAGGACGGGGCTGACAAAACACATACAGTGACTTCTAGCAGAGCTGACAGTGTGAAATACACTACTCATCATCTCTGATCTGTCTCATCTCTCTTTCTATGTGTCATATGAAAGTGTATATAAACCTGTACCCTGATAATCTAACCACACAGAACTAGATGAAGTATCTGCTTAGATAGTCCCCGTCCACATTCTGGAATCTTACACAGATTATCACCAGAGTGATAGGAGCTAAAATAGCAATTAAACTGAGTAAAATTTTGAATTAAAGGGTTAAATTTGAGAAGGGAATTTAAATTAGCGAATTTTCTTTTATGGGAAAACTCCTTTAAAGGGGTATTATCGTCTGGGCATTTACATTCAGTTTCATTAATCTGCCATATATAAACATTTCTTCAATTGGATGTTATTAAAAAAAATGTTCCTGTGTGAAGATAATTTCTCATAAATGTAGCCATTTTGTCCCTTAGAAACGAGATCAGCTTCCTCGGTTACGACCACCTCACATTTTGGAAGCAGTTGCCAGACATGCGCTATTGAGCCCTGTCTGACCTCCTGGATTCAGCAATCATTACCAGAGGACGGATGCGGGAGATGCAGTAACGCCTGGACATTTCATATACAAAAACCTTTTGTTTCTTTGTGCAATCACTCCAGCAGAGGTGGCCGTAACCGAGGAAGCCATCTCATTTCTAAGGGACAAAATCACTACATTTATGAGAAATTATCTTCACACAGGAACATTTTTTTTAATAACCTCTAATTGAAGAAATGTTTATATATGGCAGATTAATGAAACTGAATGTGAATGCCCAGATCAGAATACCCCTTTAAGCGTTTTTTTCCTTTGGGCTTGTGCTTGCTAGTATAACATTCTAGTCTGGAGAGTACCTTGCAAATTCTGCTCACAATGAGTGCACATTGGACTGGTGCACATTGAGTACCAGCAGGATAGAGTATTAGTCATTGCTAACATGGGAGCGCTAGGTAGCAGAGAGGTAGGGGGGAAGTGCTTCCCAAGGCAAGTAATAGCCAGATGCCCCCAAAGCACTCAACCTTCATTAACATAAAAATAAATGTCATTTTATAAGTAAAATACAGAAGCACAGCTCCTAATAAACATAGTGTTTTGATCATACTGCTGGGATCTACCCAGCAGCATTACTGATTAATAAAGAGGAAATCTAATAGTATATTTCCTTTGTTGTCGCAATGATGTACTCATGATGTGGTTGAAAAAGACTTTTTGTCCTTCTGACACAGCAATGTATTGGCCGATCAGATATGTTTGACAAGGAGAATGCTAACATCAAGAGTCACTATATTTCTATTCTATTAGTAATATCCCAGGAATATCATAGTATAATATTTTGTAGATATATGCTCCAAACATGGTATAACATGTCAAGAAAAGTGACGAGTCCACTTTAAGGGATTGTATTTAGGCCTCCAATTTCAGGTCCTAAAGAACGGACTGAGAGAGCCCTATTACTCTTCGGTGATCAAATGTTCGCAGTACAAATGTATCTAGAGTACTGTAGCTATAATACAGGCCTTAAAAGTGTCTGTGTTACAGAAATAAAAAGCTGCCTAAGACCATGGAAACACTGTCTCGGACTATTCTTCAGTTGGACTTCCAATACATACTTCTTTTATTTTCAAAAAAAGCTGTACTTTTACATAAAATTGTATGAAGGCATCGTTACAGATGGCTAATTAATATAAACTCTCCATACACCCTTAACAATAATGTGACTGGGGTAACACTATCTTATGCTTTGCTAAGCAAAACAATAGAGATGTTGCTCCATTCTCCCTTGGTGAAAAAACATGCATTCATTCTTTACAGACAAGGGTTCATTTCCCTCCACCTTTAAAAAAAGGAACGGCTTGGTGAGTATTGTTACCAGATTATTACCATCTTTCCTTTGATAATCACCGACCACTGACCCAAGAAATATTTGTTGGGTGTGGTGATATTAAAATAGTTTCTTTATATTACAGTATATTTTGGTGTGCACCTTCTTTTTTGTGTATACTGATTTATTATTTTTCATTAGAGCTCCATAGCACAGTGCATTGCATACATTAGTTTTGCTCAAATTCTGAATAATTCCCATGAAATTATGAAACTCTTTTGAAAGTTGTGTCTATTGGGGAGCCTTGCTTGATGAATAGCAGAGATATGTCATCTTCTGGAAATAATGGTAATAAAAAAGTCGTGGCCATAAAAGAAGAGGCCATAGAAATCAACATGTAAAATATTTCTGGGGTATGATATGGAAAAATTGGGAACGATTTGTAATGAAAAAAGTGGTATCCATGTCAAAAAAAAAAAGTAGAGTTGGGACAAGGAAGGAAAAAGTGGGGTAGGCAGTAGCCATATATAGCCATTATGTGAAATTTTAAGATTTTCTTAACCATTTTAAATCTTTCATATCTTTGCCATTTTTTAAAATCTTTCATATAATAAGTGTTGCATTTTTGCCAAGTTAAGAAAACACATTCACATATGTTACTATGTTCTTTCATCATTTTGGATAGTGATCAATACGTTTAAGTTGACCGAACTTTAAAGCTGCAGGCAACAAATAGTATTTAAAAACACAAAATCTAGCTATTCATATAAAGATACGATGTCAGAATATGAATAGTAGGCAGAAATCTTCATATCAGGGTAATATTTGATGCAGGATATATTGTTTCATCAGTGGGAATAATCCTATAATTTCTGCACTGACTATTATAGATTACATACAGCAAAGAAACCAATTTCTGCACTAGAGCTAGGGTTTCATCTCTGCAAATTTCTTTGAAATATGTATGAAGCATTTTATCTTATTGTAGGACAAGAAGACACCACCTTAGGAGAATTGTTGTATGCAAGGACCTTTGTTATTTTCTATACAAAAGAAGAAACCCATTCTTTGGTATAGACACTAATAAATCCAGCAACCTAGATAGACAAAAGCAGATCAAAATTCAGAGAGCACAGGCAAATGAACAGTGACTTCAAAGAATGACTGCAGGTAGCAACTTAATAAACCCAGTGGGGCTCATGTATCTGTCTTTTTATAACTGAAAATGGCGCAAACACCTCAGAAAATATCACATTCTTGTTCATGTGCCCTATTTATCTATGTATTGCTCTAATTTTTTCCTACGCGCAAGCACTTTTTTAGGAAACAAAAGGAAATGACACAGTAGCAAAATATGTGTTAATGCTTTAAGACTGTGAGATGTTTCAATAAATTACCATATATATTCTCGAAATGTGATACATGTCATCAATGTTAGACAACCTGTTAATACTATCTGGCAATGTTTAGGTAATAGGTAAAGGAAACTACACACCCCTTGGGCTTTCAGAATATATTATACCAGATTTTAGAACCCATCACACCCCAGTTTTGATACTAAAAGAAAAAATAATGCAAATTCTTTAGTAAAAATGAAGTCCTCTCAGAAGACCATAATCCCTCTCAGTGGCCATCCTGACTATAAGTGACATGGGCATGAGGAGCTGGTTTACCACTCACATGTCTGGTTATCTAAGCTTCTAGTTGTACATTACACAATGCCATGAGCTAGTTTTCCTGTGGGTGTCTTACCGTGGTACTCTTGTCCAGGTACGTAGTAGCTGGGGTTACCAGCCAGGTGCAGGGATATGAGCACCTCTCCTTGTTCTCCATCTCCCTCCAACTCACCATGGTGGGTGCAGAGGAAAAAGAAAGGTGAGAATCTGGGGTAATAGCCGACTGCTCCTCGTACAATAGCCACACATAGCACCCCAAGTAGTAGCATAGTCCCCAGCCTGCTGGAGCTCCTCTGAACCATTGCTGGGCACTCCCGAAGCTTCTACTTATTCTATATGCTGCATAAGTGGCTGAGGGAAGGTGCGGGCAAGACAAATATCAATAAAAGTTTAGAGGGATAAAAGTAAATTTAATTGTCTTTTCAGCAAAAAAAAAAATGACCACTGTTTTAGCAGCTCCGGGCACCTACTACATGAGAGTCAGGTGGCAGCGAGGAGACCGAGCCCTAGATGAAGGTCCCCCACACAGGAGCTGCTTCCCTCATATACTCATCGTGTTATCTGTGCGGCCGACTACGCCCCCGACAGCTCATTGGCGCGCTAGCTGTCTATCACCTCCCGCTAGGAAGGGCTTGGAAAGGTGAATGGTGCTCGTAAAATTTGATAAATAATAGGCGCTTGATGTGTCGCTCTGTTTGGTCCATCGCTGGCTGTAGATAACAGAACACTGTGTGAATTATTCTCAGCTCTTGTTCTGCGTTACACACCATTTCCCCCACGAACACTTGGAAGATATGTATGCAATATGTTCACTAGAACATCTTCAGACGGGGCACGGATCTCTTTCAATGGCTACCTCACATTGTCTGCACCCCTGTCAGGGTAACAAAATACAATAGACATAAACTAGATCGGCAAACATCATGTGAAATAGTAATATAGCGTCTGTAAAACACACAGCACATCCTAATAATTTCCTTCCACAAAATGTACCTCAGGGAAACAAGGAATTACTGCATACTGAGTATCAATAAATGGACCTGGCAGAAGTAACCCTCTAAACCCATGGAATAGAAAACCCAGGATATAAACAACTACTCCTCACATCAACTGCATCAGTAAAAAACACACATACATGCGCTTAATTTTTTTGACCTGAGGAAAAAAAAATGCATTTCTGTAAAGTGACTGTATCATAGTAGCAGAACAATTTAAATAATTTAAATACTATTACAGCATCCACTGGGGTCTACAATGTAGTGCTGCACCCATTGTATCATGGCCAACTCCATCAGTGCTATAGACAATCAGGGCCGGCTCCAGGTTTCAGTAAGCCCCTGGGCGACAGTGCCTCAGTGGGCCCCTTTGCAGTGAACTCACGTGCTAGCATTAAAAATTCAAAAACTAAAAAACTGTCCCCTGTTCCCTGAAATATTCCCCAGTTTATCATCCCAAACAGCCGTGTCAAGGTCAGGGCAGTTTTGAGCTTATTTAACCAACAGGGCGAACATAAAAATGTGTGCCCCTCCACTCTGCCAAGTAATAAAACTGAAACTTCAACTCAGCTGCTGCAGAACCTCATAATACACACTTTAGCTGCAGCAGAACCTCATATACACACCTCAGCTGCTGCAGAACCTCATATACACACCTCAGCTGCTGCAGAACCTCATAATACACCCCTCAGCTGCTGCGGAACCTCATAATACACACCTCAGCTTCTGCGGAACCTGATAATACACACCTCAGCTTCTGCGGAACCTCATAATACACACCTCAGCTGCTGCAGAACCTCATAATACACACCTCAGCTGCTGCGGAACCTCATAATACACACCTGAGCTGCTGCGGAACCTCATAATACACACCTGAGCTGCTGCGGAACCTCATAATACACACCTGAGCTGCTGCAGAACCTCATAATACACACCTGAGCTGCTGCGGAACCTCATAATACACACCTGAGCTGCTGCGGAACCTTCAGAAGACAACACACCTGAGCTGCTGCAGAACCTCATAATACACACCTGAGCTGCTGCGGAACCTCATAATACACACCTGAGCTGCTGCGGAACCTCATAATACACACCTGAACTGCTGTGGAACTTCAGAATACACACCTGAGCTGCTGCAGAACCTCATAATACACACCTGAGCTGCTGTATAACCTCACTGCTTACACAGAACCCTCTCTGCTTCTCATGTACATTTGAGATGATTAATATCATTCACACATACACACACACACACACACACACACACTGACAGACAGACAGACACATACAAACAGACACACATGCAAGCAAACACATCATCACACATACCATACACTCACCATATGTATCAGTAATACACATCCATACATGTCACATACCATCACACACCCTGTGGTGTCTGCAGCAGCCCTGGTATCACACAGAGGAGTCTTCAGGCTTCTCCTCCTCCTCCTCCTCTTTGTCCCGATTTCTGAGCTGCCGGATTTCAGCATTACTGCAGCTCTGTGTGAAGAGGTGATAGGGGTGAGGGGGGTGTTAACCCATAATGTGCTGCACCACAAGCAGCTCTGTAGCCTCTACCTGTGCTATGTGTGCTGTGTGTGCTTGTCCGAGTGGGGGAGGAACAGTGCAGGACACAGCTCCTCATCACAGGAAGTGAATAGTGAAGATGTGCACAGCGTGTGTGGGTCCCCGGCAGCTCTCTGGGCCCCGGCACATGCCAGGTATGCCGGGTGCTGGAGCTGGGCCTGTAGTCAATGCACATGTCAGTGCACAAATCCTTCCTAACGTTCCATTCATTTGTGGTACTATGGACCCCGGCTCTCGTGGTCTGTGACCCCACTGATCAGCAAGTTATCCCCTTTTGTGTTCCAGCGCCTGTATCTACAAAAAGGATCCAACCTCTTAGTAGATATGGGTGCAAACTTCGCCATTTCTGACCTAATACCAGGTCTGTTCCAGCAAAGTTTTCCTGTGCCCCATTCTCCACCCCAATGCACCAAAGGTAGCGCTTGGGTCAGGGAAGCCATAAATCTGGCAGAGAAGGCATAATGGATCTCCATCATTGTCTACTCTGCAATCTATGTTATTCCCCCCTGCTGAGTAATATATTTCTACACACACATTAAAGACATATGCCCTACACACACATTACAGACACATGTAATGGTCAACACACACATTACAGACACATGCCATACACATACATTACTGACACATGCCCCACACATAAATTACTGACACATGCTCTATACACACATTACTGACACATACTCCACAAACACATTCAGGGCCGGTTCGAGACAAAGTGGGGCTCTGGGCAAAACTAAAAGTGGGGCCCCAAAATAAAACTATTTTATGACGTCACAGTCAGTAAGAGGCTTCCTTTAGTATGGTAAAACAAACTGTAATATGGGAGAATTTTATAGGAGATAGATGATAGGGAGATTGATGGTGGCTCAGTGGGTTTCCTCCGGGTTCTCCAGTTTCCTCCCACACTCCAAAACATACTAGTAGGTTGATTAGATTGTGAGCCCCATTGGGGACAGGGACTGATCTGGCAAGCACAGTGCAGCGCTGCGTGTCCGCTATATACAGAATTATTAATTATTATGATAGAGGAGAAATATGAAATTTCTAGATGCAGAACTATAAAGTAGATGATATAAACAGTAGATGGATATGAGAGATAAATAGGAAGGAAAAAGCAAGATATGTAAATGGTCAGATTATAGGAGATAGATAGATAGATAAGCCCACCATTTCTGGATATTTTGTCGCGTTATTGACCAGAGCAATTTCTACAATTATGACGTTTAAAAATAAAATCAAAATTACAGCAAAAAGAATTAAAGTAAACCCAAGAAACCACATATTTTCTGAAAGCAGACACTTGCCCCATTTGCATTAAAGAGTTTATAGACATAGGCGCCTTCATGCAATTTTGATTCAAACTGAAGCATTTTATAATAAATACTTAAAATTTTACTTTTACCTTCACATCTCCTAAATGTAATAGATGGACAAGTGTAGAGTTCACAAATGTCCCATATTGATATGTTCACATAATATCACTAAAACTGTAATAACTAGATATCTGCTTTTCATCTACAAATTTTAAGACATAAAACCTATATAATTTTGAAAGCAGACAACCAGGCGATGCATTTGGCAATTAACATTCAAAATGTCCTCTAAAATATGTACAAATCCAGATATTTATATAAAGAAAATATACTTTCCTAAAACAGTAAGATGTGAGGAGATGATACAGACCCCACATGTGTATATTCAACAAAATATGCAGCAAAGGGAACGTCATATCCACAGCGGACACCAAACTATTTTTTCAGAAAATTGCACTGAGCTTCACACAGATCTATCATTATATGCTCCTTACACAACGGTAACCCAAATAAATAACTATATATCCATAAACCAAGCTAATGAGATAACAAAAGTCACATTTAGATGTGCGCCAATGTATTATCCGCACAATAACAGAACCCTCCGCGCTTCATAAGAATTTGAGTGAGAACGTCATAATACGGTAGGTGTAAATAATGGAGGATGGTGGGAAATAAAATCTTTATTCCAGAACATGTGTGGATTTTTGCTGTTACATATAACTTTATGGACATGTTCTGGGCCGCGGTGTTAATATATAATAGCGACATTAGGCGAAGAGGATCGAATGTTCATCGTATCAGTTAATTTTCGCGAAAAAAAAGCCTATCAAGAAATAAAAGGCATTAAGAGAGAAAGGGCCACATTTATCGCTTTTGTGCGCCTAAGTGTAGTAGTTGCGCCTAAATTCTGGCGCACTGTTTTGCCAGAATTATCACCAACTGTGATAAGGTAATTTCCTGTCTCTTATTAATCACTTTACTTTAACACAGTTTAGGCGAAATTTTGGCGCAGTTTAAGCGCAATGTTAGATTCAGGCTCTTACATGTGATCCTGCTACAAGCTCCTCTCTGCTTCTCCCACATCCCAGAATGAAGATAACACTCACAGCAGCACCCAGGTGTGTGACACCCTGCACCCAGTGACCTCCTCAGCAGTGGCTTCTCCTGGAGGGGATCCCCCAGTGCTGGTCTCCTGCTGCCCCCTTGTAATTCTGCACAGAATCCCCCTCAGACACACTGGTGATACTGTGCAGAATTACATGGAGGACACTTGTATGTAGTATCTGCAACATTCTGCAAAGTTCTCTTCTCTCTTGCTCTGAGCTGAGGATTCTGCAGAATGTTTTGTAAATAGAAGGTGATGAACTTTAAAGGAAACCTACCATTTAGAATGGCAGGGGTAAGCTGTAAGTACCGAGCACCAGCTCAGGGTGAGCTGGTGCCGGTACTTACTTTCGTTAGTGTTATAAACCGCGGTATCGCGTTTTTAACACTTTTTAAACTTTAGAGCAGGAGAGGCTTCGGCGCTGCGCGCAACATCTCCGCTATTTCCTGTGCAGGCGTGCGCACGATCGTGCACACGGAGCGCCGAAGCCTCTCCTGCTCTAAAGTTTAAAAAGTGTTAAAACCGCGATACTGCGGTTTATAACACTAACAAAAGTAAGTACCGACACCAGCTCACCCTGAGCTGGTGCTCCGTACTTACAGCTTACCCCTGCCATTCTAAATGGTAGGTTTCCTTTAAATAGAGTCTGTAGCTCCTGTCTGCAAAGTATCTAATGTCTGTATGATCTGTACTAGTGTCTGCAGTGTCTGATTGAGCTTTGCTGCTAGAAATGAGCTCAGTGCTTTCTTCTCAGTTAACAGTTATCATTAGGCGCAGCAAAACATCTGGATTGGTAAGATAATTGAGGGAAAGCTGGTTATTTTTGCTGCGCAGCTAGTTTGGCATTTAGTTGCAAAAATGGCGCAAAGACAGTGCGCCTGAATGAAAGGGCACAAAAACAACAGAAAAAACGAGTGATACATGTGGCCCAAAGTGTGTTCTTAGATAGTCCTGCATAGAGAAGGGTTAAAAACATGAATATTAGTTGATATTGTCCCTTCTCAAAATGTAGTAACATATAGGGGCACATTTACTTACCTGAGCTAAGCTAAGATTGTGCGCCCAATATCCTGCATGCGTCGCTTTCCCGCTCAGGTCCGCCGGAGTTCACCATCTTCTTCCTGGTGCATGTAAGTGCTTGGGCTTGCGACACAATTGGGAATGTTAAATCCTGCACTTAGTCCGAATCAGTCGGGTTGTCCGGCCACGCCCCCCGATTTGTGTTGCATGAAAGTCGCCAAAATCTGACGAAAATGCGGTCCGTGGACCCTTAGTAAATGTGCCCCATAAAGTGAATCTTTCCATTATCTGTGAGGTGCAGCAGCTCCTGTGTGCAGCAAATTCTCCCTGTAACCAGATGGCTAAGAATCTGGAGGGGAGGGGGGTACATTTCAGAGGGCTGTATCTTTGGCTCTGTGACCCATAGAACCTCACTTCTATTTCCTATGAAAGAAGAGTCTCCTCTTTTATATGAATCTAAATGTGTTTCTAAGTGTCAGGAAAAGTGAGCTATTAACTGTTAAACTGCTGTGGGGAGTGATTTTTATATATAAAAATGCCACCTGATATTCTCACTTTAAACCGGAATATCTCTGGATCCATAGCACCTGGAAACACAATTCAAGATTCATTTGAAAGAAAAGATTCTCCCCTTCCAGGGTGCCCTGGGCAATTGCCCACTTTGCCTACCCATAGCGCCGGCCCTGCACACATTACTGACACATGTTCTACACACACATTACTGACACATGCTCTACACACATTACTGACACATGCCCTACACACACATTACTGACACATGCTCTATACACACATTACTGACACATGCCCTACACATACACAACCGACACATGCCCTACACATACATTACTGACACATTCCCTACACACACATTACAGACATACAAACACTAAAGTACACTAACCTCTCCTGCAGATAGTTAGAGGTGATCAGTCAGCCAGCAAGGGACATTGTCTCTCCCACACCAGGATAGGAGCACAGGACAGTGCAGACACTCAGAGCACTGCCTGCTCTTCCCTCTTTCTTATCCACTGGCTCCCTTCTGTCCTGCAGCAGAAGCAGCATATGTGAGAGTAACTGCTTCATCTGCACATGAAGTTGGAAGAGACCCCTGGGAGCCACTGACAACACTAGAGAGAGAACACAACACAGGACCCTGTACACAACACTTCACAGAGGCTGGAACTTGGAAGCGAAGTACTCTGACTGTACTGAGCTGTGCAGCAGTGTTTGCTTTGACTGCAGCACTGTACGCACAGCACAGTTGACACTCATTCCGGGGCTCCACACTAATGTTGATATTTAGCCTACCCCCTTCCTCCTGCTAACAGATGCCGAGCCAGGACATGGCTCAGGCTGCCTTTTACTAACATCACTGGCCTGCATGATGCCGCCCCTATTGTCCACCAGGGGGCACCGCCCGGGGTGAGAGTCTGAACTCACCTCATGGCTGGTGTGACCCTGGTAACAGCACCCAATGAGACCCATTGGCTATATGATTTCTTGTGATGACCAAATAGCTTTGCTTCTGTAAAGTGTATCAGAATTTGCTGAAGTAGTATGCAGAGGAGGACATGTACCATACCCTTTTTGATTAGAACAAGGCTCAGACTCTTGTTCTCCATCTTTTTCATCATATTTTTAGCAAAAGGTTTTGCACAAATAGAGGTTTTTGTCCACCCTGATAACTTTCTAGATTTACAATCTTTCAAAGCAAAAAACTTGAATGAAAGCTCACAAAAATCAACTAAACCCCCTGGTGGAATTGATTGTTGCGAAGCCTACCAATTGTGCACAAGCCTCCTCATAAATTAGGTACACATTGGCCCATGGCAGTTTGAATTGATACATTCCTGCCATAGATTTTCCAGTAGAGAAATGTTAAATAGGAAATACATTTTTACTTAAATTACCCATATCCCATATCCAATTTTTTGTAACCCCACTGGTCCCATTCTACCAAAACATCCCATCTAGTTTTGTGCTATGGCTTATATTTGTAATATTCCTGACATACTTATTATTAGGTCTTATTTTTTCTACAACCAGATGCAGTCAATGAGTGTCAAACAATGATAATATAGTTTCAAGAGGGACAATTGCAAGAGGTATTTGTTTTCTTTTTTCTTTTGTGGTGGTAAGGGGACATGGTTTATTTAAAGTCCAATATTCTGAAACATTTATTACTTTTGCTCAGTTTTTAGGTAATTAGTCCAATAGGGTTTCAAAAAAGGCCCCCCAATACATAATGCTAACAATATTAATAATCTACTACATCTGCTGCAGAACATCCTAGTAAACATTGGATGTTGCAAGCCCTCATAATGCATGCTTCAGCTGCTGCAGACCATCTTAATAATGTTTCAGAGGCCACATGTATCTTTGTATGACCACTAAAATATTGGTTTGATGTGGGAACAATAGAGATGTAAGTAATAATAATGTATATCATAAGGGTCCTGATTATGATAATATATATCATACGGGTCCTATACATCACATCACTCACAATGTTTTTATTTTCAAATACCTAAACAATTCACAGATACCAAGCAATATTTACATTAAATGCAATTTGGGGACAAAAAAAAATTTGCAAGATTGAAAGCATGGAAATGTCGTGCTAACTAAAGGAACTCAGGGTCATATTTCATGCACACAATCTTTTAATAATAATAAAAACCAGCAAATGAAATAATTGCAAAAAAAGGGGGGATTGTAAGGATATCTGCACACATAGGGACATAGGGGGATGTGCCTCCTGCTGCAGCGTAGGATAAAGTGCCCCTCCGTCTTACACCTCTTGTTGCATCTGCCCAGTAAGAGAATGCAGGTCGGACCTGGCGTAGTTTTGCCAATAGACTGAAACCAAACATTCACCACTCCACCAGCAGCCACATCTCTTTACACCACTGTATATTATGTGTGGATTTCTGTTGCAGAATTTCCCAAACAACTATTTGCTGCAAATTGTTAATAAATAGTGTGGTTGTGGATCAGTGCAAACGTTGAGCTCTGCTCCACATCCAGGGCCGATTCTAGCATATTTGCTGCCTGAGGCGAATATTAAAATGCTGCCCCCCCCGCTCCCTGTTAAGTAAATCCTTAAACTTTACTAACAATTAACAACCCTACAGACAGCTCCCTGACACTGTGTGACTGACTACAGGATCTGAGAGGCATTAGTGGAATCTAGTACCTTATAGATGACAATCTCTTCCATCAGGAGGACTTTATTCCAGGTTCTCCAATCCATGACGTATCAAAGGTGAATTCACGGACGGATATCTTCAGCTCCGTGCAGCATCTCCACCCGGCGTCCCTAAAAATACCACAGTCACTTACAGTATGAAGTCTCCTGGATAACAACACTGCGCTTCCCCTAATAATATGATAATAACCCTTCACAACAAACTACCGCACTCCCTCCTCTCCTACATATAACAATCCCTTCATTCAATCCTCCTGCTCCTCATATATTTAATAAAGGCCTCATATTCCCTCACAAGCAATTAAATTATTATACGCTTCCCATATACAGATCCCCTACACAGCTTAAAAAATCTCCACATACACCCCCAGCTTGTAAATCTGCCTCACATATACAATCCAGCTTAGTAATATACTGCAACCCAAACAGCCCCCAGCTTATATATGATCAACTGTATCCCATATACATCATCCCCCAGCTTAGGATAATACTGTATCCCATATACACAGCCCCCCAGCTTAGTGAATAACTGTATCCCATATACATCCCCAGCATTAACTTACCTACTCCCCCAAGCTTTAGTAATATACTGTACCCCATATACAGCCCCCCCAGCTTTAGTAAATAATACTGTATCCCATATACATCCCCCCCAGTCTTTAGTAAGAACTGTATCCCATATACGTGCCCCCCAGCTTAGTATATACTGTACCCCATATCCCATACAACAGCCCCCCCCAGCTTAGTAATAGACTGTAAGTTCCCATATACATCCCCCCCTACAATTATCCCGCTAGAATATCCTGTATCCCATATACTTGGCCCACCAGCTTAGTAATATACTGTAGCACCCCATATACAAAAAGCCCCCCCCAGCTAGTAATATACTGGATCCCATATACACCCCATTGATCTACGTTACCCCATTCCGATGCTTAGTAATATACTGTATCCCATATTCAATCCCCCCACGCTTAGTAATATAGCTCTACCTCCCATATACAGCCCCCCCAGCTTAGTAATATGACCCCCTTCATCCCAGTGTATATCTACATATACTCCCCCCAAGCTTAAGTATATACTGTACCCGCATATCATCCCCCCACCCAACTTAGTAATATACTGTTAAACCCATATACGAAGATCCCCCCACCCCGCTAGTAATATACTGTATCCCATATACAGCCCCCAGCTTAGTGATATATAACTTACCCATATACAAACCCCCAGCTTAGTAAATACATGTAATCCCCATATACATCTCCGCTTAATATATCTAGCATGCATCCCCCCAGTTATAAATATACTTATGCCAACCCCCATAAATAAAAGCTCCCCTCCCACCTTTTCTAGTAATAAATAATGTATGCCCAAATATTACAGCCATATATAAATATTGCATCCCCCCCCAAAGGAAAAATATATTTATGGCCCCATATAATATATATAAGCATCCCCCCCCTCCCAGTATAAAATAATTATGCCAAATAAGATCATAAGACCACCTATATAATAATAGCAGCCCCAAATCCCAATAAAACTATAGCATCCTTCCCCCCTAGTAAAATATAATTATAGCCCCCAAATAATATATATAGCATGCTCACCCCCCCCCCAGTTATAAAATAAATATATGGCCCCAAATAATACCTATAGCACCTCTCCCCCCCCTAGTATAAATGATATGCCCTAATGGAGCCCCAAATAATACATATGCACCCCCTCCCCCCCTAGTATAAAATAATTATGGCCCCAAATATATATCTAAAAATGTCCCCCCCCCCAGTATAATAAAATCCATTATGGTTATTACCCCCACCCAAATATAATATAAATCGACCCCCCCCCATTATAAAACAAAAATAATTATGGCCCCAATACTACATATAAAGCATTCCCCCCCCCTAGTATAAAAAGATTAAATTATGGCCCAAATATCATATTAAGCAAACCATAGCACCCCCCCCCCCAAATAGCAACCCCCCCCCCTAAGTATAAAATAAATTATTGGGCCCCCCCATATGAATATCTAAAGCCGTTTCCCCCCCCCTCCCCAGTATTTAAACGTTTTTTTTTTTTTTTCTTTTTCTAAGCCCATAATAGTACCCCCCCCCTCCCAGTATAACATGAAACCTCCCACATTTTTTAATTTAAAAGGACAGTGAAAAATACATAATATCATACTCACCTGCAGGTCCAGCTTGCTCCCCCTCGGCCCCATCGGCCTCCGTCTTTCACGCGGCCTCTCCTGTGTGCCTGTGGCTGTCCGCCAGTGACACAGGCGCAATGACACGTTCATGACGCAAGTGTGTGTCACTGCCTTAGGACGGAGCGCGCCAGCTGGCTTTAAAATGGAACTTCCCGAATCGTCCCACTTTAGAGCCGGCAAATTTCGCAGACCTTTTACAGGGACCCCCAGTTCTTCTTGCCTCCCTGCCTCCGAGGCGAGATCAATCTCCGCCTCCATGGGCCAGATGCGCCCTTGTCCAAATCACACAGCAAATCGTGGGATTTTGCCTATATACTTAGACATCAGATCAATAAGCTGTGTTTTTATATTGTGTGGAAATGGCCGCAGGATCAGTTTTGGAGAAGATACTGGAGGCATTCTAGAATGTGAAGTTTCACCTAAATAATCGTTTTCCACCCATCTGGTATAATACACCAGGATGATAAGACATGTGATTGAAGTGAATCTGTGGAAATGCTTGTATTTTTGAATACAGTCCGAATTAAGAATACCCATTGAGAATGTCCATGTTGTATGAACTTTGAGTTGATGCAGGAGCTTATTTTGGTGCATTCTGTATGATTCACATGTTTCAAGTTTTTATTTTAGAGGCAGTTTTTTTTATGGTACAAACCAAGAAAATGAGTGGAGTAAAAAAAAAAAAAGAGAAGGAAATAGCAGCGCTCATTATCATTTCCTCTTCACCAATTATTGACTCTACTAACCCTGCTTTTTGCCTTCAAAAACTGCACACAAGAAAACTGTGAACATGCAGGAGTACCCTTATATACATATGGCCCATATTTATCAAAACTGTTTGTTCTGGGAGTGGAGCGAGATAGTCGCCGATGTAATCAAAACTGGCACACAGGGGGCAGATAGTTTACTTCACGGTCCATCCACGATCCAGCGCGTTTCTCTCACGGTGGTCGGGTCGTCCCCGGCGAGCAACTAAGGCAGTTTACCTCCGAAGTCCACCAGTGTCGCTTTGCTTGCGTCTGAAGGTCGGCCCGACCGAGGCCCACCGGATAGTTCACAATCTGATTGCTGGGTGCAGGTTAAGCGCCGTGTCCAGTGACATATTTTTTTTTTAAAATGCCCGCCGGTTTTTTTTTTTTTCTTTTTTTTTTTTTTTTTTTTTTTTTTTTTTTTTTTTTTTTTTTTTTATTTTTTTTTTTTTCTTTGGGTTTTTTTTTTTTATTTTTTTTATTTTTTTTTTTTTTTCTTGTTCTTTTTATTTTTATTTTGATGTTTTTGATCTTATTTTGTTTGTTTTTTTTTTTTTTTTTGTTTTTTTTTTTTGTTTTTCCCCCGTTCAGTGCGTTCAATGGCCCCCTGATTTCTGGTCCGCGTTGCTGCTGTCTCGGCGACGATTGCCCGCCACCAATCCGACGCGTGGTTGTGCCCAAAAACCATGCGGCAAATTTCATGGAAAAATCGGTGCAAAATTGGGAAAAATTTTGGGTAACCATAAAAACCCAAAACACACCAAATTAAACGCCAAGCAACACAAAAAACTCTCTATATCAGAGCCCTTATTAAATGACCCCCCAGTCTTAAATAATCTGGCGCCCCCCTCACTGCTCTGAAAGTGTGCACCATTTTGTTTGGTGCACTTGCTACTAGCTCGCTGCAGAATTGTGGTGCAGACACAAATGGTGGCAAGTCAGTTAATAAATGTGCGCAAACTCCAACTAAAACAACTAACTAACACCCTCCTTTAGAAATACAGTGCAAGCAATTTCCACTCTCTTTTCAGTGCAAAGTCAGACAAAAAAAACTGGCGCAATCAGATGATTGCTTGTTCATGTCACATGGGTGGAAATAATTAAAAGTTTGTCAATAAAAAATAAATTAATAAATCAATTTAAAAAATGCCTATAAGCCCCAAAACATATAAAGAGACAAATGATGAGCAAAAAAAATCTAATCATAACACAAACCCCACATATATACTATCAACGCGTCCATAACACCACCGTAGACAATAAACGTAAATAATTACTGAACCTGTACAATGAGCGCCATAAAAAAAAAACCTGCCAAAAATATGATTAACCGATCCATAAAAAAATAAAAAAATTTTTAATAATCCCAACAAAAAAATTCAATAAAAAGTTATTTTTACTCTTTATTTTGATTTTATTTTTACTTTTAATCACATATGTATCCATATGTGACTATTTCAAAGTTACAACATGTCCTGCAAAAACAAGCCATCAACACTCAACTCTGTAGCCAAAAAAAAAAATAAAATGTTCTGCCACTTGGAAGACGGCGATACAAAAAATGTTATATTTTGATTAGGGTTTTATTTGGCAAATTTAGAGTAAAACATAAGAAAAAATATTATGTATGTATCCCTTTAATCGTATCGACCCATAGAATAAGATACATAATTATTTATAGGCTATAACCGTAAAACATCAAAAGGAAAAAACTAAATAATACAGTACAGAATTGATGCTTTCTACTCCTGACCTCAAAAAAAAATTAATAAATTTTCAATAATAGGAGATAACCAACCCCAAAATGTGTAAACACTGGAAAAAGCATCTCATCCACCGCAAAAATGCCCTCCATCTTGCCTCAATACGAAAAAGATAAAAATTTAATAGCAAAATGGGCAATGAGGAAACTAAAATCTGGATCTGAGCTCCCTTTGCGCTCGCGTGCGCCCATAAAACAGTAACGGCCCATGTGGGGGGTCTTTACTCGGGAGAAATTGCATAACAAATTGTAAGGTGGGTTTTTTCTTTTATTCTTTCGATTAAAAAAATCCCCTTCCCTCCCCCCTCACAAACTCTTGATGTAATATTAGTGCTAAATGAAACATATAACAACAAACAATTGGTCCATTCTAAATAATTATCACCCCCATTTTGATTCAATTACTATGAAGATCTCAAGGGGTCAAAAATTTCCTAGGGTGATGCCACACATGGCATTTGAACCCTGTTTTTTGGTCTGTTTGTTTTAAGCAGTCCGTCCAAATAACGCATCGCGCTTTTGTGAAAATGCATCCGTTTGTTTGACCAGTTTTAATTTAGATAATGTAAAAACCTGTCAAAGAAGGATCATTTTCATTTTACTTAAAATGGACTGCTTAAAAATGGACCAAAAACGGGTTCAAAACGCCATGTGGTGCATACCCTTAAAGCTGTTTCTGATAGTTTGAGGGGTGTGCAGATTTGAAAATGGGTTGATTATGTAGGGAATATTTAAAATTTTTCATTCAAAACAGTATTATTCATCCCCAAACTAGTAGATTCTGAAAATACGGAAAATCGATATTCAATTTGTAAGCCGTGCGACATCAAATAAATTATCATTATCCAGGCATTTCAAAAATTATGAAAATGTAAACGGAAATGTTATTCAGCAAACTTATTTAGGGGTTGTTAAATCTACTCCTGAAAAAACACAAATGATTTTAAAATTCGAAAATGGCTAATTTTTTATTATTTTTTTTTTGTAAATAAACACAAAAACTTATCAGCCAACATTTACCCCTAAAATGAAGTCAACATGTGAGGAGAAAAACAATCTCAGAATCGTTTTTGATAAGTAATAGCGTTCAAAAGTTATAACCATATAAAGTGATGCATGTCAGAATACAAAAAATGGGGCTGAGCTTTAAGCTGTAAAACTGGCTGCATCCTTAAAGGGTTAAAAAAAATTTTCCCATGGGGTGTTTGAAATTGTGTTTTGAAACGCAATGGGAAAAAAGTTGCTCCCTTCCAATGATATATGTGTGTTTAGACCTCAATGCTTTGATTGGGAATAAGCGCCACATGTTTTGCATTGTTTACATGCAAACCATATGGTGCTTATTAGCTTCTCCTCCATTGTTAGGGGTAAACGCATATGTGCTTGAGAGTACCTGTCCCCCATTGACATAAAATTCAAACACCACATGTGAAAACTGCCTTTCTCTAGTTTGTTTACTTTTTATTTTGTTCTTTTACCTGACACAAATAAAGCTGTAACTTGTGCGACAAACCATGGTAAATTAGATTTTTTGTCATAAAAATCAATCACTTTAACCCTTGCATATGAAGTAAATAAATGTGAGTGCAGAAATTTAGGCTGTTGCACACTGTGTTGCAGATCACGTCTGACGTTTTTGCCGGCATTTTAAGTCATTACCATTTTATTTAAAATGTATTTAATGCATTTATCACACACAGAATACCTGCGTGAAAAAGACTCATCACACTGATCAGTAAAAAAATGCATTGTACTTTGAATGTGTCTAAGGCCTCTTCCACACTAGCGTTGCGTTTCACGTCAGGGTGCATGCGTGAAAAAAACTGACGACGTTTTGGCTGCGTTTTGTTCCATTTTTCCCTTGGAGTAATTAGCGTTTTTGCGTTTTTCTACGGCGGTTTGATTTGTAGTTTTTTTTTTTTTTTTGCGTTTTTCGGCGCATTTTTTTTTCACAAAAGCGCGAGTTCAATGGGAGAATCGAGATTTTTCTAAAGGGACCATGGTTTTTGGGATTTAAAATGGGTATTTAATTAAAAAAATAATGTCCTTTCTGAATAAGTGCAAACGTCTGCGATCTATTCTTCACTGTTCCCCGTGTATATTATCTATCCCCTACGACAAGTTAGCAGATGTGAAGAACAGTGAAGAATAGAATAAAACAGTGAAACACAGTGAACACAGATCATTTAAGAGAAAAACAACAGTGCAGAACACAGTGCAGAATAAGATTACAGATGTTCGGCACATCTGCTTACTTGTTCGGGAGATACGCGCGGAACGGTGCGCCCAAAATAGCTGTGCAGAACAATATATATGTGTGAAGAACAAATTTTGGCAGATGTTTAAATACATCTGCAATGTTGTTCTTCACACATATATATGGTTCTTCACATGCTATTTGGGCGCACCGTTCCGCGCGTATCTCCCGACAAGTAAGCAGATGTGCCGAACATCTGTAATTCTATTCTGCACTGTGTTCTGCACTGTGTTTTTCTCTTTAAATGATCCTGTGTTCACTGTGTTCACTGTTTTTATTCTATTCTTCACTGTTCTTCATTGTGTTTTTTTTAATAATGATCGTTCGCAGCAGGGGAAATACTGTTTATTCTGGTCCACCTGAACCCTTAACGTTTAAAACGCATTGCACTCCGCATTGCACTTGCAATGTTCGCGAGTTGAATGCGTTTTGATACGTCCCCCATAGACTTGAATGGGGCGTGAAAAACGTGCCGTGAAACGCAAAAATAGAGCATGCTGGCATTTGAGACGCGCGTGCAAACGAACGCCAAGCACGCTCGTGAAAAACAACGCTAATGAAGAAAGAGCCTTGATTACAATGGGACAGAGTCAATGCAAGTTCTGCGCGTCAAATGCACGCGCAGAACTCGCGCGTGAAAAACGCCAGTGTAGAAGGGGCTTAAGAGTGCAATGCGTTTTTGATGTGTCCCCATAGACTTGCATTGTGTGTCTTGCAAAAGTGGAGCATGCTGAGATTTTAACGCACGATAAAAAAAAACCTGCGTGTGTGCATGAAAAAAAATGCAAGTATGACAAAGCCTATTGAATACAATGGGACACATTTACTAAGGTCTTTGCGCCAGTTTTCTGTCGGACTTTCAACATTCTTTTTAGTGCAAACTGCTTACACAGGTATTTGATGTATTTAAGACATTTGCTGGACCATGCGCCAGATTTAACATGTAAAGTCCGACAGAATAGTTTCACATGTTTCACAGGTTATGGGGGTAAAACATTTATTTAATTCTTAAAGGTTGGACTTTATGGGCTTGTGTCTTTTGCCGGCCTTATATACTATGATACTATGCACCACATTAAGGGTGCACCCAAAAAAATTGGTGCACTCTGTCACAGCTGTGCAGAGGGTGCCAGATTCATAAAGAACGTGTGCCAGAAAAACCTGATTCTGGCGCTCCATGCACACTACACAGGCAGACTACATTTAGAGCAGTTTTCACAGTTGTTAGTAAATGTGCCCCAATGAGTGCAATGTGAGTTCTGCATGTTATAAATACGCACAGAACACATACATGAAAAACGTGAGTGTGAAAGGGGCCTTATATTCCAAAATGTTAGATTCCTGATGGTTTGAAGTTTGTAATAAAAGATTTATATAAGCACTCTAGTGAAAATAATTATTGCTTGCATATACAGCCAGTATTACCTGCCAGTATTTGCAGGTTTGCCCATGCTGGAGGAAAACCAGCCAAACCTCCATAAATAAAAAAGTCCAGTTCAATAAGAATCAATTAAAACACATTACAACATTCAGGAATAGGACACATTCTTTCTTCTGGCACAATCAAAGACCAAATCAGACCACTGCAGACCTAATACCCAATAACATGGTGTAACATAGATATTAAACCAGAATAGATGCATATATACACAAGTTATTAAACAACAAACAATTTTTTTTCTAAAAACCATAAAAATAAATTTTATGTCAAAATCAGTATGCCTCTGTCTTGAGGCAGAATGGTATTCAATCACCTTAACTTATTGGACAAGTTAAAAATTTTTTAAATAAAGCAAAAATACCCTGAAATGTTCAACATTACCTAGATGGGATAAGGATACATCTAAAATGCTGCTGTCTCCATTTTGGGCACTTTTCACACATTCTGCTATCCGGCTCACTTGCATGTTGTGCAGAGAACATGTAACAGAACATGTAAAATCAGTTCTGTTTTATTTCTATTAATGGCATTTGTTTTGTTTGGCACACATAACATTGCTATCATTCACATTAACAAAGTTTTTTTTAGGAAAAAGGCTTTAACTATATGCTGTACTAAAAGTAGGAACAGTCACTGTTCTCACATTTAGGACACTTTCACATGAACATTTTTGTGGTCCGTATTTACGGAACTTTATTTGCAGATAACTTGGGTCTCTATTTTGTTTAATAGATTCATTTTCGCTGATGTTTTTTCCCTAGTGCTGTCTCAGGTCCTGCCTTATTTTTAGCTGTTTTTGTGTTTGGTACTTTACATTACATATTGAAGTCTATGGGGCAGATTTATCAAGCTGTCTAAAAGTAAGAATATTCTTAGTTGCCCATGGCAACCAATTACAGCTCCCCTTTAAAATATTAATTAGCACTGGCAAAATGAAAGCTGAGCTGTAATTGGTTGCCATGAGCAACTAAGAACATCCTTACTTTTAGACAGCTTGATAAATCCTATGGGTCTCACATTTTTGATTGCATTCAGGTTTATCCATTTTTGCAGACCTTTTTTTTGTTGTGAGATTTAACACACATGTTCAGAAAATCATCAGATGACCAATTTTAAATGGAGGCAAGAAACCAATGACAACATCTAAGCCAGCTTCACTTTTTTGCAGATCCCCACTGACATATGGATGACACACAGACCATTTTTACCACAAAGAATAGAAAAATAATAGCAATATGTTGCAAAACGCAATGTAAAAAATGGACCTAGTTTGCAGATCCATGCATCCATCTTTTAAGAAAAATGTCATGAGTTTTCATGCCATCAAGGTTGGTAATTGTATTATTTAATGGAGAGATAGTGTAACCTCAATTGTTCAATTTTAATTTTCACTTTCTAGTGAACAAATTGTACTTTCTAGTGGCTCCATCTTATATTTTGTTCATTGTACAGGGAAGCTGAAAAAAAATCCAAATGTGGTAGAATTGCCAAAAACATGTTTTTACATCTTCTCTTTTTTGGTTCAAATAACACCTCACTTTTGTTAATTTGGTCAGTATGATCACAGAGATACAAAATTTATATAATGTTTTAATACTAAGAAAAATGAAAATCTTTTGTATGAAAAAAAATTCTGTGTACTGAGCTGCCTAAGTGCCATATGTGGGACAAGATGACATTTTCATTGATTCCAAGTAGCAGCTGCTGCAGGCCTTTGTGATGTTGCGGTAGCAACAATGACTGAGATTGTATTTGAAGCAACTGCAATTGCCAAATGGCCAATGATGTTGTGCAGGGACAATTGATGAAGAAACTGCAGCACTTGAGGTTGTCAGGGCTTCTATATTTTTTTTACCAGTAGCGTGGATGGCTGTAAAAACAAAAAAAAATTGTACTTACCTTCCTTCTGTTCAGCATTGTGCCCCCATCTCCGTCTGTATGTAAAGATATATGCAGCAGTGATGTCACGTCCATAGTGCGCTTCCGCACCTGTCTGTGCCCTGTGTACCGTTACACAGGTCGAAGCTAGGACCTGAAGTGAGTTCACGCTGTGGTCACAATATTACTTGTGCAATTCTATGTTGCACAGTTCAAACGCTGGGGTCGAAAATGATGGAGCGCTTATAGACAGCAGGATGCAAGTTGAAACACTGCATTTATTTTTTTTAAAAAAACGTCATCCTCAAATAAAACATCAAACAAAATCCTTGCCCCGGGTGAAATCTGGGGGCCCTGACTAACCACTGGAGGACCTCTCCATGCCAGAATGCAAAAGACTTTCAACAACCTTGTGTCGCTCACATGTGGCACTCGCACAGTCCAGGTTCTTTGTCTCTAGAGATAGAGTTCGTTCTTTAAAGCGTTGCTGCATTATTAAACCCATGAGAATGTGGAAGCTTTGTTCTGGAATAGTGATCACACTTCTGTCTCGACTCCAGCAACTAGAGTTCTGTACCAGGTTTTTTAAGAGACCTACACTTGAGAAATAGCTTCCAGAACTGGCTGGTGTTTTAATAAACATAATAACATCTCATTTCCTCTCCTATGACCTTGTCACAATACATACACAAGACTGGTGGTATCACCCCCCACACCACTGTTAAAATAACATAGAAACTATGATAAATTCTTTAACCCCTTAAGGACCAGGCCCTTTTTCGTTTTTGTGTCTATTTTTCACTCCCCACCTTCAAAAATCTATAACTTTTTTATTTTTCCATGTAAAGAGCTGTGTATGGGCTTATTTTCTGCGTGACCAATTGCACTTCGTAGTGGAAGTATTCAATATTCTATGCCGTGTACTGGGAAGCGGGAACAAAATTCTAAATGCAGTGAAAATGTTGAAAAAACATATTTGCGCCATTTCTTGTGGGCTTGGTTTTTATAGCTTTCACTGTGCACCCCAATTGACAGGTCTAATTCATTCATTCAAACCAAATTTGTATAGGTTTTATAATGTTTTCATACATTTAAAAAAAATTTATACTTTGGTGTACAGAGCTCTGATTGGTGTCATTTTTTGTGAGTTTTGATGATGTCTTCAATGCTTCTATTTGTAGGACTGAACGACCTTTTGATCACTTTTTATAGAATTTTTTCTATTTTTCAAAATGGCAAAAAAATGCCATTTGCGACTTCGGGCGCTATTTTCCATTACGAGGTTAAGCGCAGTGAAAAAACATTATTATATTTTGATAGATCATACATTTTCGGATGTGGGGATACCTAATGTGTTTATGATTTTTACTGTTTATATTTATATCAGTTCTAGGGAAAGGGGGGTGATTTGAATTTTTATGTTTTTTTTAATATTTTTTTTTTAACTTTTTTTTATTTATTTATTTTTTACTATTTGTCAGACTCCCTAGGGTACTTTAACCCTAAGTTGTCTGATTGATCCTACCATATACTGCCATACTACAGTATGGCAGTATATGGGGATTTTGCACACCATCTATTACAATGTGCAAATCGCACATTGTAATAGATAGCCTAAAACATGGCAGCCTCGGATCTTTGTGTGACCCGAGGCTGTCATGACAACAGATCGCCGCTCCCCGATGACGTCACAGGGAGCAACGATTGGAGCCAAGATGGTGGCGTCAAGATGGCAGCTTTGTGAAGCCGATCAAAGGGTTAACACCTGCGATCGGTGCTAGCCGCGATTGCGGGTGTTAGCTGATGAAATACCTTGTATAGACTATAAATTAATTATAATTCCTTTATTTATATAGCGCCAACATTTTCCACAGAGCTTGGACAGTCCCTGTCCCCATGGAGGCTCACAATATACACTCACCGGCCACTTTATTAGGTACACCATGCTAGTAACGGGTTGGACCCCCTTTTGCCTTCAGAACTGCCTCAATTCTTCGTGGCATAGATTCAACAAGGTGCTGGAAGCATTCCTCAGAGATTTTGGTCCATATTGACATGATGGCATCACACAGTTGCCGCAGATTTGTCGGCTGCACATCCATGATGCGAATCTCCCGTTCCACCACATCCCAAAGATGCTCTATTGGATTGAGATCTGGTGACTGTGGAGGTCATTTGAGTATAGTGAACTCATTGTCCTGTTCAAGAAACCAGTCTGAGATGATTCCAGCTTTATGACATGGCGCATTATCCTGCTGAAAGTAGCCATCAGATGTTGGGTACATTGTGGTCATAAAGGGATGGACATGGTCAGCAACAATACTCAGGTAGGCTGTGGCGTTGCAACGATGCTCAATTGGTACCAAGGGGCCCAAAGAGTGCCAAGAAAATATTCCCCACACCATGACACCACCACCACCAGCCTGAACCGTTGATACAAGGCAGGATGGATCCATGCTTTCATGTTGTTGACGCCAAATTCTGACCCTACCATCCGAATGTCGCAGCAGAAATCGAGACTCATCAGACCAGGCAACGTTTTTCCAATCTTCTACTGTCCAATTTCGATGAGCTTGTGCAAATTTTAGCCTCAGTTTCCTGTTCTTAGCTGAAAGGAGTGGCACCCGGTGTGAAGTTATCTGCTGCTGTAGCCCCTCTGCCTCAAAGTTCGACGTACTGTGCGTTCAGAGATGCTCTTCTGCCTACCTTGGTTGTAACGGGTGGCGATTTGAGTCACTGTTGCCTTTCTATCAGCTCGAACCAGTCTGCCCATTCTCCTCTGACCTCTGGCATCAACAAGGCATTTCCGCCTAAAGAACTGCCGCTCACTGGATGTTTTTTCTTTTTTGGACCATTCTCTGTAAACCCTAGAGATGGTTGTGCGTGAAAATCCCAGTAGATCAGCAGTTTCTGAAATACTCAGACCAGCCCTTCTGGCACCAACAACCATGCCACGTTCAAAGGCACTCAAATCACCTTTCTTCCCCATACTGATGCTCGGTTTGAACTGCAGGAGATTGTCTTGACCATGTCTACATGCCTAAATGCACTGAGTTGCCGCCATGTGATTGGCTGATTAGAAATTAAGTGTTAACGAGCAGTTGGACAGGTGTACCTAATAAAGTGGCCGGTGAGTGTAATCAACCTACCAGTATGGAGTGTGGGAGGAAATGCAAACTCTGAGAGAACATACAAACTGTTTGAATATGTTGACCTGGATGGGACTTGAACCAAGGATCCTAGCGCTGCAAGACTGTAGTGCTAACCACTGAGCCATAGTGCTAACCCACTATGCCTACACTATTACACTCACTAACAAAGCAATTCATTTAAGTAATGTCTCTTCTGAGTTATGTAATTGTTAGAACAAAATAAAGGCTTTTATAAAATTGAAATTTTAATATAAAAAGGACATTGCTTTCAAATAACAGACATAAACATACGATGCAAAAATAAACAGTTTAATAAAATAAAATAGATAAAAAACTAAATTTTATGCATTATGTGACATTATTTAATGGGAAACAGAAATACACAATCAATCTATCTTATAGGGTTTCCTCAAAGAATTACAATTTAGTATTCCCCTTAACTCTCCCTCCTGTGACACAAAGGAAGCTTTGTATATGTTAATTTCATTTTATAACTTAGTATGTTTATGATACCTGTATGCCTTAGAATATTTATATCCTGATATCTTGCCATGCCGGCATCCTACAAACTTGGTCTCACTTCTATCTTCTCTCTCATGATGTTCCGCATACATACATATTGAGGATGTCAGTTTTAATATTCTGGGAGTTATTTTATATCTCCCTGTTACTGTGGTATCATCCCTTGGCTTTTAACACAGTAATAACATTGACCTGGATGGAGTTATAAGGGAAAAATATGTGGCCAAAATATGAAATATGCCACATATTTCTTTGAAGTGTATAGCAACAGGAGGTTTTCTGACTTCAGAGATAGAGGTCATCACCTCCTGCTGACCTTGTTAATTGATGTGGAGAGAATCACATCCACACACCACTAATTCTATGATAGGAAGCTGGTTCTTTATTGCCCCAGTACCTGGCTTGGCCTGGCCTGGAGTAGAGCCATTTCAGAGGGGAGGGAGGTCTACCTCTCCTAATTTTGATATGTACCTTTTATTGTTTACCATGGTAACTATAATTTTACCAAAAAACAAGTGCTGATTAATATACAATAAATGTATTTTTTTTTTAAATAACAGCCCCTTATGTTGATCATTTAGGACTACAGAATTATAAATAAGTTGTTTTGTGAAGCACTTTAATTTTTGAGAATAAGAATCTGAGATGATTACAGACCTTATTAGTTTAACAGAATTGGGAAAAAATCAGTGAAGAGAATAAATGACAAAAGATTTGAAAAATTAAAACATTGCTTAGATGATAAAGCACCTATCTACCAAAATAGGGGTCCTGAACAGTCTGTGTTGAATAAATAATTGGGTGCAGCCACATAGGTGTTCAACAAAACCAACAAAGATGAAGGACTAATCAAGTAAAGTGGAATACATTAAATAATAGCTATTATTAGTGTGCACTAATTTTTAGATGCAAAATTAAGGTCTAAGCGAAGACCAAGTAATAGAAATGTAAGATGGCGTATTGTGTAACTGGCTGGTCTAAATTTACACATCTGTAAGACTATTTAGTTCCATTCAGCATATGAATAGATTGTACACGTCTGCCATTAATGGATAAAAACTCTACACTACCACTTTCTTTTTTTTTCCAGAGATGCTTTGGAATAATAGGACACTATGCTTTTTAATACATTAGCAGTTGCATCAATGAAAAAAAGCTAATCTGTTTTTTTTGTGGACCCATTGCCTTACGTGATCTACATGCATGAAAATATGACAGGTTCTACATTTTTTCAGTGGATCAGTGGAAAAAAACTGACATATGAAACACCCATGCAAAACAACAGTTTAGTAAGGCTTCAGTAAAAATCACGGAGATATGAATGAGTAAAACAAAGCCAAAGCCTAGAGCCCTAAAGGACATTCTATTTTACATACATTTGGCCATGTCACCAAGCCATGTTGGTGTATTCATCAAGAGATGTTACATTAATACTTTTAAAATACGCCGCACTGAGTGAATTAAATGGTATCATTCACATTTTTGTTTCTTTGAATGCAGAAGAAAGTATATTTTGGCATATGTTAAAATAAACTGAATTACATCATCACACATTCCTTTGATTAACAATGTAGGTATTTTTGTATTTTTCTCTATTAGGAATTGATACAGAATACATCAGTTAAGTCAAGGTATTGTATTACCTTGACTTAATTTTCAGCAACAATGTATGCTTTTACTAAAAGCTGTTTGAAAATTGATATCTGTTTCTATAGTACAGGCTTATGGAGGGAAATGATAAATGAAAAGCTCAAATGTATTTTCTCAGACTCTACCAAAATTTATAGTCACTGAAAAAACAAGTATTAATGGTTGCATCTAAAATTCCTTTCTAGCTAGCTTGCTGCAATAAATGCAATATTGTATGATGTCTATTTTGTGGGAGCTTATTTTATATTACTTCTATTAAAAGAAAGCCTCTTGATGTTTATTTTAAAATATTTAACGAGGTCATGAAGATATTGATATTTGCCTAACATCATCAATCCTAACATCAAATCTCTTATTCAGACATTCCCTATAGAGCATCTGTGATATATGTATCTATAATGTTCCTCAGCTATGTTACACAGTAAATGGTGATAGGGAAAATCTTTGACCCTAGTACCTCTGTGTTATGACCATATAATAACATTGGTATTTAGTTTACACATGATTTTTTTAGTTTACCTTTTTCTTGTTCTTTACACAAATACGAAACGATTAGAGCACAGCTTACATAAAATAAGAGGTGAACTATAATCGTGACTGCCTGATGTTTTCTTTATCCGTGATGACTGATCTCTTCCCTTGCACCTGACTTCCACATTCTCCCTGTGGTATTTGTATTGTTTGCTTTGCATCAACAACTCTAGTTGACTCTTCATTTCCTGCCAGAAAGACAAAGACACTTACAGATTAGATGTAGAGAACAGCAAGTATCTTTGCCATTAACCTTTGAAAAGTGACAAATGATAATGCAGCTACCTAGAGGTAAAAAAGACTGACATATATGGTATTTACACATTCATTTAAAATATAACAATTTACATTTAATTTTTCCATTAACATATTGGAGTCAATGAAATAAAGATGAATAAAATTGGGTTATAAATATGGCATCAAATACTTCTGTAAATTATAGGAATATTAGGGCTAATCTATTATTTTATCATTTTAAAAGCAGAAGGCTTTTATACAGGTCACTGAACTCAAAGGTGACTCCCATATATATACATATATATTCTCAATAATTTATAGTAGGAAGTACATATTTTGCTTAAGGCCAGTTTACATCTCAGTTATTTCATCATATACAGTAGGCATAGTGTGCCAAACCCAGGAGTAGTTGAACACACAGAAAAGGTGCAAATCTTTCCATAATTACTTGTCTCCACACCTGCTTTTGGATCACAATAACTAATGTAAAAAAACACATGAAATAAGTCATATGTGAAATGGCCTTTATAATATACGTGTCATTTTATCAATTGACTTGAAGTAGTTGGGGCAAATTGCTGTATTATATACTGCATCTTCTTAAAAACCTTTCCAAAAAAAAGATCTAGAACCATTCATGACTTGTATGTTATTTTAAATAATAGCATTTTTCAATAAATTACAATTCTGGAGAATTTTCTTATAACCCTATGGAGACATTTATCATGAAATGTACACAAGTTTTCTGGCATACAAGGCATGAAAAGTTGCAATTCCTGGTGTAGAGCCACCCTCATGCTAGGTGGATATGATGGGTTGGGGCATGGGGTGGGCCAAAGTTCCTGGTGCAGGTTGAAGTGCAATATTATGCCAGGCAGAACCTGGTCTAGAATTGATCAGGACCCGGAGCCTATTGGTATATAATATTAATAGCTAGCAAATTTCTCCCATTTGTTCTCATTGTAGTTGATGTCTCTCATGAGTAGTTAGCCAACTGGGTGTTGGGGTAGTGTGGCTTCAGAATGTGATATGGTCGAATCAGTGCTAACAGTGTGAGACTGTGCAAGGACCCCCCAACTGGTAACACTGAGGTTACTTGGACACGAACATGTACATTTTACAAGTGGCCCAAGGTCTATTATTTGTGTCCTGTGCGTCATCGTGTGTGAGTGTGAGCTCTGGCAATAGAAAAGACTGTCCAAACCGCAGACTCAGGCAAGAATAGGACCTGGAGTTTTTTGTCTCATGCATTCAGCTCATACACAGGCCTTTGAAACCGTTGCATGTGTATGAGCCTATTGAATTGTAATGGAAGATAAGAAGCTCCAGAATTGTTATTTTATAGGGGATGCTCACATGATAACTTGTGATTAAGCACCTATACCAGTGATGGCGAACCTTTTAGCAGCCGAGTGCCCAAACTGCAACCCAAACCCCACCCCCTTATTTATCGCGAGTTGCCACCAAAATGAAGCATTAACTTATGCTCCATGTTCTTCACAATCATATTGGCCTCCTGAGGACAGCAACAACAAAGAAAGATTGGAAAATTTTCAATCATTTTAAGCTTCTTTCGCGTGTCCCTTCCTCCCTCTGACACAGAGAATCTCGTGGCCAGCAGGGGGTCCTCCAAATAATAATTCGGGCTTCGCGTCGGATCTGGATCTTGACTATATTCTTCCCCGTCTACTCCTCTTTACGTCCCAATTAGCGAAGTTTATCAATAATATGACTTAGCAAAGCATCTCTTTAGTTTGCTTGGGAACTGCACGAAGATTCTTGAGTCTGTGTGGTGTGCTGGGGCGATGGCCCGTTGCCCACAGAAAGAGCCTGGAGTGCCGCCTCTGTGCACCAGTTCCATAGGTTCCCACCACTGACCTATCTCTATCTTTGTATAATGTACAGAATGTAATGTTTATATAAAAATAATTTTCTGTCAAATCAGTTAAAAATGTACAATTTATGAAAGCTTGCTCAAGCTTCTTATACTAATATGGCTAATATTATTTATGTCAGCTAAATGAAAAAAGAGCACCTTTTGGGAAATTGTACAATTACAATTTGGTATTCATTTTTTTTACCTTCACTATTGGGATTTAAAAGCAGAATAAAATGCCTATTTATTATACTGCTTACATAATTATATATCTTGATCGACCAGTACCATTGCCTTACGTCATATATTATATATTTCTATTCATTCTCATATATATCATCCTCATGTGATCATAGCCCGCTCAATTTCTCCGTATGGGTACACCATCAGTCTATATCACGTCCTGTGGGAATATTGGATTTGGATTCAGAGAGAGTTTTCTGTCTTTTCCACCAAATGCCTTATAATATATATGCCTTGTTCCTCACTGGGGATATGGTACATACTTCTGTTTCAGTGATCCAGAGTTATTAGTGAAAGAGAAGAAAGTCATTATTGAAACAATCACAGTAGGCAATCTGCAAGCCTTTATGAATCTTTTTAGACACATAGCTAACCTAGGGGAATTACTGTTCAATACAGACACATGCATTGTAGTGCATCCAAAGTGTAAGCAATTGGTGGGCTTTTACATAAAAATCTTGCTAATCAAAAACCAAACGTCAGGAATGTCACGATGTGTTTCGCAAGAATAGGTTCTCTGAGTGTGAAATCTGGGGTCAGTTGAAGAAATATACTGCGGCTTAAATGAACTGTCGCTTAAGAAGTCTAAGTGCCTTTTCCACATACGTTGCGTTTCATCAAAGTCAGGTGGCATGCGTGAAAAAACTGACGTTTTTGGCTTCGTTTTGTTCCATTTTCCTTGGAGTAACTTAGCGGTTTTTTGCGTTAATCACGGCGCGATGTTGTTACGTTTTTAGTTTTTTTGCCGTTTAACGCGCGCTTTTTCACGCGCGATTCAATGGTAGACTCGAGCATTTTTTCAAAGGGCCAAGGTTTGGGGGGGGGGGGTTAAAATGTGTTATTTCATTGAAAAATAATGTCTTCGTATAATTTGCGAAGCTCTGCGTCATTCTTCACTGTTCCCTGCGCGATAATTATCTCCCGACATTTAGCAAGATTGAAGAACAGTGAAGAATAGAATAAAAACATGAACACAGTGAAACCATGTGAACACCGATTCTTTAAGAGAAAACCACAGTGCATAACACAGTCAGAATAGATTACAGATGTTGGCCACTCTCTTACCTTGTCGTGAGATACGCAGCAGGAGAACGTGCGCAACAAATAGGCATTGAAGAACAATATATATGTGTTGTGAAGAACACTTGCCAGAATTTTTTAAATACATCTGTCAATGTGTTCTTCACACTATATATTGTTCTTCAACATGCTATTTTGGTCGCACCGTTCCGTGCGCATCTCCGCAAGTAAGCAGATGTGCCGAAACTCTGTATCTATTCTGCACTGTGTTCTGCACTGTGTTTTTCTCTTAATGATCCCTTTGGTTCACGTGTTTCACTGGGTTTCACTTTTTTTTATTCTATTCTTACTGTTTCTTCATTTTGTTTTTTTTTAATAAATGGCTCTCTCTCGAGCAGGGGAAATAATGTTTTCTGGTCACCCCGCTAGCACTGCCTTACGTTTAAAAGCATTGCACTCCTCTCGCATTGCACTTGGCATGATTGCTAGTGCAAGGCGTTCTTGATTGATGCATCTGCCATAGACTTGAATGGGCCGTGAAAAAAACCTCGCTTGACAACGCAACAATAGAGCATGCGGCTAGCGATTTTCGCGCGTGAAACGAACAACGCCAAGCACGCACACGTTAAAAACCAAGAAAAACCTAATGGAGAAAAGACCCATTGATACAATCGCAATGGGACCAGAGTGCAAATGCATTCTGCGCGTCAATGCACTGCTCAGAACTCGCGCGGAAAACCGCCAGTGTAGAAGGGCGTTAAGGCCCTTCACGTCAGAAGTTTGATCAGGTGCGATCAGGTTTGGGGTCATTGAAAACGCACATTTTTCATCGAGTGCAATCATATTTCAGTCAAGTTTGTTTCAGGTCTCGTTTTCACCGGCGCGTTTTTGATGCAAATTCCAAGCAATTTCACAATGCGTTTTTTCCCGCGCGAACAATTGCACGTGAAATGACTCAGGACGAGCTCTATCTTTTCTATGGCAATTGATGTTTGCGTGAAGACAACCATTGCACTTGCATTGCCTTGCAAATGTCTCAGAAGTGCTCTGCGTTTTTGATGCATCTTCAGAGACTTTGATATGGTGCGTTTTTTTCACGCGCCGTGGGACTTGCAAAAGTATAGCATGTCGAGGATTTAAACGCGCGTTAAAACAAAACCGCGCGTGTTGCTGAAAAACATGCAAGTCTGAAAAGCCCCTGGTTACCAATGGGTCCGAGTGCAATGCAGTTTCTGCGCGTCAAAAGCAGCGCAGAAACCCGCGCGTGAAAAACGCAGTGTGAAAGGGGCCTTACAGGGCATGTATCCTTAACTAAAAATTCCAAAAAAAAAAAGGAATGTGCAAGATGGATAACGGAAAATTATACCTACATGTCTATGTTTAAGAAGGCAGCCTCCGCTATAGAACGCGATGCTGACTTTCATAAGCTTTGTGACATCACTTGAGATAATATCCAAACCAATGGGGAACATTTAACTAAACAGTGCAAACTATGTGCTGTTGCCTGGTAGTTGTGTAAGAGCGGAACAGTTCATGGTACATGGTTACATTGTCAAGCATCCTTAACATTATGACACTGTTTTAACACCACCTTGCCCACAGCCAGCTGCCGGTTGAATGGAGAGGCGTCGGGGCTGAGCCTTCCCTCAAGGGGGCAGTGTTGATGCATATTAAAGGAAACACGCGTGGTGTGCTGGCTACCCCGAGATGGCATTTAAAACTCCTAATGGCGCATCTTTGAATCGTGTTGCCATGGACAGGCTAGACGGGACAGATTGCACAAGTATGAATAGTGAGGAAAATCCCCTACTACTACTGCCATACATTAGGTATGGCAGTGTATGGGTAGGATTAATCAGACATACCTTGGACTTAAGCCCTTAACGCTCTGTCTGCGCCGTAAGCTCTACGGCGCAGAGGTATAAGGGAAGGTATGAAGAGGGCTCAGGTGTCACTTCAACAGAGGGTGGGGGTTGTTGCAGAAACCACCACGTATACCGGCTCCACCGATCACGGTTTATTAACCCTTTCAATCACGCCGCCCGGCACAGTCGCGCGCGGCAGTTTAAAAGACGGCGGTGGCGGGCGATGCATCTTTATATCGATCGCCGCGCCCACGAACGTCATCGGGGGCGGCGATCGGTTGCCATGGTAGCCTCGGTCTTCGTTGACCCGAGACTATCTGGCATCTATTGCAGATTTCTTACAATGAGCCAGTGGCTCATCTGTAATGAATGTGCTGCAAAAATAATGCCATATTGCAAACGAAGTATTGCAGTATATGGTAGGAGCGATCTGACATATCTAGGTTAATGTACCCTAAGGGTCTAAAAAAATAGTGAAAAAAAAAAAAAAGTTTAAAAAATCCAAAAAAAAAATAAAAAAAAACAAAATAACAAGTAATCCCAAACCTTAGGTATCGACAATGGACCCAAAATGCCCGATCTATCAAAATATAAAAACGGTTACGGGTCGGGCGGTGACCTCCGAGGCGGGAAATGGTGGCCCAATTGTCGAAAGGACTTTTACACCTTACATTTTACAACATAAAAAATGAAATAAAAATGATCAAATGTCGACAGACCTCAAAATGGTAGTCAATGAAAACGTCGCTCATTTCACAAAAAATTACCCCCCCCTCACACTCGTGCGCCAAAGTAGAAAAAGTTATTAGCGTCAGAGTGGCAGAATTTTTTTTTCTTTTTTGTACCATTCGTTTAATTTTTGAAAATGTATTTAAAAACACAATAAAACCTATATAAATTTGGTAATGTATCACCGCAAGATCACACGACACAACGAACCAAAGAATAAAGTAGCGGTAGTAGTTTGGAGCGAAGAAATTGAATTCGTAAAAACTGAGCCCACAAGAACGTGACGCACGTGCCGTTTTTTTTCAATTTTTCCACATTTGGAATTTTTTTCCAGCTTCGCAGTACACGTCATGTTAAATAAATAACAAAAAATATAAAATGTTACGCACAACATAAGCACACTACAAGGTCTGTACACGTAAAATGAAAAAGTTATGGATTTTTGAAGTTGGAGAGCGAAAATGAGCCGAAAAAGACCCTGAAACCTGTCCTTAAGGGTTAAAGTACACTAGGGGTCTGAAAAATTGTAAAAAAAAAAAAAAAAAATTGTATAAAAAAATTACATGATAGAAAAATTTTATTCAAATTCAAAACTTAATATTTAGATAGTGGGGTTGTCCTTTTCACTATGTTTTTAGTAGTATATTTATTCACAGCTGGCAGGTTTCTAAATACGTTAAGAAGACAAAGTCCGTTCTATATCATCTAAATGGGTCTGTTTTATACGGATGTGTGTTTGTAACAAGCTCCATTTAATTGAATGGAAAACAGAGATCCTAGTTGATATTCTGCAACAAATGTGTAAATTATTCTAACTAGACACTGCTTGTACAATGTTGATGTGTAAGGCACAGCCACCCTACACTAATCAGGAACTGTGCAATATAGTAACAACTAAGTGAATATGATTTTCAGTATGTTAATGTACAGGCTACTTTTTTTTTCTCACCAACTTTGACTTGCTGCACAATAATTTAATATCTACAGCAAGTCAATTTTTTCGTTGCAGATATAGTAGGATTTTGGTCGAAGTCAAACTGATCTTCAATCTGCATCAAACCGTAACAGATCTGCATGAAACACGTACAAACATGTAACTGATTTGAGTCAGACAATCATGTTGTGAAGGATGAAGGATGAAGGGAGTGAAGGATAGAATGCATTATATGAAAATATAATAAACAAAACTACTTCAATGGTTTATTTCAAGAAATTACATTAATTAGAAAAGAAAAATGACAAATAAAATAAATTATTTGAAAAATCTGAAGCTGCTGCAAATAATAATATATTGAAGTGGGTTATATTTTGTTGAATGTCATTAATCTTTGATAGGATATCCTCATCCATTAGTCAATTATTGAGTGAAGCTTACTATTAATGCCTGGCATAACGTATAATTTATATATTGATGGATAACTAGGTAACGATAAACAAATAGTTTTAAAAATAAAATATCTTTCTCTTTGTACAACTTATATTATTAATTGAATAGCCCTAACATTTGTATGAAACCACCTGCAAAACTACTCAAGCTCATCTGAAAAATAAAATATGCATTAATAAATAGTAATAAGAAAAATAATTTATTATTGCTAGAACACAGACCTGCAAAGTGTTTGGAGCATTTCGATAGACATGTATATCATAATAATTATACCTATAATATAATATAACATATTAACATTATACATTTTAAATTTGTATCATTCATTTGTAATTCAGGGACCAAATGTACCAAATTTCCTTTTGTCATTTTGGTCTTAAGATAAATGAGTGAGAGTGAACTTCTCAGCTTACTTTTAGAACATTATCAGATCTTTTATTTCAACCAACAGCAAATACTTGGGAGCTTTGCTCTACCTCACAAAGGTCATCTCTTG
This sequence comes from Engystomops pustulosus, assembly GCA_019512145.1. Lineage (NCBI taxonomy): Eukaryota > Metazoa > Chordata > Amphibia > Anura > Leptodactylidae > Engystomops > Engystomops pustulosus. Next base: position 100,908,513 of record CM033644.1, read on the forward strand.
GCTACAGTTGTAATATACCTTCTCTTATTTATTACCACTCAGCTGCAGGAATTATTCATTAAAGGTTGTCTGGGTTTACAGAATATTTTTTATTTATATATTTATCAAGTATGATTTTTCCCGCTTTTTCCATCTGCCTTTAATACATCCTGCTATTGCCACAATGTATACAAATGAATAAGAATACTGGTTATCTTTGGGTTAGTTGTTTTATACACGGTATCTGTGTGTCCCAAAATCACTGATCTATCAATATATAAAACAGAAAAAAAGTCAAAATGTCTGCTTTTACATCCACCCATTTTCCATGCATAACAATTTGTTTTAACCCCTAACGCTCTGCGCCGTAGCTCTACGGCGCAGAGGTATAGGGAGTGTATGAAGAGGCTCACGGGTTGAGTCCTCTTCATACAAGGTGGGGGTTGTTGCATATTGCAGCAAACCCCCACCGCTAATAACCGCAGTCGGTGCTTGCACCGATTGCGGCTTATACCCTATCATTGCCGCTGGCATTTAAAAGAAGGGGCGCGTGGGCGCCACCATCTTTATTACGATCGGTTGCCATGGTAGCCGTCAGGTCTTCGTTTGACCGAGCTACCTGGCTTCGCAGGTACAATGAATGAGCTGCAAAAAGCCATATATTGCAATACAGAAGTATTGCAGTATATGGTAGGAGCATTCTGACCATCTAGGGTTAATGTACCCTAGATGGTCTAAGAAATAGTGAAAAAAAAAGAAAAAAAAGTTTAAAAAATAAAAAAAATTTATAAATATAAAAAATTCAAATTACACAAACTCCTACCTTTTCCCTAGAACTGATATAAACATAATAAACAGTAAAAATCACAGACACATTAGGTATCGCCGCGTCCCAAAATGCCCGATCTATCAAAATATAAAACGGTTACGACAGACGGTGACCTCCGAGACGGGAAATGGCGCCCAAATGTCCGAAAATGCGACTTTTACACCTTTTTACATCACATAAAAACATGGGAATAAAAATGATCAAAATGTTGCACAGACCTCAAAATGGCAGCAATAAAAATGTCGGCTCATTTTGCAAAAAAAGACATATCACACAGCTCCGTGCACCAAAGTATGAAAAAGTGATTAGCGTCAGAAGATGGCAAAAAAATTTTTTCTTTTTTTTACACATTCATTTAATTTTTGAAAATGTATTAAAACACAATAAAACCTATATAAATTTGGTATCACCGCGATCGTACTGAACCAAAAAATAAAGCTGAGGTGTTATTTGAAGCGCACAGTCTAAGTCGTAAAAACTGAGCCCACAAGAACGTGATGCACATGCGTTTTTTTTCAACTTTTCCACATTTGGCATTTTTTTTCAGCTTTGCAGTACACGGAATGATAAAATAAATAACATAACAGGAAAGTAAAATTTGTTACGCACAAAATAAGCCCTTACACAGGTCTGTAAACGTAAAAATGAAAAAGTAATGGATTTTTGAAGGTGGAGAGCGAGAAATGAGCGAAAAAACCCTGCGTCCTTAAGGGGTTAAAAGTGATCAAAAGTATGTACATTACCTAACAAGGTATCGATGCAAATGTCAGCTAGCCCTGAAAAAACATCTCCATTTACCAAAGTAGGAAAAAGTTATGGGCATTAGAATGGCAAAATTTTATTTTAAAAAACAAGATTTACATTTTCTTAACTTTATTAAAAAATATATAAGTGTGGTATCTACATGATCCTACAGACTCAAAGATTAAAGGGGATGAGGCATTTAAACCGTACAGTGAAAGCTGAAAAAACCGAAGAACTTGATGTAAAAGTAAATTTGTGTTACTGCATTTGGAAATTTTTTCCAGCTTCATTAAATGGCACCACTAGGTAAACCAAATAGTTATGCCATAAAAAAACAATAATAGATCTCTGTAAATGGAAAAATTAAAAACAATACTGGCTTTTGGAAAAAAAAAGGACATTGACAGTAAGGGAGTAAGGAAGGGAAAGCCTACGAGGTCGATTGAAAACATTTTTAAATAATTGTCCAATTACCTTTCGTCCTTTGAAAAAAGGCAGCTACATATTAGAGAGCTATAATTCCAAAACCTTTCCTCCAAAAATTTCAATGCCCTAAAAGTAAAGCAGGGAGTCTGCTCTTTATGAATCTAGAAATTACATAACTCTATGTCTAGAATGGGTATTGGTAAGCAGTGAAAATGCCCAAACTGTCCTAATATTTCTGTATCTAACTTTATATACAATGCCCCAGCCAACTAGTGAGAATTATTACCCCCATATTTTGATAAATTTGGACCTGACCCTGACAAATGTACTGTCTTACATTTAGATACATTTGATAAATCTCCCAGCTACTGCATGCTTGCTATTTCCATGAGCTGCCCTCACTTCAACTGTTAGTTGTCATCTTTCTGTAACGCCTCATGTACATGAACATATGCTAGCCTGGGCCATAATCCAGGCAGGCACACAGCAGAAGGGGTATACGCTCCTCACTTCTTCCCTCTCCATTGAAGGCTGAGCAACTGCACCTCCATGTGATATGTCCCACATTTTGTGGCGCAGCCACACAGCTCTGTCGTGGTCCGGTGAGACACAGTGTGCTCACCGCACTGTGACTGGGTGCCACATACCTCTATGTGAGCCATGTGCATGGGGCCTTAGTGCGACTCTACAGATAGACATTAAATCTGCCATCTGAGAGATTGTGCACAAGTGGCCTCATGGTAGGTGTGGCCTTGAGTAGAAGGTGGCATAATTGGAGAAAATGTAGGAAATGAGGAGGAGTAGGAGTGTAAATGCGTGTAGTGTTACACAGACAGATGGAGCATTGCATGTATACCAGCGTAGAGTTTGACTGAACAGAATGTCTGCCTTCTCTGAAACTGAAGGGTCTGTCCTCCAAGCCTTGTGGGTAAGTTGCCCGTTGAGCCAAACTGGACAATTTCTTTCCTTCATATCAGATTACAGAATTTAATCCCTTGATGACCATCCCATGTAAATAAATGGGCTGGTCATTGTCAAGGGAATATAGAGAGCGCTCATGGGCTGAGCCCCCTCCATATGCAGCAGCGGTCAGCTGTATTATACAGCTGACACCTGCCAGTATCTTAATCGCGGTGACTAACAGAGCTGCTGGTGAGCACTGCCAATTTTAAATGCTGATTGATGCCCCCTGTGTCATCATTAAAGGGAGCTGATTGGTTCCAGTGAGAGTGTGTTAGAGGCAGAGTGTTATAAAGAAGCAGTATATTGACAAAATACTGCAATACAGTTGTACAGTGTGAACTGATCAGACCACCTAGGGTTCAAGTACCCTAGGGCAGTGATGGCTAACCTATGGCACTGGTGCCAGAGGTGGCACTCAGAGCCCTTTCTGTGGGCACTCAGGCATCACCAGAGAGGACTCCAGGTATCTTCCTGCAGTCCCAGACAGCCAAGGACTTGCTGTGCACAGAGCTATATTAAAGTGACAGAGCTACCTGGGACTATTTTCTGCTTTATTGGTGTACTCAGGGTGCTGGTATCAATGAAAACTGTGACAGAGAAGGGAGTATAAATCACAAATTAAATTTCTGTGTTGGCACTTTGCGATAAATAAGCAGGTCTTTGTTGTAGTTTGGGCACTCGGCCTCTAAAAGGTTCGCCATCACTGCCCTAGGGGGACAAAAATAGTCAGTCGGTAATCTGAGGGCTATAGCAAGGAAACTGATGGATATAGGTAACAAAGATAAAAGGCAAAGTTGTTTTACACCCCAAGAGCTATTGATTTGTGAAAAAATACCTTTAAAGTTACTCTTTAACAAAATAGTATAATTGAAGACGACCTTCCATCCCACAAAAAATACACCTTAATCAGCTCTATATTAAGACATTTTAAAAACTATAAATTAGGCATCTCCGTGATTGTACTGAGCCAAAGAATAAAGCGAAGGTGCCACCTTGTACTGCACAGTGAAAGCTGTAAAAACAAAGGCCATCAGAAAATGGCACAATTGTGTTTTTTTGCCAATTCCACTACATTTGAAATTTTCAGCTTCCCATGCAACAGAATATTAAATGGTGCCAATAGAAATTACAATTTGTCTCAAAGATAAGCCCTCACACAGCTCTGTACACAGAATACTAATAAATATATGGCTTGTGGAATGAGGGGAGTGAAAAACCAAAATGCAAAAACCTGAAAAACCCTGATATTCAAGGGATTAAACATTATCCCTTTACTGTTAATAGTGGGGCTAAACCCCAATACCTCCCACCATCCCTACCATGTCCTGGTAGTTATTTTATTTTACGATATTAACTTGTGATGTTGACATTCTCTGTTTACCATAAAATTGAACATCAATAAAAATACAATTTCTATGTATTCTGCAAATATTTGTTATCTTTTTTTTTTTTAATGATTGTACAAATGGAAACACATTTCATATCTAGTGCACTGTTAACACCTGAGGGAGGAGGTTCTTTGGGCCTCAAAACTAGTCTACCAAACAACTTTACAAGTAAGGAATAGAAAATTTGTGCACCAGATATTCTTTGCATAATGATACTACAATAAGAAATTTCGCTGATATGATTAATCCCTGAAAAATATAAAGTTAAGTCTACAAAGCTCATATATTGATAAACAATTCTGTATTTAATTATGGTGCTTTTAAAGATGCATCTTTTTATTTTTGTTTCATTTCTACATTCCTATAGTCATAGGAATGTCTTATAACTGTACAAGGGCTTTTGAAAGAAACGTATACTTTGGTGACATCATTTCGTGGTATATATTTATTTAATCAACTTTTATTTTTAGAAATTTGGAAAAAAATAACTACTTTGCTTCAAGTGGCCATGCTGAATGCATCACTAGGAAATACCCATTCTATGTTTAGGACATCCAAGATGTATATAATTTTAATACATGTTGGAATAAAGCAATGTTTTTAATCATCAAATGAGTGTTGGACCTTTATGAATTTGGAGTATTGCAGTTGCTGACAAGGTTTCTAAACATCCGTGGCACGGCTTCAGATTATGGAGGAATCCAATAACGACAAGGAGTGATTATGAGTAGACTTGTCTTTTAAAGAATTGGAATAAGGTCCCTTAGCAGCCACTGAAATGGATACAAAAATGTGCATACTTTTCATACTTTCATCATGCAAAGAATAATAGTATCTGAATTATTATCAGGACAACAGTATTGTTAAGCTGAGTTCATAACCAATTGTGACTTTTGACAGCAACAATAGAAACCGTATACTGTGGTTCTACTTATACATGGTAATTCTTGTTTATTGTGCTTTGTTTCCTTCGGCCTGAAAAAAAACAGATAATTATCTAGTGTAGCATACAAAGTAAAAAATATCTTCATGTTTAAGTAGTCCAACATAGGAAGGGGTCAGGGCAGTAAAAGGTCATGCAAAGTCAATAAAAGGTTAAGAGTTCACGCACAGGACATATACAAGTAATCACACAGGAGAAAGTAAAATTAAAATAATAATAAAATAACAGCGAACAGTATGTAACAAAAGAAATTCAAATGCCTAATTGCATAATCTATCATCCACAATGAATACGAATGTCAAATTTGCTCCAAAACATAGAATGAAGCATAGATTTTACTCTGCAAAATAAAATCCCCCACACTGCTCAATCAATAAGGAAAGTAAAACAAAAAATTATGTCTCAGAATATGGCAACATACATTTTTTAATGCTCAAAAGTACGGTATATACTTGTGTATAAGCCGAGTTTTTCAGCACAAAATATATGCTGAAAAACCTCACTGCCGCTTATACATGAGTCAATAAAAAAAATAAACTTACAATGCTCAGCGCAGCTCCCCGATAACATGGCCGTATACGAGATAGGGAGCTGGCTGTATACTACAGGGGGCAGGCTGTATACTATAGGTAGCATGCTGGCTGTATACTACAGGGGCAGACTGGCTGTATACTACAGGGGGCAGGCTGGCTGTATACAAGATGGGGGCAGGCTGGCTGTATACTACTGGGGGATGGCTGCATACTACAGGGGGCAGGCTGGCTTTATACAGCTGGGGGCTGGCTGGCTGTATACTTCATGGGGGCAGGCTGGCTGTATATTACTGGGAGCTGGCTGGCTATATACTACTGGGGGCTTGCTGGCTATATACTGTGAGGGGGCTGTGACCAATGCATTTCCCAGCCTTGGCTTATACTCGAATCAATAGGTTTTCCCAGTTTTTGGTGGTAAAATTAGGGGCCTTGGCTTATACTCGGGTGAGCTTATACTCGTGTTTACAAATAGTATTATACTCGAGTATTTATAAATATATATTCTCTATTAATTTATTTAATAATTTTATCTCATTATTCTGATCCCTGAAAAAGAATGGCTGAATGGATGTTTTTACTCTCTAATGCCTTATTTTGCTTGTTCTCCATGATTTGTAAAGTGCTTTGGAATATGATGGTGCTATAGAAATAAATATTTTTTATTAGTATTATAAATATATATGAACAATTGCAGATATTTACTGACCATAGCCAGAAAGAATTGGTGGCAATGTAACACACAGCCCGTGCAAACAAAGCTATGGATTTTTGGATATGAAAAAACTAAATATGAAAAAACAAAAACCCAGAATAACCAAAGAAAAATACCCCCAACAAAACAAATATTCCCTGGCATAGTCCAAAAGTAATGAAGGTAATGGTCATAATATTCAATGTCTTATTGCACCAGTTTTCTGACGTAAAAGGATGGAAAAGTCACAAATCTGGCAATTTTGCCACTTTTGCCCGTTTTTTACAACACGCACAACAATTGACATAGAGTTACATTCCATTGCGCTAGTGCTATTAAAAGTTGTGTGCAATGTTTAAGACTGGTGCTCCAGTCTTAATACATTGACCAAATTCTTACAGTTGGCTGTATTTGTGAGTTATCTACTCCTTTCTGCTTCTCAGATTTGTCACTTGAATGACAATCCAACTCCAACTAAATGACACAGAATCTTAGCTTTCAACATGAAATCAGTTTCTTTATTAATTTGTATGAAAAACTCACTGACCTTTTAGCAACTTTAGTGATTTTGCACATTCCTGACATGGCCCATGTGTCACTTTATGTGGTTATAACTTTTGAACACTTTAATATATCCAGGTGGTTTTGAGAATGTTTTTTTCATGATGCATTGTACTTTATGTTAGTTAAAAAATTTGGGTGATACATCTGGCATTTCTTTTTTTTTTAATGAAAATTTGTCAAAAATTTAGAAAAATTCTTTATTTTTAATTCAAAATGAATTTGTTTCTGCTTTTCAGACGGTTAGTCATAGCAGCAAAATAACTTGATAACTTACATATTCAGAATGTCTGCTTTATGATGGTATGTTTTTAATGTGTTCTCTTATTTTTGTAGGATCTTAGGAGGCTCAAAACACACTAAGGCTATATTCACACACACACGTGTGCCCGCCATACCGTAGCACGGGGAGAGCCAGGGAGAGGAGGAGGGGGTGAGTGCTGCTCACCACTGCCTCTCTCCATAGCGATGTATGGTGCATGGCGCCCATTGCCGTCATATGGGGGACGTATATCCAACGTATATGTGTGGGCCGTATATACGCCCCCCAACGGCCGTCTGAATGCAGACTTAAACTAAGTGCATCAGTTTTTTTTTTGGATCACTCAGTTTAACGGCGATTGTTATGAAATGGCACTAGAGCACCCCTTTAGGTGCACAGTTTTGTGTTGCGGCGGACTGTCACAAACGCATCATAAATACATGTGCAAGCAGTTTGCATCTCTATTTATGTGCAAACTCCACCAGAAAACCGGCACAGGCAGTTTTATTAATGTGCCCCACTGTGTCAGGTTGTATACAACAAAGGATAGATCACCAAAAATAGTGCTGTGAGATGAATATGCTGGGGTTTTTAAAAAAAAAATTTTTTTACATGAGCATTCTATCATATTCAATAACAGATTTTTGCTTTCCCTTAATGAGATTGTATTAATCTCACACAATGGAAAACTTTTGTATAGACACTGACATCATATTTTTCCGACTTCAAGGCTCCTGGCACCCACCAGTCCTTATGTCCCAGTCCTGTAACAGGGGCTGAGACAGGAGACGGGTTGGCGTGCCAGATGCCCAGAAGAAGCGGAGCGGAACTTCCATGCTACTGCAAATAACATGGGCATGGCTCTGGCAGACCGAGGCGCAGGACATTGGAAAAGCCCTCCCCAGCCCTGCTGCTAATTTTTGATAGTATGACAACCCCTTTAATATAAAGAAGTACTTGCCCCACTCATTTATACAGTGCTTTACAAAATCACTGTTATCTAGATCAGCTTTTATCTAATGCAGATTCCTTGGCATTTTTTTGCAGTTCGACACACTTACCACTATTCTTGTCTTAGGTGAAAGAATACATGTTAATATATTGGTTGTGAAAAGCCAAATGTTCTACAGATGTTATTTGGGACACAGAATTTTTAGCATGATGTCTTAGTAGACTTGTTAATTATCATAAAACTTTAGTTAGTAGAGTCATTTATTTATATGTTATCTCTGAATGTTTACCGTTTCTCTGGCTATAAGTCTGAATGTCTTACATATAAAAAAATATCCAAAGAAAAACAAAAGGAAGCAGCACTCAATTAATTTTATTTATGTGTGATAAAAACGCTACGTTTCAGCTTGTCAGTTGAGCTTTTTTCAAGGTTACAAAAAAGTGTTACATAGGGGGTATTTAAAACCCACAGGAAATTACATAATTCATAACATCATTAATGAATGATTACATAACCTCTGTCTAGTATACAAATCTCACGTATCATACCTACAATAATTAAACCAGGTTGCTACCCTTGTTTAAACTGTGAGAATTGGCAATACATGGTCATAAGTTTGTGCAACCAATTACTCATAAAATGTATAATATTAGACATCATGTCACTTGCTGATCTGAATATGTTATTTATGTCCTCTGGTGCCCATGTCTGAAAACATATGTGGAAGAGACAACCACAGAATGTAGAGTTGGGCTATATTCACATGACCGTAGCTTGCGACCGTACATACATCCCCTGTAGGCCGGCAATGGGCGCACGGAGTGATATGATGCAACACACGTGCAGCACCGTACCGCTCCGTACATGGGGAAAAAATAGGACATGTCCTATCTTTCCCTGTGTTACGTTGCTGTGCGTTGTGCATCATTATGGAGAGCGGAGGGGTCACCACTCCTCCACTCCATCACAGTGAATGTATGTCCCCCTGGCTACGGCTTGGCGGGCATACATTTGTGTGAATGTAGTTTTAGATTATATAATTATTGTTCCTCAATTAATAAGCTGGAAATAACCAGCAGTGGTGGATTAAAGGGGTTGGCCACTCTTTAACATAAATTACCTATGTGCCTTTACTGCCTTATTAATATTCCCTGAATGTTCACCAATTGATTCATCATCCCTGATGCTCCTTTAGTGCTGCCTGCAGACTCTCTGTTCACTCTGTAGGATGTTTGTTTACATGTCTGAACACTGATAAATAGTAGTGACCTGTAGCAGGAGATTATGACTCATCCTACTGCTCCTCCTCCCACCTCCCTGTGTATGTCAGTAAGATGAACTGAGAGAAAAAAAAACACACACTGAAGGCTGCCATTAGTATGGACTGAAGGAATGAGAAACATGAAGTTGTGCATAGATTCAGAATGCAGCATGGTGACAAAGGGAAAGGCTGAAGCTCTCACAGGAGGCAAAGACACAGGTACATATGCATGCAGAGACATGTGTAATAAAGGAGATTTATTGAAAACTGGCCCAGGCTGTTCACACGACTAGGCCCCCCCCAGCATCCAAACCAACAGGTGCCTGGATCTTAGTACTACTACTCTACTACTCTATATCCTTTAGATCTTCTATATTCTTAATCTTGAACATAAAAGTAATTTAATGATGAACTTCAAATTTGCTCTTATAACCTATCTATCCAGGAAAGCCAATTACATTCCCTAACTGCATAAAACTCTCCACCCTGACTACCGTCCAGACCAGATCTCCCAGACAGTGTAGGAGATCTGGACTGCTGCAACTGGCTGGCCCAGCCTGTAGATGAACTCCCCCTCATACTGTAAATACTTGTGTATAAGCCGAGGCTCCCAATTTTACCACAAAAAAACCTGTGAAAAGTTATTCACTGGAGTTTAAGCCTTAGGGTAGAAAATGCAGCCACTACTTTAAAAGAGTTATTAGAGACTACTAGAGATGAGCAAGTATGCTTGATGCTCGTTCGAGTATTAGCGTACTCGAAACAGCTCGTTGCTTGGACGAGTATTTTGCCGGCTTGAGAACGAGCTTTTACTTAAGGAAACACAGTTGTAGATGCAGATGTTTCCGTACATCTGCTAAGTTATCAGAAGACATTAGTGCCTAACGGTGTTCTTCACAATAGTATGTGAAGAACAATATGTATGAAGAACACATTGCAGATGTATGGACACACATACTATTGTGAAGAACACCGTTCTGCACCCGTGTCTTCTGATAACTTAGCAGATGTACGGAAACATCTGCAATGTGTTTTTCAGTGTTATTTCAAAGTGTTCTTTCAGTGAAAAATGCTCGAGTCTCCCATTGACTTCAATGGGGTTTGTTATTCGATACGAGCACTCGAGCATTGGGAAAAGTTCGACTCGAGTAACGAGCACTCGAGCATTTTAGTGCTCGCTCATCTCTAGAGACTACCAATAAATTAGGGCCGAGCCAGGGTGGTCTTTAAAAAAAAAGTGTACTCAACTCCTCTGTCTGATCCGTGTCTCCGTTGGTTTACAGTGCCACAGAAGCTGCACTCGGGGAGATTCTGGCCACCCGAGGTGGCTAGCCATCTGTCCCTATCTGCACCTTTACTTTAGACTGATATCTGTATGTCAAAGTGATACCGTAATAAAGACAAGATAGACTAACATTAGTTTAATATTAGTATTAATTGTCCTATATGAAGTATCGTGAAAACAGACAATAGGTATGTGTAGGTACCTGTATGAAAATGATTGTGTCCGACTGAAACCAGAATCTTTTCTTTATCTTGTATGACCAAAAGGATAACTTGCAAGTTGCTAAATGTGAAACATCCGCTCCAAGATCTCCTTTTGGTTATACAAGATAAAGAAAAGAAGTACCTACCTTGCATACAGGTACCTACACATACTTATTGTCTGTTTTCACGATACTTCATACAGGACAACTAATACTAATATTAAACTAGTGCTAGTCTATCTTGTCTTTATTATGGTATCACTTTGACATACAGCTATTGGTATAAAGTAATGGTGCCCATTGCTGCTTCTAATGGTGTTTGTTGTATACTTTTTGGTTAGCGCAGCTAAATATATATTTTTGTTTGTTTTTTTAGCTTTTACCTTTCTAGTGACCTATACTATAGTTTGGGTGCAGGTCACCAACTATCTATACCAGCGGCGTGTAAGGGTGTTTGCGATATGGATCGGATCCCCCGCGCTGCTTACCGGGGGATCCCATCCTCTTCTGGGCAGCTCCGAGGACTGCCATGTGCCCCGGAGCTGCCCGCTCTCCCTGTTGTAGAGCAGGCTTGTAGAATCAGATCAGAGCATCACTGGTTCAAGTTCAAGTTAGTATAAGTAAAAAAAAGTGAAAAACACTAAAGTTAACACATTAGAATAAATAAAAAATGAATACCTTAAAATATAAACCCCTAAAATGTCACTTTCCCATAAAAACACTTAATAAAGTATAAAAAACACAAAAACACAAAAAAACCCCGCATATTTGGTATTGCCACGTCCGTAACAATCTGTATAATAAAACAGAATCATTACTGGACCTGCACAGTAAACGCCGGAGAAAAAAAATGCAAAAACGTTCTGAAAAAAGATCATTTTTAATTAATACCCTATAAAAAATGCTCTAAAAAGTGATTTAAAAAATGTTATGCACTCTAAAATAAGCCCACTAAAAAGAACAACTCTTCTCGCAAAAAATAAGCCCCTAACCAGATTTGTCAGCCGAAAAATAAAAAAGTTATGCATATGAAAATATGGTGATGCTAAAATGAACAAGATTTTCTCCAAATTAGTTTTTATTCAGTACACAAAACCCCCACATATTTGGTATCACTGTGTCCGTAACAATGTGCATAATAAAACAGAATGATTATTAGATCCGCATAGGGAACCTCGTAAAAAAAAAAACCAAACAAGCTCCAAAAAAAGATCATTTTCAATTAATACCCTATAAAAAATGCTCTAAAAAGTGATTTAAAAAATGGTATGCACTCTAAAATAATACCACTAAAAAGGACAATACTTCTAGCAAAAAATAAGCCCTTAAACAGATTTGTGAGGCGAAAAATAAAAAGGTTATGTATATGAAAGATGTGATGCTAAAATTAACAACATTTTAGCCAAATATTTAGTAAAAATGGAAAAAAATAAAAAATCTATATAAATGAGGTATTTTTATAATCATGGCGAGCCTTAGAATAAAAATAATATACTATTTTTATGGTATAGTTAACGGCCAAAAAAAAAATTCCTAAAAATTGATGATTTTCATTTCCTCCACCAACAAAGAGTTAATAAAATCTCACCAATTAGCTATAGATTCCCCAAAATTACCTACCAGAAAAGTGCATCTCATGTGGCAAAAGAAATAAGCCCCTTAGGTGCACATTAAAAAAAAAAATATATTATAGCCTGTACAATGTGACATTGATCTGATCTGATCTGGATGGCGCCTCCTTCCCTTCTATGCCCGTCCGTGCGCCCATACAGCAGGTTACCACCACATATAGAGTATCCGTGTACTCGGGAGAAATTGGGTATCAAACTTTGTGGAGCCTTTTTTCATTTAATCCATTGTAAATGTTTTATTTTTTACCTAAAATGAGTGTATTGTGAAAAAATATTACAATTTGCAGACTACAAACCTCTTAAAAGTGTTTTTTCATATGTTGAGGGGTGTAGTTTCCATAATGGGGTAATTTATGAGTCTCGCTATTATTTAGGCCTCTCAGTGTCAATTAGAATTTGAGCAGGTCCATCTAAATACGGGTTTTGGTGATTTTACTAAAAATGTGAAAAATGATACCTAATTTCTGAGCCTCATAACATTCTAGTAAAATATGTGGAATCTTAAAAAACCATGCCAACATAATTGTTGACATTTGGGAAGTGTAAGTTATGAATTTATTTGGGAGCTATGACTATCTACATCAAAAGTAGAGAATTTAGAACGTTGAAAATAAAGGATTTTTCCAAATTTTTCCAAATTTTGTTTTTTTTCATAACTAAATGCAAAAGATTTCATCCAAATGTTTAAACTAATTTGAAGTACAATGTGTCACGAGAAAACAATCTCAAAATCCCCTGGATATCTCATAGCATTCCAAAGCTATAACCACTTATAGTAACACAGGCAGGATTTGAAAAATGGGGCCGTGTCCTTAAGGCCAAAAAATGCTGAATCCCGTAGGGGTTAATGATGAACTTCACATGTGCTCAAATAACCCATCTGTCTAGGAAAGCCAATCACATTCCCTAACTGCATGAAACCATCCACCCTGACTGCCATCCAGACCACATCTCTGAATTATATCATTTCCTGTGGGTTTTAAATGCCCTCTATGTAACATTTGTTTGTATGCCTGAAAAAAGCTCAATTGAAGTTTATGTGTGAAAGCTGCTTCCTTTTGTTCTTCTTTGGTGATTTCTCTGCATACCAGTGAGTCAGATGTACGAAGTATGCACCCATTGTGGACTTTAATCCGTTTCTCACTGTTCCGCTCCACACACCTTTTAGCTTAAAGGGAACCTGTCACCAGGAGAGCCATTTTGAGCACTCCCCCAGTCCCCACAGAGCATAGTACATACACTGCCAAAGTGTTTTTGTATTAAAAATTGGTTTTACAGAAAAAAAATTTTTTTATATTGTACCTTTCATTAGCATCTGCTTTGTGACTAAGCAGTTGCCAAATGGGAGTGGCTGGAAAGGAGCAGTTCCCCCCCCCCACCCTTGGGGAACAGCTCCTCCATGTGATCTTTTCAAATATATGAAAACACCCATCACTTGGATTAGCGACGCCCCCTGCTCTTTACAGCCAATCCCGAGTGTGGAGAGTTATTCATATATTTGAAAAGGACACATGTTTCCCAAGGGTGGGGGGAACTGCTCCTTTCCAGCCCCTCCCAACTGGCAACCGCCTAGTCACACAGCAGATGCTAATGAAAGGTACAATATAACATATCTTTTTTTCTGTAAAACCAATACAAAAACACTTTGACAGTGTATGTACTATTCTCTGTGGGGACTGGGGAAGTGCTAAAAATGGGTCTCCTGGTGACAGGTTCCCTTTAACAAAAAAAATTATTATTGCTTTAAAAAACCATCATGAAATTTAAATTTTACTATTCAGAAAATGTACACTATTCTGTCCTAAGTTGTCTATGATAAGACACAGACCCATCTAGGATTTTTATCAGAAAAAGTAGTTATCTTTTACATTACACCGTTTTTTTCTACCTTTTATAAACAACTACAGACACTATACGTAAGAAAATCTGTGGGAAACTTGATCTGTCTAAAAATCTATCACAAAAGCAGCACTTAACCATCCTTGCCCCCGATTATGTTCAGGAAACAGTGATGTGCAGTTGACAAGTGAAGGATAACACCCTATTATGAAGAAAATCTTGTGCTTCTAATATAATATTAATATATTAGAAAAAAATAGTTTTTGAGCGCCATAAATATCTATTGGTAATGCATTCACTACATGTATATTACCTGTCAGTGTTTATTTTCCACATAAAACTGTTGAAATCTGAAAAGAAGCTGTATATATTTGTTTTATGAATTTGGTCTCTATCTGAATTGCAAACATCTTTTGTGGATGTGCAAATAATTGTTCAAGGTTATGTGAGGGCCTTGGTACATTGAAAGGGTTCATAGTCAGACAATTGTGCACAGAAATGACATTTTGAGAGATAACATGACAACATATTTAGGTAAAGTTAGCAAAAATTTTGTACAATTTTAATATGCAGCAGGAATACACATCTATTTTTCCTTTGAGAAAAATATTTAAATAAAGACCCCTTTAATTTGAATGTCTTATCATTTAACACTCTCCAGAGGGTAAATAACAGTCTATTATAAACAAAGAGTTACTGTCAAGAATGACAGTATATACCACAAAAACACAGACAACCCTGAATATGAAATAACACAATATAAAAAAAAATGTTTATATTTAATCACCAAAAATATATAAATATTATGGCAAAGACCAACGGAGTATACTAATTACACCTTAGGTAAATTGCTGCCACATAATTATAAATCCAATTATAATAAAATTCAATATTATAAATTACATTATTGTCCAAAAAGGTCTAGATTGATTAGTTAAACATAGTTGTCGGTAAATGATTAAACCAAATGTGGTGATACTACCCTAATGAAATAAAGTACAACACACAGCCTTTTTGGCTCAAGATTTAAATGAAAAGTGCTGTTTGTGAGTATAATAAAAAGAATTTTAATATTTTTGAAAGTATGATATATGCAATGAATCTGTCTTGTGTTATCTTGTTTTGAAAAAACTTGGAGATCCTCCTGATATGAAGAATCAGTGTGTACAGGACCTTAAAAAAATATACCGGAGAAGTAGTGACAGATTGGAAAATTGTCTGTATACTATTTGCAACATAAGGAGCATACACGGCCACATTTACTAAGGGTGGTGCGCCAGTTTTTTGTTGGATGTTCTTTCTAGTGCAAACTGATTGCCCTAGTCTTTATACAACACAAATTTCTGCACTAATGGTGGTGTTTTCCGATGATCAGTTGGACCGAGCACCAGATTTAATATGCAAAGTCTGACAGAATTGTGTTGCACGGCCCATGTTAAAGGTGCACCAAAAAACAAGTGGTGCACTCTGTCGGAGAAGTGCAGAGGGCACCAGATTCATGAAGAACGGGCGCCAGAAATCCTGAATCTGGCGCCCTCCGCAGACTACACAGGCACATTGTGCAGTTTGCTCTGTTCTTAGTAAATGTGCAATGCTGTGTTTTTTTCCTGTGGTCATCCTGGATAACAATTGGAGGTGATAGCTTGGTTTCCTTACTACATAAGACACAACCTGAACTAATGGCAAACAGTAGGTGGGCTCTAGACACACAAGGTACATGTAACATGCATAGATTATAATACATTCCTCAGTCACTCTCTCCTCCTTAGTTGTATTTTAAATACACCAGCACTGCTTCTGTTATCTCAGCATGACTAGTCCTTAGTTGCAATTTATATACACCAGCACTGCTCCTGTTATCTCTGTTATCTCGATGTGACAATTAACTCCTTAGCTGGTTCTGTAATCTCAGGGTGACTATTAACTTTTTGAGTAAACCATCCTAAGTCTGTTATAATCTATCATTTAACAAACAGTCATTATATAAATAGTTTTACAGAGTCATGTATTAGTACAGCAGAACAGTATAGTTTTACCATTAGAGTGGAGCATCAAACACAAAATCATTTGCTATTACTCAGTAAGAAAAAACATTTGTTAAGCTTAACAGTAGTTTTGCAGAGTCACTTATAAGTCAACTAGGTAGTATAATTCAACTCCAGAAGGCAAAAGCACTTGTTAGTGCCCAACAAAAATAGTCACTACATCCCAAAAGGATTCCTGAGGGACAGTCACTGATCAATAGAACAAGATTAATTTTGTCCTTCTATTAGCTTCCAACCAAGCGGACACTTATTAGCGAAACACCAGTAAGTACAGCCTGTTTTGCTTAGAAGTTAGTCAGCAAAACCACTCACAGTGATCTCCAATACACCATTTAGAAGAAGTTCAAAAAGAAAGGAGAAAAGCAAAAAAAGTATAAAGATGGACAGATCTCACAAACTTGCACTTCTCTATATACTTTTGGATTCCTAGGGTTCCTAAATTGCAGAAAGATATTCACAGTAGTGGATTAGTCAACCTCCTTTCCGACCCCCAATTCCAGACTGTATGTTTAGACACTGACAAGATCTTTAATGACAATGCAACACCCTCGCCGATGCAAGGCAGAGGAGTGGTTGCGAATACGTCCCACCATGTAGCTTGCAGCCTGTGTAGGGTCTGATTAGCCTCACAGCATGTCACTACATAACACTAGATAACACAGATGAGAACTGCAGTGGTAGATCCTGCCTGGCAAGGCAGGAGTTAATTGTTTTATGTGATGTCATATGTGTCAGCCAATCACATGTGTTACACTCTGTTTCTGTGAGCTGAGATGTAATTGGAGGAGCAGCCACCACCTGACCAGGGGGAGTAACAAGATCCCTGTTCAGGAAACTTCCAGAAGAAGTGAGTTCTCTCTCAGAAGAGAGTAGTTAGCTGAGCAGTAGCTCAGAAGCAGACTGGAGTTAATCCAGTAGAGACTCAGAGGAGTCTGTGCAGCTAGCACACCAGACCAGAGCAGGTGAGCCCAACTCCCTGCAGAAGACTGTAGTGAGACAGTTTGTTAGGAAAGGGATATCATCCTACCTTCAAGGGTGATATCTGAAGCAACCCAGGACAAGCTGAAGCATCTTTCTAGGACACAGCTATCTCCCAGCCTGCCCTTGCATCCAGGCTGATGATCTACATCCTGCGGCTCCCTCCAACTGCATCTCAGCAATCTACCATTCTGTTAAGGCACGTTGCTGTGGTTCCTGTCGGTTCCAATAAAGAACTGTAAGTTGTTTTGTTCAACGTCTGCCTCCGTCTGGTCCCTGCTACTACGGCTGCCACCATCACAGGCACCCTGTCCACCACACAGAGACTCATACTCTAGACACCAAAGGGTTGCCCCAGGGAGAACCGCTATAGCAGCCTCTCCCTCATCATTTCTTGCCAACACCACCCTGCTGGAGACCTGCCAGGCTGTAGGACAGCCCTCCGGTTCCCCATACAAAGCACCGTGACACTAGCGTGCCTAGGCCGCAACCGCCAGCCACTCAGGTACTGCGGGCCCCGGCTGACTCCAGGCCCCAATAAAAGGCTAGGCCCCGGTGGGGCATGTTGCAACAACATCTCCCTCAAACTGTCCAGATTACAGCTGCTGTCACTGAGAAGCTTCGGGGGATTCCTGCATATGCAAATCATCAGATGGACAGTGGTTTGCAGAACTCTCTCCTTTCATCTGCCTACAGCCAGTGCTCCCAAATAAGACTATAGCTTCTACCACTCACCTAGACTGAATAGAGCTGCATGGTCTGCCCTTCCACCATACCATCAAGCACTGTGGGGCGGTTTTCTGCCACCGGACTACCCACAAACCGAAGAAAGTATTAGAAAGCCGGCATTCTAATCTAATCTAATCCATTTTAAATCACAAACGAGGCATTCTTGGCCTGGAGGGAGGAGCAGGTACAGAGGAGGTGGCAGTGGTATGCAGCCTCACATCACGCCGCCAGGCACCCAGCTCCTTGGTCACTCTCTGGTTCAACTCACGCTAATAGTTCACTTTTTATTTTACTTCTGTAAGTATAAGAGGTAGTTATATATGTAATTTGTATAATTTGTCCTTTGATGTCATATTGGCTCTTCCGTGGTTAGCTGTACATAAACCTGTCTTTGACTGGGGTACAAGGGAATTATTTTTGACTTTGCTGATGTTTATTATAAAGAATCTGCTGAGTCATTACTCTCATATAAGACTTACAACTGTGGAATTGACCTCCTCCTGGTGGTCTAAGTATCTTAACGGTATAATATTTAATTTTTCTCCCCTAGAACGAGAATACATCCGGAAAACCCTTCAAAGGGGAGTTATCTGCCCCTTTAACTCTTTTTGTTGAAAAGAAGGATGGTGAGCTCAGAGCCTGTATAGATTACTGTGAACTCAACATTACAAAAAAAATCAGTATCCACAACCACAGATAGTGGGTGTCTGTTGTTTCACTAAAAATGATTTCTGCAGGGCAGAAGGGGAAGAGTGGAAGACTGCATTTAATAGATCATGACTAAGACGCATAGAGTCAAAACGCATTGATCAATTGCACATTAGGTTTTGTAATGTTCCTGAGATGTCAATAAAGAAAACTAACTGCTTTTACTTGTTTCCTGTTGGCTTCTTATGAGTGCTGAGTGCTACACATTTTTCTTTGTTTGGGACTTTATGGTTGTCTCCTTCATTACGTACACCGAGGCTGATACCAGAAGGCAACAAACTACAAGTATTGGGGTGAGCTGAACACGCACCTGATAGGTATAACTTCATTCTTTACTGCATTTAATACCCATTATTCCACAGTATTGGGACCACTTTTTTTAAAATATTTTATTTTATGACCTCATAGTACATTAATAAAGAAATTACGTAGTAGAGTTTCTAAATTTGGAGATGATACTGAGCTCTTTAAAGTAATTCAGAAGAGGATAGTATAAAATTACAGAGAGTTTTGTGGAAACTGGAGGCATGGGCTGACAAATGGCAGATGAGGTTTAATGTAGATAAATGTAAGGTTATGCACTTGGGTCAAGGAAATAAAAATTATAATTATGTGTAAAACAATAAATTTCTTCGTAAAACTGATGGAGAAAAAGACTTGGGGATATTGGTGGATAATAAACTCAGTTTTAGTGGTTAGAGCAAGGCATCTGCTGCTAAAGCAATTAACATTATGATATGTATCAAGAAAGGAATAGATTATCACAATAAGGACAAAGTTTAACCTTATACAAATCACTTGTCAGACCACATGGAATATTGTATACAGTTTTGGGCTACAATGTATAAAAAGGAAATAGTAGAAATAGAACGGGTGCAGAGCAACCAAGATTATTAGGGGAAAGGAGGGACTAAAATACAATGATGGATTACAAAATTTGGGATTATTCAGTTTAGAAAAAAAAGGTGACAGAGGGGAGACCTCATTACAATGTACAACTACCTGAATGGGCAGTACAAGGATCAATCCAAAGATCTTTTTATACCTAGTCAGGACAAGGGGGCATCCTCTACGGCTAGAGGAGAGGCAATTCTACCATTGACATAGACAAAGGTTCTTTACTGTAAGAGCAGTGAGACTATGGAACTCTCTGCTGCAAGATGTTATAATGGCTGATAATTTGAGCATGTTCAAGAGGGCCCTGGATTTCTTTCTGGAGAGCAATAATATCACATTGTAATAGTTAATAGTTTGTGTTGATCCAGGGAGTTATTTTGTCCGCCATATTAGGGGTCAGGAAGATATGTGTGTCTGTGCTTTGGGCCAATTGGCATCATCCTTGCAGGGTTTTTGCCTTTTTCTGGATCAACCACAATAAAATGTATAGGTTGGATTTGATGGACAGATGTCTTTTTCTAACCTCGTTAACTATGATACTATGATGCCCTTTTGGTTATGCAATGCTCCTGCAGTTTTTCAAAACTTTGTTAATTATATTTTTCGGCATCTCTTGGGTCAGTACATTGGGATTTACCCGTAAGATATCTTTATATTTTCCACAGGATATGTTAGGAATATACTTTTAAGAAAATGTCAAAATCTATTATTTGCTAACTTGTCTAAGTGTTTGTTTGGAGGACAAAAGAAAATCACTTTCCATCACTTTACATCATCACCCCTGAATCTTTTTGTAGGGATCCACTCAAAGTCATGACCATTGAGCACTGGAAACTCCCTACCAGTCTTAAAACCCTTCAAGTTTTATTGGGTTTCTTAAAGTACTAGCACAGGTATTAACATTTTTCTGTTATAGCCAAGCTGTTTACTGATCTTACAAAAAATGGTGCTGATGATACCAGAAGCAACATTTGTATAGTTTAAAAATGTTTTATTTATTGCGGTTGTCCTGATTCAGCTAGATCTGAACTGTCCATTTAAAGTTGACATTCATACTTTTGAGGTATGGGTGGGGGTAGTTTTGTCTCCAGATCCAGAATCCCTTAGTCTTTAGCAGCCTGTGGCCTTCTTCTCAAGGCATCTCTCCCCCTCTGAATGCAACTACAATGTGTGTAATCGTGAGCTTTTAGCCATCAAATAGGTGTTCTAGAAACACACCTCGCTTCCTTGAGGGTGCTAAATATCATGTCATGGCAATTACTAATAACAAAACCTATGGTATCTGGATAGTGATATGCAACTTTCCCACAGACAAGCTCACTGAGCAAAAATATGTCTCCTGATGATGTGATCATTGGTAATAACTAGTAATGAGTGGGTTAGGTTAAGGGTTAGTTGAAATTTGGGTTCATCGTTTTCCCGAATATAATGAACAAATTTGATTCAGGACCAGTACTTGCATTTGAAACGAGCCCCATTGAAATCAATGGCTGCAAAGTTGGGGAACAAGAGGTATAGGGTTGAAAAATTGGGTTACCTTACATATAAGTATAAGCCGAGTTTTTCAGCACAAAAAATGTGCTGAAAAAATCAAACTCAGCTTATACTTGAGTCAAGAAAAACTGACATCATAGTGTGTGCTGGCTGGGCCGCGTACATGGACCTGCATTCTTCGCTGACCTGAAGCAGAAGCAAGAAGAGTAAAGGTGAGTGATTTTTATTTTTTTTATTTTGTGCTACACAAACTGGGGGTTGGCTAGCTATATGCCACACAGGGCTGGCTATATACTAAGGGGGGCAAGCTATATACTAAAGGGGGCTGGCTGGCATTATACTACACGGGGATGCCCATATACTACACAGGGGCTGGTTAGCTATATACTACAGGGGAATGGCTGGCTATATACTACAGAGGGATGGCTATGTACTACTGGGAGCTGGCTGTATACTACAGGGGGATAGCTGGATATATACTGGGAGGCTGTGACCAATGCATTTCCCACCCTCGGCAATACTCAAGTCAATAGGTTCCCCAGTTTTTGGTGCTAACGTTAGGTGCCTCAGCTTGTACTGGAGTTGTCTTATACTCGAGTATATATGGTAATAAAAAATTAGAAAAGAAAAAATAAATAATTAAAAATTAATTGAAACCAAATAAAATACTGTCACAGCCCTTGAAGACGGTATAGGTAGTAATGAGTGACACCACCATCACAACCATCACCAAACCTGTCCATACCATCACAGGCAAGCATTCAGATTTCCATCCCCAACACAATAGAGAAAAGCAGCTTAAAATTGATGGCCTTTGAGCTACAATTGAATGGAGCTACCATTCCAGACAGCATTAAAAATCTTATGGCAGTAATTATCCCACAATACATCATTCCCAGCCATCACAAATTTTTTGGCCAGGCCATTCTTGCCCTGCAGCAACAGCTTGTTGAGAAAATAAGGTGTGCACAATGCAATTCCATTAGTTGCAAGATGCACATCACAACTGCTACATGGACAAATAAGCATGGGCAGGGACGTTACATCTCTTTAAATGTGGACTTGGTTAATGGAATTGCGGCTGGGCCTGAGGCAGGAATAAAGCACTCTGGCGCGATTCACTAAGATCGTGCACCCGATATCTTGCATCTGTCGCTTCCCCGCTGGAGTTCACCTTCTTCTTCCTGGTGTATGTAAGTGCATGTCTTGCGACACAATTAAATCAAGTTAAATCCTGCGCTCAGTCCGAATCCGTCAGAACCTCCCACGGCCCTGCCCCCATTTCTGTTGCATGAAAGCCGGCAAAAATCCAATCGCGTGCGACACAATCCCCTTTTAAATACCTGCCCCAGCCATGCAATTCCCGAAAATGTCAGGAAGTCGATCCGGAAATGCGATCCGCGGATCTTTAGTAAATAGGCCCTATTATGTCTTTTACGGCAGTGAAAGGAATGGCCTGGGTTTTCCTATTGTGTCTTTTACAGCAGTTAGAGGAAGGGCCTGGCTTCTCCCATTGCATCTGTTACACCAGTAAGAGGAAGGACCTAGTTTTTCCCTTTGCAGATTCAGCAAACTCTACCAATGTTATTTTGAAAAGTAACGGATGCAGTGAACAAAGACTGAATAATTTAGGAACTTGGAGTGCAGTTTGCCTGTAAATTCTGGAGAGAATTCTGTGTTTCAAGGGGAATTGAAATTTGAATACAAGAAGATTCTAGATTTCCGTAAGGTCTAATGGTATCCGGTATCCATTGAAAGGGATATAACCCTGGGGAGCAGACATGGCTCTCTGACTTTCATGCTCCAAGCCTCTTTGGGTTTCACCATCGCCAGAATCCAGATGTAAGTCTACATGCACATGAACCTATGACCGCCCAGCCATAGCTGAGCGTGTACACGTCCGGCACCATGTAGTGGAGGAGGGGTTTCCCCATGTACGGACACCTGCAGCACCGTATTGCTCCGTGCGGCTATTGCCGTGTGTGGTGGGGGCATATTGTACATATGTCCGCCCAACGGTTGTGTGCATGGAGCCTATAGGAATGTATTTGTACTTAAGTGTAGTTCTAGAAGTCTTTTTATGCATATTGAGTACGTGTTTTTATTGTTGAACTAAATGCACTTCTTTGCCTCCTAATAACTCAACTCAAATTTTAATTATCATCTGGATTGAAACATCAAAGCAGTTTCACCAAATACACAATAGCTTCAATATGGTAGGTTAAAGTAGCAATAAATAGTTCTTGAGTAGGGTTCAAGAAGATTCAACTACTAAAGACCATGCCCTTGGAAACCAGACGTTGTGCTGGTTAGATTCCATGGTTGAAGCATAGTTCCAAGTATAGGGATCCTTGAATCATTGTGAAATATGATGCATGGAGTCCCTGCCTGCTGACAGAACAGCAGCACAGCACTATAACAGTGTATGTTCGAGTTTCCACAGACAGGTCACAGTCATGTGCAGCTGGGTTTACAGTATGTGTAGAGAATTGTAAAACGATATATTTAATGCCCAGTGCAGTTTGCTATCAACAGTTTTTTACATATCCTGAAATATTGATATTTCTTAAATAAAAAAGCTCCTGTAAATATAGACATAAGTGGTATGTGTGAACACACCATACTTTACACTGTATTTGAGAACTACTAATTTATAAGTTGTATTTCTCCATGGTATAATGTGGGTTTTCAAAATATTTAGATTTGTATGTATGTTTTAAACATTTGCAGATGAGCAAATATTGCATGACTTTTATTTAAATATTTGTGAGAGTATAAACTCAAGTTTTTGAGTATTGTAGTTAATATAAACTTTTCCTAACTTTAATTATTAAACATACAATAATTTTAGAAAATTGTTGCACTTGGTCAAAAGTAGTGAAAACTGTATTCATCTATCCATATCTGGTACTGGGGTTCTTTGGGCCCAAATGGGTGGTGAAATAAAAGCCCTTTTACGGGAAAATAAAACAAAAACAAATGCATGGTGCAGGGCCTGAAGGGAGAACCATGACTCATTCTCATCATATTCTTAGGAACTTACTACAACCTAGAGCCATGATGGTGAACGTTTTAGAGGCCGAGTGCCCAAATTATGGCCAAAAACCTTCTTATATATCATAAAGTGCCAATTTAATCAGCAACTTATTGCTCCTTACAGACACAACTTTCAATCAGGTTGGCGTCTTGAGGACACCAATATGAGGAGGGGAAATCCGGAATACCATTGTAGCTTGCCTTGAACAGAAAGAATTGAAGGGCAGGAGCTCCAATGATAATCCAGCCCTGCCCACATTTCCTTGCTCCTCATGCAGCAGTCCCAGGAAGCCCAGGAAGTGTTGCTTTAAAATAGAAATGAACACAGCACATCCTGGACTACCAAGGACTGCAGGAGGAGGTTCGCCACCACTGACCTAGAGTCATGCTCATCCCTCCCTATGGGACCACTAGCTTCAAGCATTCATAACTTATAGTAGAAGTAACATATTTTCATAGTTTTGTGTAATTTGATTCAAATGATATTCTGGTAGGATTGCTTCAAATTTCTGCTTTTGTACTGACAATTAAGTGGCTCATTTACTTATTGTCTGATAAAACTAGTATGCACTGTATTTTGAATTTTACTACAAGCTCTCTGCCATTGTACTCTAGTAAGATTTTGCTTCCTTCCTCACGTTTTACTTTTCACAGGTTTTAATAGGCAGGGATGTTTTATTATAGGGTTGAGACAAATAATTGAAAGGAGCTACTCCTCCTCCTACTTTTACTCAGTTTCTGATTTGGGCATCAAAAACTACATATGAAAAACTGAACGTGTTGTCGTACCCTTGATGTGAATCATTTCCAGAGCACTGGACAATATTTGAAACAAGTATTTCCAACACCACTAATGAATTTGATATTCAATATATTTATGTTTTATGCTTTACAATTCTTCTAAATGGTTATAAATAGAATTGTATTGTTTTACTTATCCTATTCTCCAGAAAGTATGATTTTGGCATTATTTAGAGATTCCATAAATATCATGTTTTATCTAAGTTAGTGCATCAGATTTTCTAGTAAAATTCTGACCTTTATTGCAAAACCTTTATCAATATTGCAGGTCTCCTAAAAAGGAAGTTCAATGTCTTGTTTACCTAGGAATTAATTATTATCTTGGCATTGACAACAAAGTACTAGACTACAGTTCTCCAATAAATTTCTTTGCATAGAACATACTTAAGTAGACCATAATTCAGAGGAGTAATACCAGAGGACCGCAGGAAAAAAGTCTTATGGATTCTTTATCATAAATGATACTTTTCTTCACAAATTAATTTTTTTCATTTTTGAAAGTTTTTTTTTAACTAGACCACAATGAATATCCATCTATAGTAATCTCATGCCACTTTGGGGCACATTTACTGAAGACTTTGGACATTCTTTTTAGTGCAAAGAATATATTCCAATCGCACTCCCTTTGGTGTCCAAGGTGCACACGATTGGAATCCAACTCCAGAGTATAGTATACAATAAATCCTGGCACACAAGTAGTTTTGATGCAACAAAGTGAAGGCTTTTTTTATTTGCGCCAAGTGTAAACGTTTTCGGCTATAATTCAGCCTTTATCAAACACATGTAGCCGCTGGTAGGAAGGAAAAAACGTTGTCCTGAGCACAGATATGAGGTAGCACAGTCGTGCTAACAGAAGGTGACAGAGCCAAATCCATGATTTGCCTTTTCCTTTGAGTCCAGTCCATGTGAGAGAGCTATTCGCTTGACCATTCGAAAGAATTGGCATATCCTAAAACATTATCTACTTTCGTGGTTTATGCATTTTATGTTTTCGTTTCACTTGAGAAAGGCTCATATCGAGACGAAACTTTACCACTTATCACTATGGAATAAAGACACCACCTTTTTACTCTACATCTACCAGCATAGGAGTGCTGCTTTTTTCCTTGTACATATTTTGGAGGACCTGTTTACCTGGCCCTAGTAGGTTGCACCTGCCTTTTTTTTTTTGCAATTGTGCTGCCAAGAACTTTCCTCAAGTATGTTTTCGTCTTGGATATCACTTTTGAACTTGAAATGGTTATATTTAAAAACTTGTGAACTATGTATGTTCGTCCAAACAGATTACCTAGAGATACGATTGTTTTGCATAAGCTTGTTTCAAACTATTTACTAGTGTTTTTAATTTTAAATATTCAGTTATGTTCAATGAAATTGAGTTGCTGTTTATGTAACTAAGTATGTTAACTTGACGACACCTGCCACTGATTGTGCATATATTGTGCATGTCGGGGTATGGTCAATGGCTTGAGAAAGCACTTGGACGTGCTAAAACTGCCCGTCGCCATGCTCTGCTTTTATCTATGTTCTACATCATTTAATAAAGAAAGTCTGTACAAATATTGGTGAGTGCCACTGCATTCTACTGTGGATTAAAATAAAGGAATGTGGATTAAAATAAAGGCAACGTGAATAATTAGTCAGCCCCCATAGCCTCCGGCACATTAGCATATTCAATATAACTCTTTATTTCAAGAATGCGTCTGTGCTGGAAAATAATAAAAAAAATGTTTCATAAATAAATATAATACACTGATATATAGATGTATTGCAGTGTATTATACAAGTTATCAAATGATCACATGTGAAAGACTAAAAATGTAACAATCTAACCAAAGCAACTTTTGCATTATGTGTCGACCTAAATGAAGGAGAAAGATATGCCATTTCTTTTGCATCCATTTCCTGCAAAGCAAAATACAAAGCAATCAAAAAAGCCCTATGTAGAAAATAATTTAACAATTAAAACAACGCCTTATTCTACAAAAATCAAGCCCTCACATATAGTAGGTCCATCTATGGGAAGAATACTATCACATGGAAACAAATTTTAAAAAGTGATTTTAATAAACATCATGTCATTTATTCTACACAGTAAACACTGCAACATTCATTATGAAAAAAGCCAACAACAGTGTTGAAGTGTTTTAATTTCTCTCCAGAAAGAGTTAATAAAATGTAACCAATACAGTTCTTATACCCCACATTGGTGCACTTGGGAATCTACTAAATCTTCTGCAGAAAATGAGGCCTTATAATGGCACGGTCATTAACGCCCTAAATAGACTGGTCACTTAGTGGTTAAAACTTCAAAATTGTTCCAACTTCATTAGACACCCAATGGGACCTATGTATCATACGTTGCATGCCAGTCTGCAGTTTGTAGGACATGCATTAGCCAGCCATATTTGATATAAACTGTGCTGGAAAACTAGTGCAGTTCAAAGGCAAAATAGTATATAATGTTAGTGAAAGGCCACTTAGTTGTCAAGTGCCAGTAAATGGATCTAAGTTTGGACCTTTATGTATTTATTTGCCATAATACATTGGCCTGCATACTAAATATACTATTTTAGGCTACATTCACACAGTGTATGCCGGCCGTACTGTAGTACAGTGGGCATACATCGGCGTCGGGGAGAGGAGCAGGGGATGAGCGCTGCTCACCCCCGCCCCTCTCCATAGGAATACACAGCGCAGGGCGCCGTACTCAGTGGAAAGGTAGGACATGTCCTATCTTTCTACAGGCTACGGGACGGCACGGTGCTGCACGTACCACTCCTGTGACGTATATATGCCGTATATATTTCGCTTGTATATACGTCCTCCATACATTCGTGTGAATGTAGCCTGATACTGGAATGTTCTGGAGCATGTATTTAATGTTATGTAAATATGATTCTGGCCCCTTTCAAAATTGTACATTTCCAAGGAAATGGTGACTGGATTTTTAAGATTTTACTATTACAAAGTATTTTGCTACAAATACATTTTGTTCTTATTGTTGGTTCTTGGGCTTCCTATTGTGCTTTGAGGTCTGTATTATTGGTTTGTAAAATACTCACTATATGCTGTGACTTTTTATTCATATACAGATGAAAGCAATTTTCTTGAAAAAGAAATCAGGAAAATGTTTCACTACTTGACCTTAGTCCGTCATTTCTTCTTTTATATTAAAGTTTCTTTTTGGCTATAAATATAATGGGGAAGATTTATCAGAAGAATCTGAAAGCAAAAATGTTCCAGTTGCCCATGCCAAATAACCAAATCTCAGCTTACATTTTCCAACAGTTGTTTATAAAATCAAAGCTGAGCTCTAATTGGTTGCATGAACAAAACAGATCTGCTCTCAAACACTTCTGATAAATCTCCTCCATAGACTTTAAAGCATAACTAAACTTTTAAAGCAAAGTTTATTGCAGAACTGACAAGTGCTACATATTAATTGTTGGTGCTGTGTTGTGTTACATATTAGATAATACTGAAGTATGTTACTGTACTACATATAATTCCATGAGGGTATACTCAGGGGCGTAGGAGAGGCTGAGCCCCATAGCAGATTTCTGCATTGCCCCCTCCCCTTAAAGAATATAGACATATTTGTATACAGATGTATAATATATATATATATACAACAATCTACATATTCAATTATATCATTATACAATTCATCATTATAATAAATATATAAAGAATCCTACACCATTATGGTGAATAAAAAAGTGCAGAGTACATAACAATATACACATGTAAACAAGCTTAGTCCAGAAAGATCCTGTTGTAGACATAGAACTCAATTTTGGAGTCTCAAAGACGCTACTGAGCATGTTGATTGGCAGTACCAGCACATCGCTAGTCTACCAGTGCGCACATGCACAACAACCTCATGATCGCCTAAACGGACATTACAAAAAAGTGCACGTGGTTATGCCAGACTAGAGATAGCGAACATTAATCGTCCGAGCTTGATGCTCGTTCGAGCCTTAGCGTACTCGCAAGCCTGCTCGTTGATCGGGACGAATACTCTGGAGATGACGACAACTGGCTTTGTCCATGCCGGCAGCGTTTTTCCCTTACACCGACTTCTGTCAGAAAATGCATGCTCCGCCGTTTTGCTTTTTGGCGCTGCCTAGAAACAGAGCCATAACAAGCCAGGACTCGGCAGCTCCCACCAGCCTGAGTGAGTGTACCCTTACACGTCGATTAGCAGTGGTTGGCTGGCAGATCATGGTGACCCTGGGATAGGACTATCCGATTCCACGCGGACTGCTCGGATCATTCGTCCGCTGTCTAGTATATGCCCGCTAGGAGCGAGAGCTGCTGGGTCAGGGTTGAGCGTTCAGTGTGTCGAGTAGGTATACTGGTAGCATGGAGTGATGTCTCCATATGAACCCTAACTAGCCCTTCGAGGGGCCACAATAACGTTATACTACTTTTTTTTTTGTTTGCTGCGGGCCGGTGCTTGGGCGACACTAGTAGTGCCCAGCTAGCTACCATATTGTGAGGAATTGCAGGGTGACTTTGCTTACCGTTGTGTTTAGCTCTTAGGACACACATATCCATCCGTCTACTAACATCCAATTAGTGGGCATAAATAGTTAGCGGGTGTGATTTGCAATTACGGACACCAGTCTATGCACGTTTTCGGTTTGTATTTTACTTTTATTTTTTCATTAGACTCAGCTCATCTCATCACGGGTGCTATCATGCTAATTGGTAGAAAATCGCCAAAAGTGAGACATCTCATACCAGGCCTTACTCCGCCTAAATAGCGATAGGAGTCATCTGTCTATGTTTCTGTGTGAGCTGTTCTGGTGGCTGTCCTTGCTTGCCGTGCAGTAATACTAGCCAATTGTGAGGAATTCCGAATTTGGAACGCCTGAGACTTGCGAACCTGCTGTGTTTAGCGCCTTAAGACGCTGCCACGACTATCATTCCCATTACGCAGACTAGTACCGGCAGTCAGCACCGACGAGCAAAAGGCTTTACTTACTCGGGGTTGGATGCATCCCAACTTCGCACAGTCTGCAGTTCGACTTTGATTTTACGTTTATTTTTCATAATCAGGACGCTTCATCTGCATCAGTGTGCTTTCTACTATTGTTCTAGAACAACATAGCCAAAGGAGAATCGCATAACCGCGGCTTACTTACCCTGCAATAGCGTTCTATATATATTTATTTCTGGCTTGATATGCTGGGGGCTGTCATGCTGCAGTGCATATACTAGCATGGGCATGTGCTGGGCTAATTGTGTATATATTGGCAGTGCGACTTGCGGACCGCTGGTTTAGGCGCTTAGTGAGCGCTACTATATTCGTTTGACATCGCTAGAAGAACACCGGAGTAGTAGGGAAAACTATTAGGAGAGTTTGGATTTTGGGCACTAATTAGGCCACCAGTCTGCGCATTTATTCTTTTTATTTACGTTTATTCCTTTAATATAGCCACTGCAGCGTGCGACTCTCATCACGTGTGACCTTTAAGACTTGCAGCTATGAAAAGAGCGCAAAAGTGAGAATCCAGAGGACGTGCACTTACTTACTACGCATCACACATAGCGAAATATAATTAGATATTCTTCCAACTATTGCTGAGTTGCCATGATCTGACTGAACCGAGTGCAGTTTATGTTCCAGCTGCAGGCAACAGGTACCGATCTTGTCTGCTTAGATTGTGAGTATATTCGTGAGTGAGGGATTTAGCGAAGTGCCGCTGTTGTTTATGCAGCTTAGTCGAGTTAGATCCATCAATCTACTATCTGCATAAGACCCGAAGTAGGATGGCGATAATGTTTGAACTTGTGGAGTTGCTGATGTACACTATAGCAATACGGTAGTGCTGCCATTCTTTTTATGTTTCCGGACTTTATGTTTTTGACTAAGGCTCGAGCGTCATCTCATCTGGCATAGAGTGTGCTTTATAGTTGTAGTCCTAGAAAATAGCCTGCATATCAAGTTAGGAAGCATAGTTGTGGTTTTAAAGGAGGACGTAAAACAACACACAAAAAAAAAAAAAAAACACAACACAAAAAAAAAGTAAAAACCAAAAATTAAAGTTATCCTTTAACCGAGTTTCTTTCAATTGCGCACAAATGTGTAAACACGAGGGCTCAGGGGTAGAGGCCTGAGGGCCAGGGGACGACTCTGGTTTACTCTTGTGAGTTTGGGGGGTGATTTCTCCTCCGGCGGGGTAGGTGGGCGTAAAAACTACTGCAGGGGCATGATCGGAAGTAGGTACTGTGGCCGGGGTGAGACACCCACCTGCTGATGAGGGTAGGCAGGGAACGCCGGCAGAGCTAGCAACTCCCCTAGGTTCATGTCTGAAGTTATGGGACTCGTGGTTAGTAGCTAGAGCACTGTTGATGGCCA
Source organism: Engystomops pustulosus (assembly GCA_019512145.1). Taxonomy (NCBI): domain Eukaryota; kingdom Metazoa; phylum Chordata; class Amphibia; order Anura; family Leptodactylidae; genus Engystomops; species Engystomops pustulosus. Next base: position 100,940,060 of record CM033644.1, read on the forward strand.
GAACATGCGAACAGGTGAGTCGTGATTGCCGAAATTGTCTTGTAGGCAATTTGTCCACACCAGTCTAGATCTGTCCAAAGCAGATCCACCACATGTAACCGCAAATCGGGTCACTCTCATGCCCCTGCACTCAGCCTCCTCCAGAGCCACTCAGTCTGCGCCCTCCCATCGGATAAATTTGGCATTTGAACCGGCATACTCTGAGGCAACTGTTTTATGTACCCTGTAGACACATCGCTGTCTCACTACCCAGCATACCCCCTATACTTGTCCGGTTGCTGCATTATGTACTGAGCTAATATTTCCGAATGCCCAGCTTTCAACAGCGAGTCTGTGCGGTGATGTGACCTCTAGACGTAGTGGCGATAGGGTGTTCACGCCAGGGTGTCGAGATGAGGATGAACATGTTGTCACACGGACCTCAGTGGATGACGTTGTTGTCAGGGCAGTAAGTTAGCTCCGAGGGGGCGCAGAGCAGAGGGAGCGGAGGATGATGAGGTGACCAGACCCAAGCGGGGCTGACGATGGTGGTCCGGTGCGGTGAGCGCTCGTGAACACAGGGCTTTTGAGACGGAGGAGATCCTATAGCAGATACGAGGTTGGAAAAGAAGGGGCAGTGGTGAGCAGTGCCAGTACGGAGCGCGCAGAGTGCCAGAGGCAGGCGGTTGCGATCAGCGCGCAAATGTGTCAAGTAGTGAAGCTCCCGTGGCGATTGCTCCCGCGGCTGAGGCTAGATTTTCAGAAGCTGGAGGTTCTTTAAGTGAAAACACCGCGAGTGACAGACGGACTGTGGTGTGCAACCTTTGCCAATGCTACCAGGGAGATCAGAGGGGTTCACCCCACTACTAGCCACCTAACTACCACCAGTCTATGTCGCAGTATAGGATGACTAAACCCTATTCAGTGATAATCAGTGGCACAAGCCGTCCCTCCGGCGTGCACGCACCACTGCTCCTCCCTGTGTCGCTGATCGTCGCCCACCCTGCCCAGGACCCTGGCACACAAACAACCATGCGCTTGCCTCCACGATACCTCCAAGCACCACCAGCGTCAGCTTCAATACCCCAGACGCTGGAGGGGAAAAGAAAGCAGTAGTGTCGCAACGCCCACCCGCTACGCCAAGCCACTTTCAAATGTCCACGCATTCTCCAGATGCTTAGCCTGGGGGAGATGAGGGAACGATGAGGCACTACAGCTTGTTCTTTATGCCTCTTGTCATTATTCGTAAGCTTTTTTGTTTCCTGGCTTCACTTCTGCTCCCTTCCTCCATTACCCTCTGAGGGGGCTCTTATATGCCTGTTGTTTTCTTCTGGCCATTAAGACCTCCTTTTCCCTTTCTTACCACCTCAGAGTACGTAGAACAGGCCTTTCGGCCCACACATAATGGCGGCGCTGATCCGCCCCTCGCGTATTCGTAGTCCCCAGCCGCCGACGACTTTTCCGATGTGCGTCGCAGCCCTGCACAAGCACACGCATGTCAGACAACATCATCCGTGCCCTGTACCCACTGCCGCTTTACTGGACAAGTGGTCCACCTGACGCACGGCCCCCCCCCCCCCCCACGTGGTACGAAATGCTGCCGGGCAGGGCCACTATAATATCGGAGTGCCACATTGGGTTAAACATTGTGTGGTAGGCTGGACCCTTGAGCTCTGACACCTGGGGCTGGTCAATACATGCCGACGCCTTAGGATTGCGGGCCTCTACCTCGGTCTCAAGGTCTCAAAATGGACTAATATGCCTCATCATACTAGTACCCACCTTCCTCCTCAACATCCTCCTCCGAACTAACCATACCGTGGGCATGGCTCCATTCAGTCGCTTGCTCTTTAGGCACAGCAGCAAGTGCCGTCGCTAAGCGCAATAGGCAGGTGCTTCAAACGGCTGAGCGAAGGCAGACTTAAATAGGCACGCGCCCAGACCACTATTACCGAGGCATCACGGCGGCATGGACGATATGTGGCATGCCGCACCGATGAACCTGAAGACATCAGGCCATGGTTGTGTTGACACATTACGGCGAGTAACCAAATGGGGGCGGCCTCTGTCAACTCGGCAGACTGACACATGTGCCTATGGCCTGGCCCTATGTGCTTAATCTGAGAGTTCAACGTTTCTCAAGGACATACCCAATCTAGTCAGATTGCAAAGAAGGCTGTTGGCCGCATATGTGCGCATTTCAGGAAGTCCAGCACTAGATGTGGCGCACCTCAGGGCGCGCTAGCCCGCTCTCACATGCCCGCTCACGACTGTTGTGCGACGTGCCCACGAGGTGGAATTCAACATTAAACGCTGATATCCAGAGGTTACCAGCGCGCAGACGCGAATATAGACTGACCAGATGTCAACTTTTCCCCGAAACTTGGTAGGTCAGGTCAGTCAGCTTCCTCAGTGCTACAATGAGGAGTGGACGTGGATGTCTGAATCTGTCAGGTGCTGAGTAACTTTGAGGAGTCAAACAGACGGTAGTGGTGATTGCGACGCAGCATCAGCCTCACCCTCCCGCTGCTGGCCTGTTGAAAAACTCTCTGCTAAGCATGATAGTCGGTAAGCAGATGTGCGCTGTCCCCAAGAAGACGGGGGAGAAGATCCCTTGTTATAGCCAAAGCACCCTTAGGTGTTTTCTCAGCACATATCGGCGGAGGTGGGGAGGATGAGGAGGAAGAGGAGGAGAATGTTGGCGAGGGGGGAACAGAAAAGAAAGTTGAGGGGACCAATGTTCAGTACCTTCATGTTCAGCGGTATGGGCAGAAGCAAGAGAGTTGGAGGAGTGGGGAGGAGGAAATGGACAGTCAGGCCCGTGGAGGAGAGGGAATTCTTGGCGTTGGGGCATATGGCGAGATATGTGTCTAGATTTTCATGTAGGCTGCATTATCCCGTGACCCTAGCGTTCAAAGCATTTATTTCAAGAACCGGATTACTGGGTTTCACTCTCCTGGACCCACGGTACAAGCAAAATATTTCACTCTCATCCCTGAGAGAGAAAGGGTGTGAGACCATGCATGAATACCGCAGGCCCCTGGTGCAAAGCTTAGTGAAGACAGTATTTCCCCTTCTGACAGCGCTAGAGGGCAGATTGCGTAGTTCTGCGGGACAAGTAGCCAGGGAGGAGTAGGCGAGCAGGCGCTTGCGCCAGACACTAGCAAGGGTTAGCTTTACAAGAGCGCTTTTGCCAGCTTATGACCCCAGCACGCACACTGTCACTGTCCCCATCTCGGCAGAGTAGGGGATCTTTACAGAAAGCATGGTGAGGGAGCTACGTAGCGACCATACCATCGCCTAAATATGAATCACACAGCTCACATACTGGGTTTCAAAGCTGGCATGTGTGTCTACGAATGCGCGCTGTACGCCTTGGAGGTTCTTGCCTCTATGTCGAAGCGTCTCTGTCACCGAGCGGGTTTTCAGTGAATTGAATGGGGGCAATACATCACCGATAAGCTTACACGCTTTCGACGGACAGCGCGGAGCAGATGAACGCTCATAGAGATGAATAAGCCTAGGATTTCTCATTAATTTCCAAATCTCGAACCAGGTTGAAGGAAGCTCAACTTGATGTTAATTTATGCACTCTCCTCATCCTCATTTTTCCTCCTTCTCCTCCTCCCCAGCTCACGTACAATAAAGCAGAGGAAAACTGGCTATTTTTGACAGGGCCCATGTGCTCTAGCTTATGTACTTTATGCATTTAAATTGTTTAGGAGGCACCTACCCGGTCCTCTGTTGTTAAACAATTTTTGGGTTGTTTTTTTTTTTTTCATGTGAACACATACAGGACACTAATCTTCAATTTTCGGCGCAGGGCCACCTACATGCTCCTCTGGTTCTGAAAACTTTTTTGGACTGCCACTCCATACAGGCAGGCTCAATCTATTTCATTTTTCTGGAGGGCAAACCTCCTCTACCTGCTCCTCTTGGTTTCTTGAAAAAACTATTTTGGGACTGCCACCATACAGGGCACTCAATCTATTTATTTTTCTGGAGGGCCAACTACGCTCTCTGGTTTGAAAACTTTTTTGGCTGCCAATACAGGCAGACTCAATCTATTTATTTCTGGAGGGCCACCTACCTGACTCCTTGGTTTGCAAAACTTTTTTGGGACCGGCAAATTAGGCCACTCAATCTATTTCACTTTTCTGGAGGGCCAAGCCTACCTGCTCCTTGGTTTGAAAACTTTTTTTGGACTGCCACAATACAGGCATCATATCCTATTCATTTTTTCTGGAGGGCCACCTACCTGCAGTCCTCTGGTCTGAAAACTTTTTTGACTGCACTACAGGCACTCAATCTTATTCCATTTTTCTGGAGGGCCACCTACCTGACTACTCATGGTTTGAAAAACTTTTTTGGACGTTCCACAACAGGCACTCATCTATTTATTTTCTGGTTAGGGCCACCTACCTGTCTCTTGGTTGAAAACTTTTTTTGGACCTGCCACATACAGGCATCATCTATTCATTCTCTGGAGTGGCACCTACTGCTACTCTGGTTCGAAACTTTTTGGATGCCAAATACAGGCAATCATCTATTCATTTTTCTGGGAGGGGCCACCTACCTGCTCCTCTGGCTTGAAAAAACTTTTTTTGGATGCCACATTACAGGCACTCAATATAGTTATTTTATGGAGGCCACCTACCATGCTCCTCTGCGTTTGAAAAAAACTTTTTTGGACTGCCACATACGGCAATCAATCTATTCCATTTTCTGGAGGGGCCACTACCTTTGCTACTCTGTTGAAACTTTTGGATTTCCCACACAGGCACTATCCACAACTACATGTCTCATCATAGCAGCTCCAACACGTTGTCTCCAATATGCTACCTCCAAAAGTCGTCATATAGCTCCCCCATTACATCGGGTCCCTTATCAAACGAGGTGTGTCGGGCACAAATTTGGGTTGTTTCATGGATTCCACCAAAGTTGTTAACTTTGTCGCCCACCCGCTGGTTAATCCACAAAATCCTGGCAATACTTTATCATGTACGATATTATTTGAGCAGCTTCTTGCCTCAATCCTTTGGTTCCACTCTGCCACCCATTGGTTTGAAGCATGAGGTCCATTTGGGTAGTCGCAGCCTGGACACTCTCTAGCCTGCTGCCGCTGCCTTATGCATGCCGTCACCTATAGTGTCAGGCCGCAAATTATGGATGTTTTAGAATGCTATCTAGCTTCATTCTAGTACTCTGCATGGCCATGATGATTGCCCATAATATTGGCATAATGGTGCGATTAAGCACCCAGAGGCATCAAGACATGCTGGCCCTGCTGATTTCCTGTCCATTGAGGTTCCCAGGTGTTTGGCCAAGCTTCCCTGTGCAGAGCCTTGGTCCCCTTGAAAAATGCTCGAGTCTCCCATTGACTTCAATGGGGCTCGTTATTCGAGACGAGCACTCGAGCATTGGGAAAAGTTCGTCTCGAATAACGAGTACCCGAGCATTTTAGTGCTCGCTCATCTCTAGCCAGGAATTTTCCACTTAAATATAATGAAGAATTGATGCACTGAATAATGTTCATTGTTGATGGATTTCCTATATAAGCACTTCCTGTTCACTTACCAATTGCTTGATTGCTTGAGAAAGGCTTCTGCTTTGCTGAGTGCTGCCATTTTTATATATATACAGAGTGGGTCATTTATATGGATACACCCAAGTAAAATGGGAATGGTTGATGATATCAACTTCATGTTTATGGCAAATTAGTATATGGGAGGGGGAAAACTTTCCAAGGGTGTTAACCATGGTGGGCATTTTGAAGTTGGCCATTTTACATCCAACTTTTTTTTCCGTATGGATAAAGGGTCATCTAACACATAAAACTTAATGAGAATTTCACAATAAAAACAATGGTTTTAATGTAACTTTATTCTTTGAGTTATTTACAAGTTTATGACCACCAATACAATGTGTTGAAAGTGATGCCCATTGTGTTGGATTGTCAATGCAACCCTCTTCTCCCACTCTTGACTCACTGAAAGCAATACCGCTGAAGAAACTCTAGTACAGGCTTCCAGTATCCCTTGTTTCAGATGCAGCACATCTCGTATCTTCAAGCATAGACAATTGCCTTCAGATGACCCCAAAAATAAAAGTCTAAGGGAGTCAGATCGGGAGACCTTGTGGTCATTCAACTGGCCCACGATGGCCAATCCACTTTCCAGGGAACTGTTCATTTAGGAATGCTTGGGTCTTTGGGGTTTAATTGGGGACCCATCAGTCCTTTAGACAATACAGTATAAAAACTTAGAACAATTTAAAAAAATTCCCATTTTTTTCAGCAACATTTTTTCAGCAACTATACGTACATACGGCAGGAAGATGAGAAGCCAGAGCACCGGGGAGAAAAAGCTGAAGGTAAGTATAGAGGTTTTTTATTTTAAGATAAAGACTGCTGCTCTGACCAGTGGTGGATCTTTACTTAGGGCTCGGGTTTGGGCCTATATGAATATCCGCCGTTGGCTAGTGATATAATAAATGCTGAACGCCAGAGAAGCTCTTTATGACCTCTCTTGTACAAGAGGGCTTGTCACTGTCAACCTATCAACATGAAGTAAGGAAGAGTCATGTGATCGCTTGTAATGCTACCATAGGTCAGCCTTACGCATGTTTCTGCACTTAGAGCACAATAAACCACTAGGAGTCATATGCACCTTTGCATTAGTAGCTAATGACACTGAACTATAAGTAAAAGTTATTCGATTTACAGCAAGTGTTGGCACTCAATACTCAATATTTTGTACACTGAGCTTTGTTTTATTTTTATGTAATCAACTGGGTTGCGTTGCTGCATTTACTTACTGAACTGGGTTCTGTTACTTTATTATTTCTTCTGATCTCAGTTCTGGTGCTGTTTTTATGTACTGAACTTGGTTAATGTTTTGGGCTTTTCACTGTAAGTATTGGGCTTGGTTCTGTTGCCATATTTATTTATAGAACTTGGTTATGAGGCTGTATTCATAGTATGATCTTATCTTCTGGATCTATGCAGTTAACTATTAATAACAATTTTGTATTTATGGTTTGCATAAAAGGGCTGTATATGAGTTAATATGATATTTAAATATTTTTGGATACAAAAAGGTGCATTTAAATAGTAATACTGATATATAATGCATTTTTAATATTGAAATTGTTGATTAGGGTAGGTAATTTTTTCTCACAATGAGCTACTCGATGGTTTCCTTGCACCTCAAGTAGGGAGGCTGTTGTGTGGATCCCATACATTTTGAATACTATCCCTGAGTCTAGACATACAGCACCTTGATACAAAGTTTGCATCGGGGCCCATTAGAGTCATATGGAGTTATGCCACTGACTCTGGGGTCAAAATGCTTACTACACCTCTAGACAAATAAGCCTCTTTCAGGGGTGTCATCAACAAAAGAAGGTCACTTCTTATGGGTTATTCTATACCTCAATATCTTTGCAAATGAAACATGCTCCCTAAAAATTATACAACAAATATGTGCTCCAAATAGAAGTCCTTTTCTTCTGAGCCCTGCCATGTCCAGCCATTACATTTGGGAATAGAATTTATGAAATGTTTGCCTCCAGTTGCATGAGCTCAGATATTTGATTAGTGCAAACTGCACTATGTTCAGTTTGCCTGTGGATCATGCAGAGTGCACAAGATTCATCAAAACTAGGGCATGGTCTTCATTAATCTGGCGCCACCTGCATCACTGTGGAAAGGTGCACCATTTTTTTTGGCAAGTTTGTTCCTGCTGCAGAATTGTGGCGCAGACAGAATTGCAGAGCATGTCATTAATAAATGTAGCACAAACTCTGACTAAGAAATAACACACCCCTTTTTCTGACTTGTCGGACACAATGGAGCCGCGACACAAATAGGACAAAGGCCCTTTTTTAATAAATGTGGAAGCAGTTTGCACTTTCTTATCAGTGCAAAGTCAGACAGAAAACTGGCACAAAAGCTTTAATAAATGTCTATAAATTCATGGCTCTATACATTAGAGATAAATATAAAATGTCTGTCTCTGATTGTCTTCGACTGTCTGTCTCTGACTGTTTCTGTCTCTGAGTCTCTCTGACTGTCTCTGAGCGTCTCTGTCTCCAACTGTCTCTGTCTGCGAATGTCTCCATCTCTGACTGTCTCTGTCTGTCTCTGACTCTGGTTTTCTCTGTCTGTCTCCTTCTTTGTAATTGTCCCTGTCTTTGTTTCTGACTGTATTTGCTTCTGAAGATTTATCAGAAGTGTCTGAGAGCAAAACTGTTCTAGGTGCCCATGGAACCCAATCAGAGCTAAAGTTTCATTTTTCCACAGCTGTTTATAGAAATACATATGATCTCTGATTGGTTTCCAAGGGCAACTGGAACAATTTTACCTCAGACATTTACACACACATAAGACATGAGTCTTATACTCATTGCCTATAGTAACCAATGAAAGCTAACAGCTCATATTAATCACCGAACAAAACAACGAACAATCAAGCATAGGGTGCTGAGCAGCAGAAGAGAGTTCAGTGGACTATACAATTTATAAAGACATAATGCGCAAAGTGCCAAAGTGCTTAAAACTGAACATATTGTGAAAAAGTATTAATACATCACAGGTAATGATGGTACACAGACAGCCATAAAACATGATGGTAAGTACCTTAAATTCAAGGGCAATAAAGTGCACACAGAGGACGCTGCTCAGCACCTCCCTGACACGTGTTTCGTCCGTCGTAAATTGTATAGTCCACTGAACCCTCTGTTGCTCAGCACCCTATGCTTGCTGCGTAAACACTCTGTTCTGTTATATGTTACTTTTTTAACTATACCTAATAAAATTGTGATTTTATCAGATACCATCGGTGCTCATCTTTTCTTTGTTTGGTATTGTATTCATCAAGAGTGGATGGTTGTACAACATTATTGTGTCCGTTTTATGTGAGGCACATGCCCATTATTGTTTGGGATAAGTCCAAATTTTGTGATAGGATTTGTGTAACGAACAATCTAGACTCAGCTTCTAACTGCCATGGCAGGAAAGCGCGGGATGAAAATTTTAGCTTAAAACCTAGTCTATGATAGTCACTGAGTCACAGAGAGCAGCTGTGCAAAATTTGGTGATTGTAAACACAACAGTAAAGATTCCTTTAGCGGACATACACACACACATATACTCAGCTTTATATATTATATTGCATGCCCAACCCTGGGTTAACGTCATTTCCTTCTACATTTTTATGCTCTCCGACAAAGTTACAAATCTTCTATTAAAATGCTTTTCTATATTCATATTTCACAGATACACCACGTTATATGAATAGGAAACATTAAACTGCATCTTTCTTTAATCAAAACTTTGAATTTACCGCTATCATTTACCATTATTGTTTAAAAAACACCACATGACTGATTCCTCCAATCATACAACGTTTCTCTATACATCATCTATCGGACCTTAGAGAGAACTTATGTTACTGGGGGCGTTCCCAAGTGGGTTGCCCAGCTCTGAGTTCTGCTGTGTGCCCAGTCAGTAGATTGTACTCATATTGCTGTTCTGAAGAGGACCTGTGCAATACATAGTGTGGTGTTTGTCTCCAGTGTCATTATTTCTACAGTGAAATGGCATATTTGGAGAGCACTGTGTACTCTGTACCATCCACTCTTACCAACACCTGTGGGGTTTAAATACTCAATACACCTCAAAAGTAATTCTTTAAAGGGGTTTTCCCACAAAGACAAGTTTCTTAAATGTAATCAGGATAGCAAAATAACACATTTTCTAATTCACTGTTATTAACAAAAATACAGCATTTCACGGATATAAGTCCAACCTGTCTCTATTAGTCCTGCTGTGCACAATTTCGGTTGCCCCAAGACACGACCCTGTAACTTCTGATTTAGGGTCGGGGGCCTCCATCTTGGATTCCTGTGTGACAGCGTGGAGCTGAGATTTCTGTCTCTCTCTGCTCTGTGCCTGTAGCCCCGCCCCCTACAGTTTAGGGAACTTACAGACACTCACTGACATCCTGTCAGCAAACATGCACATGTTGAGGAGAGAGAATCTGCAGACTACAAACTCCAGGCATAAAAGTTATCCGGGGGAAGGGCGATGCAGGCACATATTTGTGAGAACAGATATGTAGCAGAGCTGAAAGTGTAAAAGTCTGTCAACCTCTATCTGTCAGCCTCTGTGTAATAGGCATCATGCATCTCATCTCTGATCTGTCTTATCTCTCTTTCTATGTGTCAGATACTAGCACAATGTCAGTTCTGTCACCCAACAGAACTAGATGGATTATAATGTGTCTGCTTAGAGAGGCCCTCCCCATACCCCGGGATTTTGCTCTGACCAGCCTAGAGAGTGATAGGATCAATAACAGCAATAAAACTGAGTAACTTTGTAGAGTAACGAGTTAAAATGATCTTTATTGTGTAAACATCACTAGCGGATTGAGATGTGAGAATTTTTTTTTCATGGGAAACCCCTTTAAGTTAAAGGAAACCTACCACTTGAAGTGGCAGGTATAAGAAGGAAATACCGAGCACCAGCTCAGGGTGAGCTGGTGCCGGAGCTTATTTTTGTTAGTGTTTTAAACCGCTAGTTCCCTCTTATACCTGCCACTTCAAGTGGTAGGTTTCCTTTAAGATGTTATTTCAAAAAAGGAAAATTATACTCCCCATAGGTTTCCACTGTGCTGGTCATCCTCTAACTTGCAAGCTTTAATGTTTCCTATGGTACCGAAAAAGTAAACCCTAGTTAAAGAATACTGCAACCCATACACATATAGCACTTCAACTCATAGAAACACCATAATATTATCATTATTATAGTGAAAATCACAGTGCAACAAAAATAGCACAGGTTACATTGCCACTCCATAACACAGTACTTTTAAGTACTTTTAAGATTTGTCTACTAGCCTCATTATCAGCTTCTCTAATTTACTACTAACCACATACCATTGCTTCTTGCCTAGGGTGGAGGAGTGGCTGTGAAGAAAATACATGTACATTGCAGAGGTGCGGGGGTGTGTGAAGAGTTTTCACTGAAGGAGCCCTCTTCATACAGAGGTGAAGTTTACTGCATATTGCAGCAAACACCCAGATCATGATTAAGACGCGTCGAAACGCGTCGATCTCATGCGTTTATTTTTATCCATGGAATATGCACTTGCAGTGCTAAATAAATGATAACCTTTTTTGCACAAGTACCTTCGTGGTTCTCATGAGTGCCACAAACAATTACTTTTCTCTTCATTACGTCTTCTCCCGCCCTTGACTGTTGAATTTGCTGCCAGATGTCTTCAGCTCCTGGCACCACATCTCCCCACTGCAACCATAAAATACCACAGTCACTTACAGTATAAAGTCAACTAAATCATATACTACTTTCATGACACAATGAACCACTCTGCACTCCACACACACAGTGGATATAGAATCCACAATCTGCCCCTTCTTCATTTATTTTAAAATATATTATTAAAGCTCCACTCTGCCGATTAAATAATATACAGCTCCTATAGTTTAATTAAAATCTGAACCCTATACAGGCGGTCCCCTACTTAAGAACACTCGACTTACATACAACCCCTAGTTACAAACGGCCCTCTGGTAATTGGTAATTTATTGTACTTTAGTCCCAGGCTACAATAAACAACTGTAACAGTTATCACAGGTGTCTGGAATGAAGCTTTATTGTTAATCCTGGTTCTTATGACAACCCAACATTTTAAAAATCGAATTGTCACAGAGACCAAAAAAGTTCTGGCTGGGATTACAATGATAAAATATACAGTTCCGACTTACATACAAATTCAACTTAAGAACAAACCTACAGACCCTATCTTGTATGTAACCCGGGGACTGCCTGTATCCAGATTCTCCCACATGCTTAACTATATAGAGACCTCTATATACAGATTTACACCCCAAAATTGTATTTAAATCGTGCCCCTATATACAGCTCCACTCACTTAAATTACATACAGTAGCCCCTCTCTTTTAAATACAGCCCCCTCCTTATTTATATTATTTACAGCCTTCTCCCATATTGATATAATGGGGCACATTTACTTACCTGTCCTGCGCGATCCCCGATCCGGAATGTCCACCAGAATGCACATCTGCCGCAATTCAAGAAGATTGTGAAACTGATTTCCTGCTTGTGTTGCTTCCCTGATCAGGTCTGCCGGAGTTCACCATCTTCCTCCCGGTCATTTAAGTGCATTAGATGCGACACAAATTTAAACATTAACCCCTTAACGCTCTGCGCCGTAGCTCTACGGCGCAGAGGTATAAGGAGTGTATGAAGAGGGCTCACGGGCTCAGTCCTCTTCATACAAGGGTGGGGTTTTTTGCATATTGCAGAAAACCCCCACCGCTAATAACCGCGGTTGGTGCTTGCACCGATCGCGGCTATTAACCCTTTCATTGCCGGCAAAGTCGACGGCGGCGTTTAAAAGACGGCGGCGCGCGATTGCCGGCAAAGTCGACGGCAGCGTTTAAAAGCCGGCGGCATTCGGGGGCGGCGATCGGTTGCCATGGTAGCCTCGGGTCTTCGTTTGACCCGAGGCTATCTGGCTTCTGCAGATTTGTTACAATGAGCCAGTGGCTCATTGTAATGAATGTGCTGCAAAAATGCCATATATTGCAATACAGAAGTATTGCAGTATATGGTAGGAGCGATCTGACCATCTAAGGTTAATGTACCCTAGATGGTCTAAGAAATAGTGGGAAAAAAAAAGTTTAAAAAATAAAAAATATTAATAAAATATTAAAAATTCAAATCACCCCCCTTTGCCTAGAACTGATATAAAACATAATAAACATTAAAAATCACAAACATATTAGGTATCGCCGCGTCCCAAAATGCCCGATCTATCAAAATATAAAAACGGTTACGGCCGGCGGTGACCTCCGAGGCGGGAAATGGCGCCCAAATGTCCGAAATGTGACTTTTACACCTTTTACATAACATAAAAAATGAAATAAAATATGATCAAAATGTCGTACAGACCTCAGAAGCAATGAAAATGTCGGCTCATTTTGCAAAAAATGACACCTCACACAGCTCCGTACGCTAAAGTATGAAAAAGTTATTAGCGTCAGAAGATGGCAAAAAATGTTTTTTCTTTTTTGTACACATTCGTTTAATTTTTGAAAATGTATTAAAACACATTAAAACCTATATAAATTTGGTATCACCGCGATCGCACCGAACCAAAGAATAAAGCTGAGGTGTTATTTGGAGTGCACAGTCAAAGTCGAAAAAACTGAGCCCACAAGAATGTGACGCACGTATGGTTTTTTAAAATTTTTTTCCACATTTGGAATTTTTTTTCAGCTTCGCAGTACACGGCATGTTAAAATAAATAACATTACGGGAAAGTAAAATTTGTTACGCACAAAATAAGCCCTCACACAGGTCTGTACACGTAAAAATTAAAAAGTTATGGATTTTTGAAGTTGGAGAGCGAGAAATGAGCGGAAAAACCCTGCGTCCTTAAGGGGTTAAGGCCCCTTCCACACTTGCGTTGCAGATCACGTCAGAGTTTGATCAGGGGGCGATCAGGGTTTGGTCAGTGAAAAACGCACATTTTGCATCAGAGTGCAATCAGTTTTCAGTCAGAGTTGTTCAGTGTCTCAGTTTTTCATGCGCGTTTTTGATGCAATTTCAATGCGTTTTCACGCGCAGAAAATGTGCGCGAAATGGACTCAGGACTGAGCTCTATCTTTTCTATGGCAATTGATGCGTGAAAAACGCATTGCACTTGCATTGCACTTGCAAGTGTCTCAGAGTGCAATGCGTTTTTGATGCATCTCCATAGACTTGTATGGTGCGTTTTTCACGTAGTGCATGTCGAGATTTAAACGCGCGTTAAAAAAAAATGCACGTATGTGCGTGAAAAAAAATGCAAGTCTGAAAAGACCCATTGGTTACAGAAAACGCTCGTGAAAAACGCAAGTGTGAAAGGGGCCTTAATCCCGCGCTTAGTCCGAATCCACTGGATCGTCCGACAGCCCGCCCCCCGATCTCTGCCACATGAAAGCCGGCCCTGTTGCGGCAAAAATGCGATCGCGTGCAACACCATCCCTGGCACGATACCCAAAAAGTATCGTCGGGAAACCCGACGAAAACATGGCCACGGGATCCTTAGTAAATAAGCCCCAATGCTATAACCTCAATTTATTTTATATACGTACAGCCCATCCTGATAATATGATATGTAGTTATATATCTAATGTCCAGCTCACCTCCCTTATTATATAATATGCAGCCCCCCCCTTATTATAAAATATGCAGCCCACATTAAATTATATATCGCCCCCTTATTCTATAATATACAACACTCTTACGTAATACGTAGCCCCTTTATTATATGATATACATCCCCCTTGGTACTGTACATATGTGAATTAGAGGGCTCTGTACATATGTAAAATAATTTGAAATACTGTATATATGTACTGCATATAGGGACTAAGAATTGTTCCCGGTGCTGTGTTTCTGTATGAAGCTTGGTTCTAGTACTGTACTTATGTATACTGGTGCTGTTTTAGGCACTAAGCTTTTTTCTAGTGAAGTATATATGTAAATCACTACAGTGATAATTCATGACTGGCACAATTTTTATAATTTGAAAGACACTGTACATTTTAAATGAAGGGGGAACACCGTATAAGTTAGAATTAATTTGGCAGGGGCAATGTCTAGGATAACTTAGTGGGATAGTCTGACACACACTATTATACATACAGTACATATATGCATGTCTGTAATATTTTAATTTGTGGGGTTCCGGTGATGCTGCAAATTGGAGCGCATTGTGTATATTTTAATAACCTTTCTTAAGATTTGCCCTTTAAAAAATTTACCTTGAAAATGCCCTGTCCAGAAGCCATATATAATGTTCTCTTCCTTCTATGGCCTGCTGCATGCCCATAGAACAGTTTGTTGTCAAGAAATATTACATTGGTGGGTTACTCCAGTTAAACACAACATATATGTCAACATTAATTACTTTTTGTGACTTTAGGGCAATGCCACCAGATATGGGCCATGTCGGCCAGGGCACTGCAACCCTGGAAACAAGTGTTGTGCAGCAGTGTCTCCATCTTGACAAAGAGAACTGGCAGCCCAGGTTGGCCTCCCGCTGTTCCGTGAAGTGTGACTTGATGTCCAGGGGAGGAGCATTAAAAAGGAGATTGTCCCTCTACCAAACGGAACATTTATACAAATATTTTCAAAAGCTGTACAGGAGTCCGAGGATGTATCTTGAGGTATAGAATGTACAAAATGTGATAGTTGATTGAGACTAAAGACTTTGTATGGAGGGACCTCATATTTTACACTAATTTCATTGCTAGATGTACCAAAAAATGATTTTAATACATTTTTATGTGTAGCAAAATGTAAAAAAATAGAGATTTGGACATATGGAGGGTTTTTTTTTCTGTTACAGAGAGCACTTGTAACTGTCCTGTCCAGCAACAGCGCAACCACAATTAGGCTTGGCACTAGCTGTAAGACCGGGTAAGTAAGAGGTGACAAACTCACCATGCTACGTCCTTGCGGGCTAGGGCCCTGCCTGCAGCAGATAAAACCGCCTTGACAAGGTATCAGGAACCTAAAGGACCCTACAAGGTGAAAGGGAGACTTACTTTGTCTGGCAGCTTTTGATTTGTTCTAACTGACTTCTAAGGAAAAGGGGATGGTTGATGGATCAGATCAAAGATGTGCCACTGTCATTTATGTGCTGCAGTCACAAAAGCGGGTGGTAGCAGTGGGTGTCCTCTGCATATTGCAGCAGACACCCACCATGAATGTAGAGTGCTCAACCGCTGATTCCTCTCCATACGTCCATTACTACCGTGTTATTTTTTTTCTTTTTTTTTTTTTTATTTGTTTTTGCTGATGCTCTAATTCTGATCACATTTACTTAAATAGGAGATCAGCTATTAGGCTAAATGCCAACGACCAAGTAGATTCTTGGCTAATATAACAGCCATCGTTTTGTATCCGTCTGGAATCACATTTTTCCTGTCCGTTAAAAAAAGAGTGAATATGAAAAGAGTATCCGAGCAACAATCCAAGTGCAATCCATTTTTTTCACTGACCCACTGACGCCTATTAATGTAGATTACAAAAATGGATGTGTGCACTCCATTAAACAGTCTTGTATTTATTGCTTAGTGCTGTCTGTTACCTTAAAATAAAGGATATAGCTGCTATTCAAGAGCTACTTTTTCAGATGGTTCTACTTATTAAAAAAGGAAAAAGCCATCTAGCTAATTAAAAGAAAAAATAACTCGCAAATAATGTTGGCCTCATGACGATGTTTGCAATTCCCATCAGGAGGTAAAACAAATAATGGCCAAAAAATCTTTACCTCCCAGCATTCGTCGAACCTAAAATTCTAATACATTGCAAACAAGCTGCTGAGTGGCTTTTACTAATTTGGATTAATGTATTTTGTTGTGAATAACTTCAGTGTTTGTGCAACTGTCAGAAACAGATGGATGAAATGTATTTTTAAAAATTAACCAAACGTCTGCTTGTTTGCTTTTTAATTCATATGCATCAACAAATTAACTATTGAATTTATTCATTATTCATTTATTTATACATTTATATTTTAATAAGCATGTGTATTTAGCTGTGTGTATTTAGTTGAACATGACAATCTATGTAAACGTATACATTCTAATCGAGCATAGCAATCTGTGTGTATATTGTCTATTTGATAAACTTTCAGCACATGTATTTTGTATGGCTTAATTAAGTTATATCTTTCATTTACTTGCGTAGGCTATGTACTGTACATTTGCAATTAATTATACCTTTTTTTCTATTGACGTGTGGGCAAAGTTGTGTTTATTGATTGCTCACTTCCACCCCTACAGGATACAGCAAGTTTTGACCTACAAGACAAGGCTATTTTTTGAGATTTCATTTAAAAATGCTATGCTACTATCAAAATAAAGCATGAAAATAATAAAGCATCTTCTTATATTTCATATCAAGCCGAGTTTTTCAGCACAAATAATGTGCTGAAAAACCCAAACTCGGTTTATACTCAGCGGCAGCAGGTCCGTGCGACGTCACATGATCTCACCTCAGCCACAGCCGCTGCAATGGTATTGTGTGTACCGACAGCCGGCACAAACTCTGATGTCAGCGGTGACGACTGACGTCGTAACTGTGCGCTGCACAAATGGATTGCACTGAAGACCCGCAGGGGCCGCCGGAAAGGTGAGTTTTGATTTTTTTAAAAATCAACTGGCTGCACAACGAGGCGGGGGGCCGGCTGCATACTGGGGCAGGGGCTGCTGGCTATATACACTGGGGCAGAGGCTGGCAGGCTATATACACTGGGGCAGGGGCTGACAGACTATATACACTGGGGCAGGGACTGACAGACTATATGCACTGGGGCAGCGGCTGGCAGGCTTTATACACTGGGGCAGGGGCTGGGAGGCTATATACTGGGGAGGCTGTGACCAATGCATTTCTCACCCTCGGCTTATACTCGAGTCAATATGGTTTCCCAGTTTTTGGTGGTAAAATTAGGTGCCTCGGCATATACTCTGGTCGGTATATACTAAGTATATATGGTAACTGGCCTATTTAGACTACTCATATGCTGCTATAGTGCAGGGATATTCTGTTTATAGATGCTTAAACAGCAATACTTGGAAAAGCTAGAGAGGAATATTAGGATTCACTGCATCATCCAGCAAGATCTTGAAGGCTCAGTCTCTGTATAGTATTCATCTCCAAAAAAATCAAAAAGATGCTGCAGTCAGTGAATAGTGCACGCTTATACCTAAATTGTAAATGTGCTTCTGTCAGTAAATAGTATGCACTAATACCTAGATTGTAAAGGTGCTCCTGTCAGTGAATAGCATGCACGAATACCTAGATTGTAAAGGTGCTCCTGTCAGTGAATAGCATGCACCAAAACCTAGATTGTAAAGGTTCTCCAGTCAGATAATAGCACACACAAATACCTAAACTGTAAAGGTACCGTTGTAAGTGAACAACATGCAGTAATACCTGAATCAAAAAGGTGCTTTTTTCATTGAATATCATTCAGAAATACCTAGTGCTGTCACTTAATAGTTTGGTATTGAAAGTCTTTTAATTAAGGGACAGGGATGTGACTGTGGTGCTGCTGCTGGTGGAGCTGGAGCTGCAGAAGGAAGATATGTTCAGTCTCTGCTTGCACCAAAATCCTCTTATGCAAGGAAGGGCCGGGGTGTGCAGTGTTTACTTGTAGGCCCCAATAGGCCAAATAAAGTTGAGGAATTGATAAATTACATGGCAGACAGTGCCTCAACCTCCATGGGGTTATCTATGCCACACTTATCCTCAGTTGGAAGCGGAGAGCGCTCCACAAGACATGGAGCAGTTACTCTTGCTGTATGATGACACTATGATTATGCGGCCAATCCACCTGCTCTTGCCACAGTAGCAGAAGAAGAATTCAAAGTTTCCCAAGAACTTTTATTGGAGGATGAGGATGTGGATGGTGGACCATCAGAAGAAACCTGCGATAAAAGTGAAATACAACTGCCAACGGTGGTGGCTTTCTGAAATGTGCAGACTGAGAAGGAGGGGAGTGGTAAGAGTTCAGTGGTAGAAGAAGCTAGGGGTAATGATGAGGTCCTAGACCTGACATGGGTGGAAGGCAGGAAAGACTTTGGATGAAGAGGTGGTGGTCAGGAAGCCCCAGGAAGCCAGCAGAACAAGTGAAAGGGGGTAAGACAGCAGCATGTAGATTGCAGCCATATCATCACCTGATACTGCCCGTGCCCAGGGACCCAGGAAACAAAGGCCTTCCCACAGGGTTTTGGCAGCATAGCATTTTTCTCACAGACTGCTGAAAACATGTCATTTGCATGGTGTCACCAGTCCATACAGTGTGTCAAAAGCTTTAACAATCTGAGTACTGATCAGGTCCCTGATCAGAGAGAATAACTGGGTCTTAACACCTAAGTTTCTTTTACTGCAGGTTTGTGGATTTCCTTTTGCTTTTTTTACACCAGAGAATAACCAGAGACTGAACCCCAAAGTGCCTTTAACCACTGTGACATCATTTTTTTTATTACGTTTTTTAAATTTTCTTAGCCTATCATGGGCAGTGCACACAAGAAGACAACTTACACAGGAGAGCCCCCCAGTGAACCAAGTCCAGCTACAATTTTTAAATACATATGTATTTTGCTAATAGGGTATGGTTACACAAATCTCCAGGACTGCTACCTATGGTGCTGCATCTGCCATGAGATGAGCATCTCGCCTCAGGGAGCAGATAGCACAGGGCGGGTTGTGCAGAGGTAGACTGTCTGGTGGGCCAACTGTTCCCATTGCTGGTTTTATTAAGTTTTATTGCAATAAAATAATTGTGCAGTAAGTATACAGTATTGTGCTGCAGGACCTAAAATTATATGATTCCAGACCCTGCTGCATGAGAGGATATTGCAAATCTGTACATTTGGGTATGTGAGCAAGGGCAAAAATAGGGTTATGAGGAGTTGGCTACATGGGGGGCTGGCTGTGTGACCTAACATTGCAGCCATTTAAAAAGGACTCTCTGGACAAGTTAAAGATGCGCTGTCAGCACAAGACCTGCCGTCTACTCTGAGTGGTCTCATCCCTCTGGCCACTCGGATAAATATCTGTTTTTTGGAACGCTCTGAGGAACAGCGTCTTGAACAACCACAACTCAGGGACCGATGTGTGCCTCGCTTGGCTCCTGCTTTTTAAAGGTCGCTTCTGCCCCCCTGCCATGACACTTCCAGAGGAACCTATGCAAGTGGACAGAGCTCGGCTGTCTTCTCAGGAATGTTCCAGGCAATGTCAGGAGAACCTCTGCCTCTACTGTGCCAACCCGGAACATTTTCTTCAGGCCTGTCCACTCCATCCTCAGCATCCAGGAAATGCTCGCACCTAGGGTTCTTGGAAGAAGCATCCCTAGGTGTGAATACAGCTTCTCCCCATCTTTACCTTCGCCTTTTGTTCAGCTCTGGAACAGGTGCCCAGTTCCAGATTTCTTTCCTTCTGGTTTCAGGCTCTGCAGGAAACTTTGTGGATGCCTCTCTGGTCTCCAGGCATCTCTTACCTGTGGTCCACCTCGAGAAGCCACTGGTCATCTCCTCTATCAATGGCCAAATTCTCTCTGATCCAGTACCGCACTGGGCCTTTGTTAGTGCAAGTCGGGGCACTACATAAAGAGAGACAGTCCTTCTATGTGCTACCTCGGTCCACGTCTTCCCTCCTCTTAGGTCTACCGTGGTTGCAGCTCCACGCACCTGTGCTTAATTGGAAGACAGGGGAGATTCTTTGTTGGGGACCTAACTGACAGACTTGCTGGATGGTGGATCCCCATCCAGTACCAGTCATGCTCTCTTCCTTGGTTCCCAAGCCTCTGTAGGGTCTTCCAGCTAGCTATCAGGACTTTTCAAAGATGAAGCTTACCACTGAACCATTTCTACGACGCCCTGTAGATCTGCTGCTGGGTACGTCTCCTCTTCAGGGCCAGGTATATCGACTCTCTGTGGCTGCAGCTGTCAGACTACATCAGGGAGAACCTGCAGAGGAGATTTATATGTAAGTCCTCCTCTCAGACTGGTGCAGGTTTCTTTTCTGTGACCAAAAAGGATGGGTCTCTCCCACCATCTATAGACTATTGCGGTCTTAACAAAGTCACCACTTTCCCTTGCCATTGATCACTGAGATGTTTGACTGTTTACATGGAACCAAGGTCTTCTCCAAACTGGACCTTTGTGGGGCCTATTAAAAGACCGCTTTTAATACTTGTAATTGACACTTCGAGAACCTGGTGATGCCGTTTGGACTCTGTAGCACACCATCCATCTTCCAGGAATTTGTTATTGACATCTTTAGAGACTTACTATATACCTGTGATGTGGTTTATCTTGAGGACATTCTGGTATTCTCTCCGGATGTTGAGTCCCACCAGTCCCATGTATGGAAAGTCCTCAGACATTTAAAGGCCAAACTTGAGAGATGCCAATTTCACCAATCTTCCTTTTCTCAGCTATGTTATCTCGGGCAGAGGCCTCCAGATGGATCCTGCCAAGCTGTCTGCTGTTCTTTAATGGCTTCGTCCTGTAGGACTTTGTGCAATACAGAGGTTCCTGGGCTTTGCAAATTACTATCAGCAGTTTATCCCCCACTTCTCTTCTCTGGTGTCTACTATTGTGGCGCTCACCTTCGTCAGCAGAAGAAACCTTCACTAAGCTAAAGTCTGCCTTTACTTCAGTCCCAGGTCTTGTGCAGCATGATACAGAGAAGCCTTTCCATCTGGGAGCTGGGGCGGTGATCACACAGAAAGGGCCCAAAGGTCGAATCCTGACTTGCGTTTTTTTCTCAAAGACTTTCTCCTCCACAGAGAGGAATTACTCCATAGGGGAACAAGAACTGCTGGTGATTAAACTTGCCTTCGAAGAGTGCCGTTATCTCCTGGAGGGAGCTCATTTTCCGTTCTGCATATGCACAGATCACAAGAATCTCCTCTATCTCCAGACTGCTCAGCGACTCAACCCACGTCAAGCTTGCTGGTCACTCTTCTTTTCCTGCTTCAATTTCCTTATTGACTTCCGTCCGGCTGAAAAGAACATCAAGGTTGATACCCTCTCTCATGCCTCGTATGTCATTGGGGAGGAACTGGCGCCTAAGCATGTCATCCCTCCTGAGTGACTGGTTGTGACTGCTCCAGTGGACCTTCAGCAGCTACCTTCTGGCAAGACCTATGTCCGACTTGCTCTACGGAAGAGAATTCTGTCTTAGGGACATTCCTCACATGTGGCTGGGCACCCTGGGGTGCAGTGCTCAGTCGCCCTCATTTCCTGTTTTTATTAGTGGCCAGATCTGGTCAAGTATGTAAAGGACTTTGTAGGCTCCCACGCTTCCTGTGCCCGAAATTAGCCATCTTGTCTGCAACCTGCTGGTCTTCTTCAGCCGTTGCCGGTTTTCCAAAATGTCCCATTTTGTTTCTCTGCCAGCTCTGCTGTCTACTCCACGCCTTTCCAGTCTGTTCTTCCAACACATCTTCCGGCTCCATGGACTTCCTCAACACATCGTTTCTGATGGGGGGGGGGTTCAGTCTGTTTTCAGCACCAGTAACTAGCTCCAGGTAAAATTGGACTTTTTCTGCCTATCACCCACAGTCTAATCGTCTGGTGGAGACAAAGGTGACAAAGTCTGGTTGTCCATCAGGTATTTCCGGCTAAAGATCCCTGGGTACAAGATTGGTCCGCAATTCCCGGGTCCTTTTGAGGCGCTGAGGCGCATCAATTTTTTGACCTACAAGTTGCCCTTCCTCCAGCCATGTGGATCCTGAACTCCTTCCATGTCTCGTTACTCAAGCCTGTCATCCTGATCCGCTTCTCCTGGCAAGTACCTCCTACTGCACCTGAGGCTAACTCCACCGACATCTTTGAGGTAAAGGGGATCCTTGATATGAAAACAGTGAGAGGTAAGCAGTTCTTCTTGGTTGACTGGAAGGGTTCGGGCCGGAGGTGAGATCTTGGGAGCCCGATGACAGTAAAAATATCCTGGAGGGCAAGAAGTGAAAATAAGGATGCAAGCAGTTTGCATCAGTCAAAAAAGCTAAGCATTTCATGAAATGATTAAGAAATATACAAGTTTCCTTTTTTTAAAACATATTTTTTATTTAGTTTTAACAATAATTGAGAGGCATATATACCGTATATACTGGAGTATAAGCCGACCAGAGTATAGCCGAGACCCCAAATTTTAACACAAAAAACTGGAAATACCTATTGACTCGAGTATAAGCCGAGGGTGAGAAATGCATTGGTCACAGCCTCCCCAGTATATAGCCTTCCAGCCACTGTAGTATACAGCCAGCCCCCAGTAGTATATAGCCTGCCAGGTCCCTGTAGTATATAGCTTGCCAGCCCCGGTAGTATGTAGCCAGACAGCCCCTGTAGTATATAGCCTGTCAGCTCCCGGTAGTATATAGCCTGTCAGCCCCCTTTAGTATATATCCTGCCAGCCCCTGTAGTATATAGCCAGCCAGCCCCTGTAGTATATAGCCTGACAGCCTTGTAGTATATATCAGGCTAGATTGCCACCTCCTGTAATATATAGCCTGCTAGCCCCCTGTAGTTTATAGCTTGCCAGACCCCTGTAGTATACATCCACGGCCCAGCCGGTGCATAACTGGGATCTCAGCCGCTGCTGTCGCAGACCTGGTGCCGGCAGGAAGATAGAAGAGCAGCTGCTGAAAAACTAGGCTTATACTCGAGTATATACGGTACAACAAAAAAATAAGAAGTGTATAGTATTATATACTGTTTTCACCTATGCAGAGATGTATCAGTAGCTAGTGTTGTACACATATATACTTTACAAGGCTTGGTGAGTTCAATGGAGTTGGCACAAAAGTATCCTCGTATATATCATTTCTCAAGTAATACAGTAGAAAACAAGGTAACTAGAGCAACAAATAACATAACACTATTACACAGAGCATTATTTTAATACCATTTTGGTAGGTTTGCAGGAAGGGGGTGCAGGGTTCAACATTTGTAATTATGGAGAAGATGCAGGAGTTATGATGTTCCTTGTAGCCTGCATTCTAGTTTTAAGGTCTGGGTTGTGCCCATGGGAGCCAAAGGTCTTGGCGGTTCTGCGATTTAAAAAAGCTATAAGAGAGGGGCATCTCATAGAAGAAGGTTACATTAACTTCATCTATAAATTGGGATAGGGATGGGATTATAGGTGATTTCCAAGATCTGGCTATTTTCAACAGTTTACATGTTAACATCTTCCTTCCATGTGGGATTGAAGAAAGATCCAATAGCAAAGCTTTTTTTGGCAGATTTATTTATGGTAATGTGAGTAATTTCTGAGATTAGGTTGAAAATATTAGACCAGTAATGTTTCAACAGTGGACAGCTCCAGAAGATGTGCATTAAAGTACCTCTCTTCCCGCATCCTCTCCAACATTTACATGTCATGTTTCCGTAGATATTACTAAGACGGTCAGGGGTTTAGTAGCATTGCAAAAACAGCTTGCAAGTTAATTCAATTTGTGAGCAACCTTTTAGGGATTTATGAGCGAGTGCAAAGGAAGTAGTCCTTTCTTCTTGGGACATGGGGCAACCAATTTCCTCTTCCCAGTTCCTGAGTGGCTATATTTTATAGAAGTTTAGGTATTAAGTAATTGCATTTTAAAGGCTTTAAGGGTCTAGGATATTGAGTAGTTAAGAAGGTAGTGAGTAGTTAAATACTTTTGGTCTGTTTGAAATGAAGGGTTGGAAGAACTGAATTAATTTAATGTAGATGCACTGGAATGGATGGAGAAATCTCTTCTTAATTTAGAAAATTCTATGGGAGTCTCTCCTTTCCAAATTTCGGTGATGGAGAGAATGATGTTAATTCATGAACTGGGAAGGAGGGCAGCCCCTTCGTGATTAATGATATTGGGATTAGTTCGAGTGGAAGGGTTTCTTTATTCAATCCCTTAATGTGTATTTGATTCAGCATTTAATAGCATTGGTTGTTAGATGAGACATATTATTTGATTCGATTCGTTGGTAGCAGCATCATCTTGAATGCGGCTATTTTGCCTAGCCAAGATAATTAAATTTTCTGAATGGAGACACAATATTTAGTGTTGTGATGAGTGGTAAATAGTTGTGATGATAAGTGGTAAATAGTAATGATGATAAAAGGATTTGTAGTTAGGGGTGAAATTTATTCCTATGTATGAAATGGATATGGATTGCCAGTGTAAGCTAAATTTATGTTTCAGGTAGTAGAGAGATTCGGAGGACATATGAAATGGTAAACCTTGTGATTTATTAATGTTTAGCTTATAGTATGATATAGCATTGAAGGTAGATATCTGTGACATTGCCGCCTCAAGTGATTGTTCTGGGTTTTCGAGGGATAGTAGTATGTTATCGGCATTACATGTTTCCTAAGATTGTATCAATAAAAACTACAGCTCACTGCACATTGCTCAAGGTGTGGTCAAACTTTTTAATTTTTAATAAAATAATAATACAAGTATATTATATTTTCAATCAAAACCAAGACTTCTCCGAATTGGGAAAAGGGATAATTTTGTTGAGACAGAACTAATACCGTATATACTCGAGTATAAGCCGACCCAAGTATAAGCCGAGGCCCATAATTTTACCACAAAAACCTTGTAAAACCTATATATTTTTTACTCGAGTATAAGCCGAGTTTGGGGTTTCAGCACATTTTTTTGTGCTAAAAAACTAGGCTTATACTCGAGTATATAAGGTAATCAATTTCCGACATTGTATTGTAATTTAGTACCTGCCTAGTTTTTTGGTGTCTTGTGTTTTACATATGAAGTTTAAGGGACACTGAAGGGGTTAACAGTGGATTGGTTTTCTTGCAAGGCCTGAATGCTGAGGATTTGCTTGTCCTGCTGAAATCCCTGTAAATCTGGGAAGTACGACTCAAACAAGATACCGTATATACTCGTGTATAGGCCGAGTTTTTCAGCACAAAAAACCTTGGCTTATACACAAGTCTATAAAAATACATTTACGTACTCACCATTCGGTGCTTCCGATGCTCGACGCGGCTCCCCAAATCTCCGTCTGGCTTCCCACGCCTTCTCTTCTTTCTGCTGTATTAGCCGGTAGAGGCGCAGCCATGCACTCTGCCAGCTGGCGCACAATTTGATGCGGTGGTGTTTCTGCTGATGACTCCATAGTGTGCGCATGGATGCATCTCTGGCAGCTGTTACAGCAGAGAGAGCATCGGAGAGCCACTCCAGGCATCGGGGACCGCTGGAAGGTGAGTATATACGTTTATTTTTTTATGTGCTGGGCAAACTGGGGGCTTGCTGGCTATGTACTAAAGGGGGCCTGCTGGCTCTATACTACACGGGGCTGACTATATACTAAAGAGGGCTGGCTATATACAAAAGGGGTTGGCCATAATATAGGGGGTTGTCTTGCTATATATTACTGGGGGCTAGCAGGCTATATACTACTGGGAGCTGGCTATATACTACTTGGGCCTTGCTAGCTATATTTTGTGACCAATGTATTCCCCACCCTCGGCTTATACTCGAGTCAATAGGTTTTTCCAGTTTTTGGTGGTAAAATTAGGGGCCTCGGCTTATACTCAGGTCAGCTTATACTCGTGTATTATTTGTTGGAGAAGTTGTTTAAAACTCTTCTGGGCCAGGTTTATATGGAATGGATTCACAGGCTGGTAGTGGGGTGATCCATTCTACCTCCCTGTAAGGCTAGGTCAGGTTTTGTGTTATCCAGCCCTTTGGGCACAGATGGTGGTAGTAGCCTAATCAGGCTGCATAAAGCTGCTGAGCAGGGTAGCAAGGAGAGAGACAGAAAGGACGCTGACAAGGTGTGCTATAGCCCTGACTTCCATGCATGGGAAGGTGATAATTTTGGTGCTGCATAGCTCCAGGACTCCACCTTATTTAAAGCACAGGAGTATGTTAAAGTGATAAATGGGGTGCTCTAAATACCAGCGGCTGACAAAATATGCCCCCAAATAGTAATTGTTGGGGATCTGTTGTACAGGGTTGACCAGATACAGGGTGGGGAGGTTGAGCAAGTTGTAGTTCTCCAATCTCACAGTTGGGTGGTGCTAGACTTGGCACATAAACATGTGCTATGGGGTCATCTAGGTGTCGAGAAGACCCGAGAGAGGATCCTGTAGAGATTTTACTGGCCTGGGGTGTGGGAAGAGATAAACCTCCTTGGCACATAAACATGTGCTAGGGGGTCAGCTAGGTGCTGAGAAGACCCAAGAGAGCATCCTGTAAAGATTTTACTGGCCTGGGGTGTGGGAGGAGGTAAACCGGTCATCTAGGTGCTGAGAGGCTCCTGCCCCTAGTGTCAGCTAACTGCCCCAGTTCCCACTTCAGGAGTCACCTAGTGCTGTTACCAATCATTGAGGTGCCATGTGAATGGATCGCAATGGATTTGGTTAAGGGGCACCAGTACATCTTGTTATCCTAGACTATGCTACGCGGTATCCAAAGGTGATTCCGTTAAGAAACAACTCCTCCAAAAACATTACTAGGGAGCTATTCCAGGTTTTCTGCCACATTGGACTCCCAAAGGAAATTTTGACTGACCAGGGGACCCCATTCATGTCCAAAGTAATGAAGGAAAATGTGTAAAATACTGCAGGTTAAACAGCTCTGCACCTCCGTATATCATCCCCAGACAGTCGGCCTGTTGAGAGGTTCAACAGGACCTTGGAGAGGATGCTAAAGGCGGTGGTCAGCAAAGATGGGAAGGACTGGGACATATCTGATGTTTGCCATTCGTGAGGTACCCAAGTCTTCCACAGGTTTCTCACCCTTTGAGATCCAATATTTAACAAGCAGAAAATTGATCCACTATTAAAGGCACATCTTCCAAAAGCTTAATAGGGATAGAAAGGCTAGACTATACGGGCGCTGACCACCTCTATAGGAGTATATACGCAGCATATCCTGACTCAACTCCAAAATGACAAAATTCACATTTATTAGTATAGACTCAACAATATTGAGAATGCGTGATAAAACAGGGTAAAAATGATATTAATAAATACTTCTAACGCGTTTCGGGTCCAACGACCCTTTCTCAAAGTTAGGAATAATGAAATGATTAGTTAGTAGACATTTATACAGGAAGTCACATGTCACAATCAGCTGGATCATAAAAAAAAAATTAACACTGTACTCACCTTTCCGATGACCCCCCCACCCAATGTCGGACTGAACCGCCGGGGTGCCGGTGAAAGCCCCGGTGGGCCCCGACACCTTCTGGCTCCACCCCCTAGTCGCGTCGACTCCGCCTCCTAAACGCACTGACTCCGCCCCTTTTTCCGGTTTGCGACTTCAACTGTACCCGATGGAGTGGATAGCAATGATGATGCAGAGAGCTGTGAGCTCTCCACATCATCATTGTGCCTCTCTGTTGCTGTGTACAGCAGGTCGGCAGGCGCAATATGATGACGTCCTGTTGTACACAGCAGCAGAGAAGATGAGGAGCTGCTGGGGAACCTGGAAAGGTGAGGTATGTGTTGTTTGTTTTTTTAAACTTATCTTACAAAGAGGAGAGGGGGCCACACTATAAGGGGGGAGATAAGTGGGCCCACAAAATTATGGGGAGATAAGTGGGGGCCCCATTAAAAAGAGGGAGATGAGAGGGGCCATAAAAAAGGCTAAAATTAGAGGGGGCCCAGAGGATGGGGGGCCTACAATGAGAGGTGAAGTTGCTGGGGACAGAAAAAGTGGGGGAGATAAGAAAAAAAAAAAAAAAAAAAAAAAAAAAAAAAAAAAAAAAAAAAAAAACAATATTAAGAGGAGGGATGTAGAAGGGCCATAAAGGGGGGGGGGGGGGGAGAAAGGGGGTACAGAAGATCAGGGGGTCCACAATGAGAAGGGGAGATACCAGGGGGAGAACAATAAGAGGGGGCAGATGAGGGGGCTACATAATGAGAGGGAGATGAAAGGGGGCCCATAATAAGAGTAGGAGATACAAGAGGAGGGAGGTGAGAAAACCACAAATGAGAGGGGGAACAGAAGATGAGGGGGGGGGGCAAGATAGGGGGACATTAGAATGGGTTAGAAAAAGAGGGGCAGATGAGGGGGGATACCTGGGGATCCACAATAAGAGGAGGTAGAGGGGCTACATAAAGAGGGGGAGATACAAGGGTCAACATTAAGAGAGGAGATGACAGGCAGCAAAGAAGATGAGGGGGGACAACAATAAGAGCAGGTCAGAAAAAGAGGGGGCGATACTAGGGGGCTCATAATGAGAGGGGGAGATGAGGGGGCTACATAATGAGGGTTGGACAAAGTGATTCCACAATAAGTGGGGTATATACAAGGGGGCCCATAATTAGAGGGGGGAGAAGAGAAAGACCACAATAACGGGGGAAATGAGAGAGACCCACAATTTTTTAGTATATAGCCTGCGACCCCTGCCCCCCAGTGTATAGCATGCAGCCCCTGCCCCTCCCAGTATATAGCCTGCAGCCCCTGCCCCTCCCAGTATATAGCTAGCAGCCCCTGCCCCCAGTATATAGCCTGCAGCCCCTTCCCACAGTATATAGCCTGCAGCACTTGCCCACAGTTTTAAGCCCTGAGGCCCCCCCCCCCCGCATATAGCCTGCAGCCCTTGCCCACAGTATATAGCCAGCAGCCCCTGCCCCCAGTATATAGCCTGCAGCCCCTGCCCACAGTATATAGCCTGCAGCCCTTGCCCACAGTATATAGCCTGCAGCCCCTGCCCCCAGTATATAGCCTGCAGCCCCTGCCCTCCAGTACATAGCCAGCAGCACCTGCCCTCCAGTACATAGCCTGCAGCCCCTGACCCTCAGTACATAGCCTGCAGCACCGACCCCCAGTATGTAGCCTGCAGTCCCTACCCCCAGTATAAAGCCTGCAGCCCCTACCCCCAGTATATAGCCTGCAGCCCCTTCCCCCCAGTTTTTAGCCTGCAGCCCCTGCCCACAGTATATAACCTGTAGCTGCTGCCCCCCCTGGCAGGTCCTCTTCTCTCCATTGATGCTTCGGCTCCAGTTCCCTTGTCCGATAAAGTCGCTTGCGTCATGACGTCAGCTGTTCACTGACATCATAGCGTGTGCCAATGGCAGCAAGCAGCTGACGTCATGACACTAGCGACGGCACCGCACGGAGACACAGAACTGAAACCAACATCAATGGAGAGAAGAGGACCTGCCGGGGACAGGGGGGGGGGGTGGTTCTTGACTCGAGTAAGAGCACTTTCTTTTTGCAGAAAAACTTGGCTTATTCTCGAGTATTTACGGTCAATATTCCCATGTAGCAGTAGGTGGGCCCTCAAAATCAATTTCACTGGTGGGCCCTTGGTCCCCCAGTCCGACCCTGCCCCCACCCCACCCCCATAGGTCCACTACTAGCTTCGGGTGCTCCAGATCAGTCCTTGGGTTCCTCCGGCCCCTCTTCGGCCCTGGCCTGTACACATAATGACGTAAGCCATACCTCCCAACTTTTGGGCGAGAGAAAGAGGGACAAAAAACCCCTCCCCCTTTTTTCTAAACCACGCCCATTGTCACACCCACAAGCATAGTATAATATTGACCCTGATGGTCCCCACATAGAACAATACCCCTTACTTTGCCCCCCTCGTGGACCCGTATAATTACACCTAATGCAACTCAGCAACATATAAAACCCCTCTTTAATTTTATCATCTGCAATCTGTTCTGCACTGTGTATTTTCACTGTGCTCGTTAAGTTTATAATTTTACTGAAAAATGCTCGGGTCTCCCATTGATTTCAATGGGGCTCGTTACTCGAAACGAGCACTCGAACATCTGGAAATGTTCGGCTCGAGTAACGAGCACCCGAGCATTTTAGTGCTCGCTCATCTCTAATTGTGATGTTTATAGTTTTTTAAATACAAATACTGTAGTGGTTTTTATTCACCTTTTGGAACCTCATACTGCTGGACAATTTTTCCTTTCTCTATTACATGGACTGATCCCGACTCAGCAGGTCCGCGCAGTGGAGCAAAAATGGACACGCTACATTTCAGCTATTTTTCCTGCTTCTGTTCGTTTTATGACATTAACACTTAGCTTTTATTAAACAATATTTAAAACATGCATATGCTGCATATTGCAGCAAAGACTTACCGGTAACAGCTGCGTTCAGCGATAGCACCGATCGCGGGTACTATCCCGGCAATCGCTGCCGGCAAAGCTGCCAGCGGCTTCAAAAAGATGACGGCTCCCTCATTGGGGAGCGCCGATCCATTGCCATGAGAGTCTCATTTTAATTCGTTCATTACAATGTGCTATCAGCACATTGTAATGAATGAAGAGTAAAATCCCCATATACTGCCATACTGTAGTATGGCAGTATATGATAGGATCAATCAGACAACCTAGGGTTAAAGCCTGAAAGTCTGAAAAAAAGAAAAAAGAAAAGTAAAAAAAAGTTAAAAAAAAATTATTATTATATAATTATAAT
The DNA here is from genome assembly GCA_019512145.1 of Engystomops pustulosus. Lineage (NCBI taxonomy): Eukaryota > Metazoa > Chordata > Amphibia > Anura > Leptodactylidae > Engystomops > Engystomops pustulosus. The sequence continues at coordinate 100,971,046 of CM033644.1, forward strand.
AATAAAAAAACCTAAAAACTCAAATCACCCCCTTTCCATAGAACTGATATAGACAGCATCGGACTGAGCCGCCGGGGTGCCGGTGAAAGCCCCGGTGGGCCCTGACACCTTCTGGCTCCACCCCCTAGCTGTGCCGACTCCGCCTCCTAACCGTGCTGACTCCGCCCCCTTTTTCAGGTTCAGGACTTCAACTGTGCCCGATGGAGTAGAAAGCAATGATGATGCCTCTCTGTTGCTTTGTATAGCAGGTCGGCAGTCGCGATATGATGACGTCATCACCTGCCGGCCTGATGTACACAGCAGCAGAGAAGATGAGGAGCTGCTGGGGAACCTGGAAAGGTGAGGTATGTGGTGTTTGCTTTTTTAACTTATGTTACAAAGAGGAGAGAGGGCCACAGTATGAGGGGGAGATAAGGGGCCCCACAAAGCTATGGGGAGATAAGTGGGGGCCCCATAAAAAAGAGGGAGATGAGAGGGGCCATAAAAAAGGCTAAAATTAGAGGGGGTCCAGAAGATGGGGGAAATAAAAAAGGAGATACCAGGGGCCCCACAATAAGAAGGGGAGGTACAAGGGGACAATATTAAGAGGAGGGAGGTAAAGGGGCCATAGGGGGGGCGGAGAAAGGGGGTACAGATGATCAAGGGGTCCACAATGAGAAGGGGAGATGCCAGGGGGAGCACAATAAGAGGGGCAGATGAGGGGGCTACATAATGAGAGGGAGATGAAAGGGGGCCCATAATAAGAGTAGGAGATACAACATTAAGAGGAGGGAGGTGAGAAAACCACAAGTGAGAGGGGGAACAGAAGATGAGGGGGTGGTGGGGAGATAGGGGGACATTAGAATGGGTTAGAAAAAGAGGGGGAGATGAGGGGGATAACTGGGATCCACAATAAGAGGGGGTAGAGGGGCTACAAAATGAGGGGGAGATACAAGGGTCAACATTAAGAGAAGGGAGATGAGAGGCGGCAAAGAAGATGAAGGGGACCCACAATAAGAGCAGGTTAGAAAAAAAGGGGGAGATACTAGGGGGCTCACAATAAGATAGGGGGAGATCAGGAGGCTACATAATGAGGGATGGACAAAGCGATTCCACAATCCCACAACCCCTGCCCCCCAGTATATAGCCTGCAGTCCCTGCCCCCCCTGTATATAGCCTGCAGCCCCTGCCCCCCCTGTATATAGCCTGCAGCCCCTGACCCCTAGTATATAGCCTGCAGCCCCTGACCCCCAGTATATAGCCTGCAGCCCCTGCCCCTCCCAGTATATAGCTAGCAGGCCCTGCCCCCAGTATATAGCCTGCAACCCGTGCCCCCCAGTATATAGCCTAAAGCCCCTGCCCCTCAGTATAGAGCCTGCAGCCCCAGACCCCCAGTATATAGCCTGCAGTCCCTGTCCCTCCCAGTATATAGCTAGCAGGCCCTGCCCCCCAGCATATAGCCTGCAGCCCCCTGTCCCCAGTGTTTAGCCTGCAGCCCCTGCCCACAGTATATAACCTGTAGCTGCTGCCCCCCAGTATATAGCCTGTAGCCCCTGCCCTCAGTTTATAGCCTGCAGCCCCTGCCCCCAGTATTAACCTGTAGCCGCTGCCCCAAGTATATACCCTGTAGCCCCTGCCCCCAGAATATATTATTTGCAGCCCCTGCCCTCAGTGTATACCCTGTAGCCCCTGCCCTCAGTATATACCCTGTAGCCCCTGCCCTCAGTATATACCCTATAGCCCCTGCCCTCAGTATATACCCTGTAGCCCCTGCCCTCAGTATATACCCTGTAGCCCCTGCCCTCAGTATATACCCTGTAGCCCCTGCCCTCAGTAAATACCCTGAAAACCCTCCCTGAGGAATGTCCAGTGTATAAGAACAAACAAAATGTGTACTCACTTTCCGACCCACCCCCTGGCAGGTCCTCTTCTCTCCATTGATGCTTCGGCTCCAGTTCCCTTGTCCGATAAGGCCGCTTGCGTCATGACGTCAGCTGTTCACTGACATCATAGCTTGTGCCAATGGCAGCGCACACACACAAATGTCAGCAAGCAGCTGACGTCATGACACTAGCGACGGCACCGCAGGGAGACACAGAACTGAAGCCGGAACATCAATCGATAGAGGAGGACCTGTCGGAAAGTGAGTACACATTTTGTTGTTTTTTTTCTTGACTCGAGTAAGAGCGCATTCTTTTTGCTGAAAAACTGGGCTTACACTCAAGTACTTACCGTCAGTATTCCGATGTAGCAGTAGGTGGGCCCCCAAAATCAATTTCACTGGTGGGCCCTTGGTCCCCCAGTCCGACCCTGGATATAGATATAAATAAACTGTAAAAATCACAAACACATTAGGTATCACCACGTCCGAAAATGCCTGATCTATCAAAATATAATAATATAATAATTTGTTCACTTCATTTAAACCCGTAATGGAAGATAGCGCCTAAAGTCAAAAATGGCACCTTTTTGCAATTTTGAAAAATATAAAAAAATCAATAAAAAGTGATCAAAAGGTTGTACAGTCCTTAAAATGATATCAATGAAAACTTCATCAAAGGTCGCAAAAATAACACCACCCACAACAACGAAGTATGAAAAAGTTATTAGCGCCAGAAAATGGCAAAATAAAAAAACATGATCCTTACCTCAAAGATTCTATTCCGCATAATCCAATACTCACATATAGAAGGTCAAGGTCTCTGAAAAACAAAACTAAAGGTCGTTTCAGGTGCGGTCACTCCAGATGTAAATGTTGTGAGAGCATACAACATAGAAGGACTGCATTCGCCTCTGAAATCACCAAGGAGAACTATTCTATTAAAGAATTTCTAAACTGTGGCTCCAGCTATGTAATATGTTTGCTGGAATGGACATGCAAGCTGCAGTATATCGGGAGAACCATAATCCCATTAAGGGAGAGGTTCAATAAACATAGGAACAATATCGATCATGGTTTTCTACTACATAGTGTCTCCAGACATGCAGCTATATTTCAGGATAAAAATTTTAAAGATTTTAAAATAACTCCGATTGAACATGTGAAATCCATCGTACCGCATAGGTTCAAGACTCTGAAACAAGGAGAGATGTTTTGGATCTATAAATTGCAAACTCTAACCCCTGTTGGTCTAAACGAGAGTCTGGAGAATATATGAAAATATATGAATATATAAATTAGCTGCACAGTCTATGTTTTTCGTCTGCATCCCCTTCTGTCCACCACCTTTCTTTTATTATTATTATCAATATATCTTTATTTATATGAGTTTTTATGTTCACATTTTATCATGTCTTTTTATGATAATGTATATGTTTTTGCATAAGCACATGTGATTTCCATATATTCTTGTGTGTATATTATATATTTTATATTTTATATCTCTATATATTTATATAATTCTGCATGCATTCTCTGTATATTTATATTGTTCACATTTTAACTCCTTTTTAGATAGGTTTACAATTATCCAATTGCCATGCGCTGCTACAGTCACTTGCTTATACTACAGTATTTATTGATTCATTTAATTACTATTTTTTACCCATAAGTCTTTCTATATGGATACTTATAATAATTATCCCATTATGTATATTTTTATATAATAATTACTGATACTACCTCTTATACCAGTTTGATTAAACTCACGGTCCAATCTCCTTCCCTAACCAGCGCAGGTGCACATAACAGGGTTGTTTGAAACCAGTCTATCATAACGACGCATGTGCGTAGCTATTATTCACGCGCGCGCCCTTGCCCTCATCCTCTACAATACACAGCGGGCACATGGACTTCAGTGACCCTGCGCTCTGAGGTCACGCACATCACGCCGGTACAGCGCTGAGCTCCAATCATCCAGCAGCGCTGCGCTTCATTTATCAAGCACTCGGAACATCTTTCTTTCATTAACACCCTAGAAGTCAGTGATCCACCTAATCAACAGTTCGCTCAGTTTCTTTTATATGCATACTTTATTTATTTTGTTTTTTTTTCTAATATGACATCCCCTTGACCTTCTTGTTTACATATGCAAATTATGGTGACCTCATGCACGACTGGTCCATACTGGTGATGTCATTGACGATCCAGCTGATTGTGACATGTGACTTCCTGTATAAATGTCTACTAATTAATCATTTCATTATTCCTACCTTTGAGAAAGGGTCTTTGGACCCGAAATGCGCTAGAAGGATTTATTAATATCATTTTTACCTGTTTTCATGTTTTATCATGCATTCTCAATATTGTTGGGTCTGTACCAATAAATGTGAATTTTGTCATTTTGGAGTTGTTAGTATATACTGCCGTAGATACTCCTATAGTGGTGGTCAGCGCCCGTATAGTTTAGCCTTTCTATCCCTATCTGCTTGCTAAATATCAGAATTCATTATCCAACGGGTGAAACATGTGGACATCGGTTTCCCCAGACTCTACATCCACTGTGAGCTGCGCTTCCTATAGAAAAGATAGCTTTTATATGCATGATAACTTTATCATACAAGCTGAGCACCCAAACATCTTTTTTTGATACATTTTCATTTGTACCTGCACTTGAGTCTTCTGCGCTTTTGTTTCTTCCTATACTCTCCAGTCCATATTCTCACCCTTTGAGTTGATATATGGACGCTCCGCTCCTGGATGTAGCAAAGGAGGCCTGAGAACAAGAAAGGAGGACCCCCTACCGTAGCGTGATCGAATACATCTTCCTTATGCAGGACCGCATAGCGGCGGTGATTCCCCTTATAAAGGAGCACATGACAATGGCAGAAGAGGCCCAGTGTAGGGTCTACAATAGATCAGCCAGACTCAGGAGCTTTAACCCAGGAGACAGGGTGTTAGTTTTGGTGCCCACTGTCAAGAGTAAGTTCTTGGCAAAATGGCAAGGTCCATATGAGATCATGGAAAAAGTGGGGGAAGTTAACTACAAGGTATATCAGCCGGGGAGGAGGAAACAGATATACCAAGTGAATATCCTAAAACCATGGAAGAAAAGAGAATCCCTTTCCTTTTAGAAAAAACGAGACAGAGGAGGTAGGTGTACCCGGTGTCCAGGTGCCTGAAGCACGGATCTCAGAGTCTCTCTCCAGGGCCCAGATTCAGGGAGTTGGTTCTCTGGAAAGTCAATGTGTTCTCCAACCTACCATTCTCCAACCTATCAGTCATCAAGCATGACATCATAACCAAACCCACATCTGGGTACACTTAAAACCCTACCAGGTCTCTGAAGCATGCAGACACGCAATATCTGAAGAAGTCAGGTAGGTGTTAGACCTAGGGGTGATCAAGGACCCTTAAAGTGACTGGTCAAGTCCTGTCGGTTGAGTCCTGTCCTGATGGTTCCCTGTGGTTCTGCAAAGACTTTAAAAGTATCCAAGTTTGACTCCTACCCTATGGCAAGAGTTGACTAGTTGTTTGAATGACTGGGACAGGCTAGGTTCTTCTCCACTCTTGACCTGACAAAAGGGTATTGGCAGGTACCCCTCACTGACAGGGCTAAAGAGAAGATAGCTTTTGTTACTCCTGATGGGTTATTTCGGTACGTCGTATTTCCCTTTGGGGTACATGTGACTCCCACCACATTCAAGAGGTTAATGGATCTTGTGCCAGATATATATCAGCCTACCTGGATGACATCATAGTCTATAGTAGGAATTGGGAAAGTCATCTGGCGGCAGGTTGACAGTGAACCCCAAAAAATGTGCACTTGGTCTGTAAGAGCCCCGTTACCTTTGGATACCATATTAGGCAAGGTCATCAAACCCCAGGTAAATAAAGTAGAGACGATAGAGCAGTGGCCACAACCTATGACCAAGAAGCAGGTGATGGCTTAGTGGGCTACTATCGCCGATTTATTCCCGACTTTGCAACAATACAACAATACAGCAACCCTGACTGACCTTACCAAGGGTAGCGGTTTGGTGATGGTGAAATGGAGTGAAAAGGCTGAGGGGGCGTTTCAGCGACTCAAAACCGTTTTGTGCAAGGAACCAGTACTGAACCCCCCTAACATCACCAAGACCTTGTGTATAGACCTTATATATCCAGTGCAGTATAACACTTTACTGTAAGAGATATTTTATATTGTGTAATTAATATTTTGTAAGCAAATTATAGTAACCTCATCTGTACATATGCCTTAAGCACCAATTTTATTTCTCAAAAGCATATAAAATGAGGAATGAATTTACTATGCAGTTTTAATAATTTCAAACAAACTCCCTGTATTTGATTAAACGGAAAATGATAGAGTGTAGAGTGTAAGAAATACTCTCTACAGCACATCCTCCTTTTATGCTTGATTGTAAGGTTTCTCTTTCTCTAGGCTGCCTGGTATGAACCCCCCTCACACCTCTACAAAGAGTTATGTGGTCAAATAAAAACATTACCAATTATCATTGAATATAATGATATTTCATGCAAAACTTATTGAACTGAATTCTTGAACTAATTATGCAATACTGCAAAATATTTTATATTCCTTCAAACATTTCATATGGGAAATAGCAGGCACCAGCTTGAATTTAAATATGCACATAGGTTATTATATATAATCTCTTAAAAGACCAGCCTTAGGAAAGCTGATTTGGCAGACATCTACAAGCATCCCCACAGAGAGGTCTAAAAATGAAAACGATTGTTGCTGCCATGCTCAAAGCACATGGAATAACTTAAAGAGTACAATATTGCCACAAGTAGATGAGATGTAGGCATTATGAATAAAACAGATTGTATTGAGATCCCACAATTAATTGACACATGGGGTCACATTTTTTTAAGGGTCACATTTGTTGGACCATGCACATTCTTCATGGCTAAAACAGCTTGCACAGGTATTTTTATGAAGTGTCTGTGCTGCGATTGTGTCGCACATGACCCTTTTGTGGCGCAGCTGCGCTGGGTCCCTTTTGTGGTGCAGCTGCGCTAGCTTCCAAATTAGGGGGCGTGCTGTCTGCCGTGAGCCCTAACGCTTAGCCCAATACCCAAAATTTGCTAGCTGATTGCCTCGCAAACCTTAGAGGTAAGTGCCAACTGGTCGACAATCCCTTCCTATGCCAAAGTGAAAAACACAGTGACAAACAGAAAACAATAGTCAGAGCCAGGTCTTAACAAAAAGGGTAGTGTAGTCTGAACAAAATCCAAAAATCAGCTAATCATAGATCAGAATCACAAGAATGTTATGGAGTGAACTAAGAAACTTCTGTAGCCAGCACCCTAGCAAGGGCAGACAAGACTCTTTTGTAATTGCAGAGCCCTGATTTCAATAGTGATTGAGCCTGAACTCTGAGATCTGAAGTGTACAGAAAGCAAGGGAGTAATGTGAATAGAGTGTGAAGCTGTCTATCACAGTGGGTTAACTATAAATGAACCAGAGCGAGAATGCAGGAAAGACATGGGTGTGGTACTAATCAAAGCAAACAGCTCAGCAAATGTAAACCCATGTTCACACTACACACAGACTCAATCAGTACCTCCTTAGTCACAATCCACAGACAGAGGATGATGCTGATACAGATTTTCATGTATGTATGTATGTATGAAATATAAGAACAATTAAAAAGATTCAGGTCTTATGAGTAATTATTGTTCAAAATTTCATAACATACAAGATTTTTCTTCTGAGGTGCAAAAAGATATGTCTAAGTAAAACTATGCTTGGAGCTGCTGTCAGCAGACCTCAGAGGCTGTTTTCTGTATAGTTTTTACATCACCGTTAATCGGCACGTACCTTTTAAAAAGGTATATTCCAACCACAAATATTTAGATCATTTCACAAGACTATCAGACTCGATTTACATAACTGCCAGGGCTGATTCTAGCCTTTTTGCTGCCAATGGTGAAACTTGAAAATGCTTCCCCCTGCACCCGATTATGCTACCTTACACACTAGTAGTCGGACAGTGGCATAGACATTAGTGACATCTAGTATCTGGTGCCTTACAGGTGATGATCTGCTACAGAAGGAAGAGGACTTCTTTACGATTTCTCAGCCGTTGTTCATCTCTGCTAAATTTATAGTCACACGTCTCCAGCTCCATGCAGCACAACTCCACACTGCACCCTTAAAAATACCAGTCACTTACAGTATAATGGATGTATATTATCCTCACAACATGACTGAACACACTATTCCCCACATAAAACATCCTTTTTATAGTCACTAAAATAAATTATAGTATATACAGCACCCACAATTTATTAGGTGTGCTGCCCCCAGTAGTACACAGCCTCCCCTTGTATACACAGCCCCAGTACACAGCCTCCCCTTATATACACAGCCTTCCCCTGTATACATAACCTTCTCCCTTTTACACAGCCTCCCCTATATACAAATCCTCCCCTATATACAAAGCCCCCCATGTAAACAAAGCTTCCCCTTATACACACAGCCTCCCTATCTATACAGAGAGAGCCTCTGCTATATAAACAGCCCCCCTGTATACACAGCCATGACACGCCCAAAACATAATAAACTTTGTACTCACCTTCAGGCTCCAACCCTGGCATTCCACTGCAGCTCCTTTCCTGACGGCAGCCGCATCTCCTGTATAGTGACACAAGCAGGTGGTCTGTGACCCGCAGAGCAGTGATCACAGGTGCGATGTATTGCACCGCTCTGCCTATCAATTACATTGGCGCCTTAATTCTTTGTTCAATCATAAGTTAACAGCTGGAGTCTGCTGAAAAAATATGCTTGACGTATCAAATGTATGGAGAGGGTTAACTACACCATGATGTAAAGTACTGCCACTGTGTGTCTAAAAGTTAATGGTCTTCTACAAATAATTAATAATGAAAATTCAAACATTGTAGAAAAATCTTCTTTGGATTGGCGTTTGGGATCCTGGGGGATATTTATCAGAGTCTCTGTACTACATTAGTGGCGTAGAAGCCCTGAAATAATCTCAAATGCTATCTTATTGCTAGCACTTGTGATTATTTCCCCCAATCCGCCACCTTTACGCCTGTGGGACGTGTAGGAGGAACGCCACCGGCCAGGAGTGAGCTGGTGCAGGGCGTTACTGTCCCCACGCCTGCGCACTCACTGCAGGACTTGGCAGGCCCTGACGTAGGAAAAAAAATGCTGCGCCGACCCCACCGGATACATCAAGAGGCTCCGGCGAAAATGTAGCAGCGGCACACGAGCGCCAGCGTATGATAAATAGCCCCCCACTGCCTTTATCCTTTTATAACATAGAACAGCAGCATCTCTGCATTCATTAGGTTCTTGAATGTGAAGACATTGTAAATTATAAAGGCTTGGACTGTAAATCTTCAAAAGCACATATTAAAATGAACAATGTAGTACGCATGTACATAGGATATATTTCAAAATCACTATAAATGCCCACGGCCACCTGTTCTCTTTATTACTCAAAAGAATTCCATTTATTCAAATTTGCTGCTTTCATCCTTCATTTATTGTGACATATATGTGTTTCTACATCTGCAAATTCCAAAAACTCCTACACAAGAGAACATACGCTCTGCTTTTATAAATGAATACTTTCAGAGCAGCAGAATATAACATTTACTATAATAAGATACACAATGCATTCTTTACTCAATAGCGATTATTTCTCATAGTGAAATTATCATTTTTAGAAAGGATCTTTTGTTAAGATGAGGATATCCATTTTTAAAAGAATAACGAGTTCATAATTAAGGACAGCAGAAAAGTGAAAACTACAATGCTTTAATTCCATTGTGTATAACAGCACTTTTCAAGCTAATTGGTATATGAAACCATTATGATAATTAAATATTCATTGATGGAGTCTTGTTTAACTAAACTTTTAAAACTTCTCTGTGATTGGGATGAAAAACAAAATAAAAATAACTTGAGGTACAAAATAAAAACATGTTGGGGGTCATTTACTTGCCCGTTCCAGTCGTCTTCCGGCAATCCACTAAGGTCCTGCGCCCGGTGTCCACCGGGTGTCGCTGCTGCGCCGAGGTCCGCCGGAGTTCACCAACCTATTCCTGGTGCATGTGAGTGATTGATTTTGCGACACAATTCGTTTTTTAAATTCCGCAGCTTTTACGAATCCGTCGGGTTTTCCGACGGCCACGCCCCCCGATTTCTGACGCCTGAAATCCGATCATGTGCGCTAATATCCCGGCGGAATTTGGCACAAAAAGGAAAAAGTCAGGAAACCCGACGAAAGTGCGGCCGCGGAGCCCTTAGTAAATGAGCCCCATTGTGAATTCATCAACTTTTCTCTTTCTTTGCACATAAGATAAGATTGGAAACAAAATTAAAGAAACTGGTCTCGTACATGCAACAAATTCATTAATACATGATGCTAGGAGAAAAGAGGTTGAAAATGTTTTTCTTTCTTTTATTTACTATGTAATTTTGGTATTAATGTAGGAGCCCTAAAGAGCTGTATAATCATACCTTTATGTGTGATGAAAGTAGCAGCAGGACTGTGAAAAGTGGTCCGCAGCTTCTGCAAAGGCAGGTGTTTCAGGAACTTTCAACTCTTTGCATTGAACTCATCACAGCCCCTCCCCTCTGCTGTAGTATCCAACGAAAGTCCTGGTACAACTTCTATGGAATACAGTTTTTAACTAAGTGTAATGACTTCCAGTACACCCTCAACAATGCTAAACATATGCTGAGTTTGTGAAAGACTCCAAAGAGGCCGAAGAAAAGATTCAGTGAACCACTGGTTTTACTTTTTTTCTCAATCCCCCATGGCATTGTCTTACAGCTTACTATGCTTTGATTCAATGCTGAGTCTCTATAGCAGCATTAAAAATTGCTACACCATATGTAACTAAATAAAATATATTGTGAATATACTGCTCATCAATTACAGGCTGCTTCCAGCAGATTTTAATAGATGCAGCTGAATGACAGACCTGAGAACCTCGAAGAGGTTCCTAGATGAAATTATAATGGCTACTATGTCCTCTGAAAAAACAATAGCTATTGGATTCAAACAATTCTTCAAACTATTAAACTTACAATGACTTTAACATCTGGTTTTGTTGACTATTGGAGAAACAACTGGATCCCTTATCTCACAAATCACTGTTTATATATGTGTCTATCTTAAACTTAAAGGGATTTATGTCAGCACAATTCAGGAACCGGAACTCTTCTATGCTTACTGTTGCACCAGTCCCGGTAATAAAACAACTGCTGACTTTTTTGGTTATTCATTTATTATGTAAAATATGCATGTTATTATAAGTCTTATATTATTATAAGCCAAAATGTCCTAAGCTTAGTGACAATAGAAAGTCATGGACGATAATCAATTCATAATTAGCTCAGAACTGCTGGATATAGCAAATGCTACATATCCAGCTAGGATATGCCCAGAATTTTTCTAATTAATTTCTCTTATCTTACAGATAAAGCAGAAGCATTGTATAATCTCTTAGATTAGCAGATTTCTCGCTAGTAAAACAATAGGTATTCTTGTACCACCTAGTGTTATTAAGTCTGACAGCTCATTTCCCACCGACTGCATCTTGGTTTCCTGCTGTAAAAGTAGCATGAATCAGTCTCTGTAAAAATTAAAGATCTTCTTTCTCTTAAACATTTGCTAATACAGAAATGTTTAATACATTTTAAAACAGTGTGATACCTGCCCCTGAATTGTGCTTCCTCTTTCTATTTAATAGAAGTTAATAAAGAGTGCAAAAGACTTACAAACTGTAGAAAAACAACATTGTTTTAGATATAGAAGAAATGTACATAAAGAATGCACCTGAAGAATCTAATGTATGTGAAAAGTATTATTAAAACTTCCTGCTCTGGTGTTGGCATGAGAGGCAGCCAGGAGCTAGAGGCTCCATATACTGTACCCCTGCATGAGATAGCCTACTTTGCAGCCCAATCAGGACCGATATTAAATCACTGGCTCATTATTGAGCTCCTGAACAACCAACCTTTGGTATTAATCATTGGTTTTGCTGGGATTTTTTGGCCTAAAAAAGTCTGAAAAACTCGCATTGAGGTTCATTGGGACATTTCACTGCTAAAAAAAAAAGTCCCACAAGACTATATACACCTCTGGTGTAAACATAGAACTAAAAAGTGTCATAGTTACTCCAGTCCCCTGCTGGTGAAAATGCTGGGAGTTTTTATGCATTTTGAGACTTGTTTGTGACTTTTTGAGAAAATAAATTAGAGCAAACAAACATTTATTAAAGGGCCAAAGCCACTTTAATTAATCTGACAGCTCCAAAAACAGACATAGAACTGTTGCAAGGAGCCTGACTAATCATAAATAACCCCCTTTGAGTGTATTTACCAATACCTTTAGAGGAGCCATCAGAAACCCATGCCAACTACCATGCTCTTGCTGACATGCACAGAGACACCTGCCAAATTTGTCAGCTGGCAACTGACTTAAGATCCACCACTGCTAGCTTTGTCGGTGGAATCCATGGTAATACCACTGGATAACCGTGAATATAGATGCATAGCTTCTTGGCCCCAGATCTTAGAGACACCCTCATTGCCACTATACAAGCCCAGCTGAATGCATTTCAGACATAGGTTGCACAACATTATGTACACCAGCAGGAGAATGGAAAATGTCTCGTCACAGCAGAAGGGGAGATGGAGGTTAAAGGAAACTACTTCCGATGCTGGTTATAAGCATGTCCACCAGGGTGAGCTGGTGCCGGCGCTTATTTTCGTTATGTTTTTCAACAGATGTAAAGCGTTTAAACACTTTAGTAATCTTTATATACAAGTAGCTTCACCGCACCGTGGTCTGTGCTTGGAGCAATGTGCGCACTACCACTTCATGCTCCTGAATAGGAAGTGGTCACGTGCATGGTGCGCCGAGCGCGGTCCCCTGTGCGGTTAAGCTACTTGTATATAAAGATGGCACGGCATTTGCAGCTTATAACCTCTTTCGGAAGTGGTAGGTTTCCTTTAAGGTGAGAGCAAAATTACATGAGTGTGTCAAAGATTTGGAAAATGTCTCCAGGAGGAGCTACCTGCATGGTGTGTTTGACAGAAGATGTTCCTCCAAGGGGCATGATATGTGTGAGGTATTTCCCTGCAGCTATGGGACTTCCTCCACTATCAGGATTGAAAAGGCTCATAGAATTGGGGAACTCTGGGAATTCCACAATGACATCATTCTGAAGTTTTCTGTTGAAAAAGAGCATAAAGGACCTTATAAAATTTGTATAGAGATTTGTAGAGATCACAAGGATCTCTGCTGACATTTCCAAATGTAATGTAAAATTTACTTTCATCTGCAAACAACAATTTGGACCACTGAGTAACAGTACCATTCTTTTTCTACTTGGCCTAGGTAAGATGCTTGTGGCTGTCAGTACCTGTCCAGCAACCGCACAACCACCAGGCCTGGCGCTAGCTGTCACGCTAGGTAAGTGGTGGCGAACTCACCCCGCGATGTCCTTGCGGGTTAAGGCCCTGCCTACAGCAGATAAACAGCCATGACAAGAGCGAACCTACTATCAGGAACCTAACTGACGGTCCTTGAGTGACCCTACAAGATGACAGGGAAGACTTACTTCGTCTGGCAGCTGTTGGATAGCTGCAGACAGGTAATAGGAATACTGAGATAGACCAGTGTTCACACTATTGCACAGAAATCAAACACAGGTCTGAGACAGGGAAAGCGGGATACAACCAGGAAAGACACAACACTGAGGGACAAACAACAGAAACAGACAGACAAGCGGAGTTGGATGGAACCAGGTCCAAACTAAGATGGCAACAAAGGTACAGAATTGTATAGCAAAAAGAAGAAGTCAAAACACTGAATAGCAACAAAGATAGCAAGAGCACAAGATACACAGATTAGACTTAACAACCAGCAGCCAATCAAGGGGCTGGGCAGAATATAAGGCAATATGGACACTACCACCAGCACTGACTGCAAAATCAAAGACACAGCCAGCTTTCCCAAAGATCAGAAAGAGAGCTGTCAATCACAGGCAGCTCTGGGTGTGGTTTTCCAGCAAGAAGCCTGAAACCTGATTTCATCAGAACAATTTATGAGTTCTGATAGTGGCTTTGTCTATTGGTCAGGAGTGGCTTGACACATGGATTTCGACACTTGTAGCCCGTGTCCTGGATATATCTGTGTATCTCCCCCTAATTTTGAATGTCTTTTTCTTAACACTCCTATCAAGGCTGTGTTTATCCCAGAGGCTTGTGCACCTTTTTCTACCGCACTTTTTCCTTCCACTCAACTTTCTATTAATATGCTTTGATCCAGCAAAATAGAATGCACTCACTGCACTCACCAATGAAGTCAACTTTATCTTTATTGAAAAAAGGTGTCAAACATGCAGGGGTGCAAAAACGTTTCGAGCAAAAGCATTTTCTTAAGCCTCAGACATTGGAAGACACCGGCTGGTCACGTTAAATACCCACCTCCAGACTCGCGGTTTCATATCAGGGCCAGCACTATGGGTAGGCAAAGTGGCAAAGTGGCCCCTGAAAGATGAGAATCTCTTCTTTCAAATGAATTTAGAATTTTGTTTCTAGGTGCCATGGATCCATAGATATACAGGTTTAAAGTGAGAATATCAGGTGCCATTTTTATATATAAAAATCACTCCCAATGGAACAGATGTAAAGCGTTTAAACACTTTAGTAATCTTTATATACAAGTAGCTTCACCGCACCGTGGTCTGTGCTTGGAGCAATGTGCGCGCTACCACTTGGTGCTCCTGAATAGGAAGTGGTCACGTGCGCCGAGCGCGGACCCCTGTGCGGTTAAGCTACTTGTATATAAAGATGGCACGGCATTTGCAGCTTATAACCTCTTTCGGAAGTGGTAGGTTTCCTTTAAGGTGAGAGCAAAATTACATGAGTGTGTCAAAGATTTGGGAAATCTCTCCAGGAGGAGCTACCTGCATGGTGTGTTTGACAGAAGATGTTCCTCCAAGGGGCATGATATGTGTGAGGTATTTACCTGCAGCTATGGGACTTCCTCCACTATGCAGGATTGAAAAGGCTCATAGAATTGGGGAACTCTGGGAATTCCACATATGACGCAATGACATAATTCTGAAGTTTTCTGTTGAAAAAGAGCAAAAAGGACCTTATAAAATTTGTATAGAGATTTGTAGAGATCACAAGGATCTCTGCTGACATTTCCAAATGTAATGTAAAATTTACTTTCATCTGAAAACAACAATTTGGACCACTGAGTAACAGTACCATTCTTTTTCTACTTGGCCTAGGTAAGATGCTTGTGGCTGTCAGTACCTGTCCAGCAACCGCACAACCACCAGGCCTGGCGCTAGCTGTCACGCCAGGGAAGTGGTGGCAAACTCACCCCGCAACTTCCTTGCGGGTTAAGGCCCTGCCTA
This sequence comes from Engystomops pustulosus, assembly GCA_019512145.1. NCBI lineage: Eukaryota > Metazoa > Chordata > Amphibia > Anura > Leptodactylidae > Engystomops > Engystomops pustulosus. Next base: position 100,986,350 of record CM033644.1, read on the forward strand.
CAGCAGATAAACAGCCATGACAAGGGCGAACCTACCATCAGGAACCTAACTGACGGTCCTTGAGTGACCCTACAAGATGACAGGGAAGACTTACTTCGTCTGGCAGCTGCTGGATAGCTGCAGACAGGTAATAGGAATACTGAGATAGACCAGTGTTCACACTGTTGCACAGAAATCAAACACAGGTCTGAGACAGGGAAAGCGGGATACAACCAGGAAAGACACAACACTGAGGGACAAACAACAGAAACAGACAGACAAGCGGAGTTGGATGGAACCAGGTCCAAACTAAGATGGCAACAAAGGTACAGAATTGTATAGCAAAAAGAAGAAGTCAAAACACTGAATAGCAACAAAGATAGCAAGAGCACAAGATACACAGATTAGACTTAACAACCAGCAGCCAATCAAGGGGCTGGGCAGAATATAAGGCAATATGGACACTACCACCAGCACTGACTGCAAAATCAAAGACACAGCCAGCTTTCCCAAAGATCAGAAAGAGAGCTGTCAATCACAGGCAGCTCTGGGTGTGGTTTTCCAGCAAGAAGCCTGAAACCTGATTTCATCAGAACAATTTATGAGTTCTGATAGTGGCTTTGTCTATTGGTCAGGAGTGGCTTGACACATGGATTTCGACACTTGTAGCCCGTGTCCTGGATATATCTGTGTATCTCCCCCTAATTTTGAATGTCTTTTTCTTAACACTCCTATCAAGGCTGTGTTTATCCCAGAGGCTTGTGCACCTTTTTCTACCGCACTTTTTCCTTCCACTCAACTTTCTATTAATATGCTTTGATCCAGCAAAATAGAATGCACTCACTGCACTCACCAATGAAGCCAACTTTATCTTTATTGAAAAAAGGTGTCAACATGCAGGGGTGCAAAAACGTTTCGAGCAAAAGCATTTTCTCAAGCCTCAGACATTGGAAGACACCGGCTGGTCACGTTAAATACCCACCTCCAGACTGGTTTCATATCAGGGCCAGCACTATGGGTAGGCAAAGTGGCAAAGTGGCCCCTGAAAGATGAGAATCTCTTCTTTCAAATGAATTTAGAATTTTGTTTCTAGGTGCCATGGATCCATAGATATACAGGTTTAAAGTGAGAATATCAAAAGCCATTTTTATATATAAAAATCACTCCCAATGGCAGTTTAACAGTTAATATCTCCATTTTCCCTGACACTTATAAAAACAAATTTAGATTCATATAAAAGAGGAGACTCTCTTCTTTAACCCCTTAAGGACGCAGCCTGTTTGCAGGTTACAGAGCCAAAGATACAGCCCTCTGAAATGTACCCACTCCCTAATCGTAGCCATCAGGCTACAGGGAGAATTTGCTGCACACAGGAGCTGCTGCACCTCACAGATAATAGAAATATTCACTTAATATGTTACTACATTTTGAGAAGGGATAATATCAACTAATATTCATGTTTTTAACCCTTCTCTATGCAGAACTATCTAAGAACACACTTTCTCTCTTATTGCCATTTATTTCAGGATAGTTTTTTTTTTTGCAAAAATTCACTGATACGATGAACATTCGATTCCCTTCGCCTAATGTCGTTACATATTAACACCGCAACCCAGAATATGTCCATAAAGCTATATGTAACACCAAAAACACACATGTTATGGAATAAAGTTTATATTTCACACCATCCTCCATTATTTACACCTATGTTATGACCTTCTCACTCTCATTCTTATCTTTAAGCACGGGGGGTTCTGTTATTGTGCTGCTAATACAACGGCGCACATCTAAACGTGACTTTTGTTATCTCATTAGCTTGTTTTATAAGTTGAGGAAAAGGCAGCACTCCGTAGTTGATGTCAAATAAAGTGGGTGTCTTTATTCCATTAGCAACGTTTCAGCTCCTTACGAGCCTTTGTCAAGCATGGTGAAAGTGGCCAGCATACAAACATATATAGGTTAACAATGCATTTCATTGGTTCACATAAATTGTGCATAAATGACAACTGGTTAATAGTAATACAAGTGTCGGTTCTAAATATACATACAAATGTCATAAGAAGACCAGTGCGGTCTAATTGAAGTGAAAATACATAGTGAGAAGTGAAGATAATACTTGTGTATTCGTTACATAAAAACAAACATCCACCAATCGGCTTCCAGATCCTCCCACGTCTCGGCACCTTCATTCATGAATCTTGATGTGGTTGTGTCTCCTGGTGTGTTCAGGCGCGAAATCTGTCGCTCCCTACAGGAACCACGGGGTGTTCTGAACATGGTCCTCCGGAATACCCGGAAGTCTTATGTGTGCTGTAGTGATGCCGGCATCCCGGAATTGGCGCATGCGCCCTTAGACATTTGTGAGCCGGCAGCCATCTTAGTTGAGGGCTAATGCTCCACCAGACCAAGCTCGATGCCGCTGACGTGCCTAAGGATATCTGGGATGCTATGGTTACCACAGCAACAGAGGTAAGTCACGTCTCGCCTCTCCAAGATCCAGGTGTGCCGGTGGACCTAAGTGGTTAAATTACCTCTCAAGTCCCCGTGCGCGGACTCACAAGCTCTGTCGCGGCGCTGTCCAAAAGGACTGTCACCCTCATTGCTCGGTGTCCTCCTGGTCCATACGGAGATATGGCTTCGCTCACTTGAACCTCCGCCCGTCCTACGTCAGGGCTATCATGTATGGTACTGTAAATGGGAGCAAAAGCATTATTAACCCCTTAATGACCGCCCTATCGGGATTCTACGGCGGTCATTAAGGGTACTTCTTCTGATGCGACGCCTTTCTACGGCGGCGCATCAGAAGAAGTTTTCGGGACACCGGGTCTCGCTGGTGCCGGTGTCGGGCTGTGATATCACAGCCCAGACCCGGCACTAACACCCGGGATCGGAAAAACTCCGATCCCGGGTGTTTAACCCCTACACACGTAATATGTGGGTTTTCAAATGCAAATGTAATGCAAATTTGTCTCTTTAGTGAAGCGTTTTTTAAGCTGATTTTCTACATTAATTTTTTTTTCCCCAAGCCATTTAGGCTGAGGGAATTCTGCATGAAACCTGCACGTTGATGCAGATTTGATACAGATTTTAACTCTCCAATAGATATTAATGAAAAAAAACTCTTCCAAAAATCTATAAGAATGTACAAGAAAAGTAACATGATCAATATTCTATTTTCTGCACTGAGCAACAATTCCCCCGTAAAAAAAAAAAAAAAAAAAGCCACTGTATTACGCTGCAGGTTTTCTGCACCAAAATCAGAAAGAAATTTTTGCATGGAATCCACAATGTGTGCAGAAACCCAGGGTCCCTTCAGACGTGCAATTGAGTTGCGCAAGACCCGGACTCCGTCTGCAATCACCTATTGGTGTAAGATTCTGTTTACTAAACATGATGCAAATGCAATCTTATTCCAATAGGTGATCGTACGAGGAGTGTGGGTCTTGCGGCCAGCGCCCGATGTCCACCAGGTGTCGCTGCTGCGCCGAGGTCCGCCGGAGTTCACCAACCTATTCCTGGTGCATGTGAGTGATTGATTTTGCGACACAATTCGCTTTTTAAATTCCACAGTTTTTCCGAATCCGTCGGGATTCTGACGGCCAAGCCCCCCCATTTCTGTCGAGTGAAAGCCGGCGTGTGCGCCAAAAGCCCAGCAGAATTTTGCGCAAAACGGAGAAAGTCGGGAAACCCTACGAAAGTGCGGCCGCGGAGACCTCAGTAAATGAGCCCGCTTGTGTTTTTCATGTACACAATGCAAATCAATGGGTGCTACTTAACCCCTTCCCGACACGCACCGTAATAGAATGTAATAGGTCCCGGTGCATGGAGAGGGCTCACGGGCTGAGCCCTCTCCATAGCTGGTAAGTCTTTGCTACATATTGCAGCAAAGACTTACTGGTAACACCAGCAATGGGTGGTAGCACTGATCACGGGTGGTATGCCTCTTGCTCCCCGTGATAACATTGGGGAGCAGCGACTGGTCACCATGACAGCCTTGGGTCTTCTGAAGACACAAGGCTTTCTCGTTTCAACCCATTCATTACAATGTGGGATTTGCACATTTTAATGAATGAGGTGGAAAGTATCGCACTATAAGGTAGGATCGATCAGAGAACCTAGGGTTAAAGTACCCTAGGGAGTCTGAGAAATAGTGAAAGTAAAAATAGAAAAAAGTAAAAAAAAAAACTTATAATAAAAAAATCTAAAAATTCAAATCACCCCCCTTTCCCTAGAACTGATGTAAATATAAAAAGTAAATATCATAAACACATTAGGTAGTTTGTAGTTTGCTTCGTCTACTTGCCTAATTTTTGCCTTACAAACAATCAGCTTTTACTAAAAAGGTAAATGTGCTACGGGATTGTGGTGGCTGTATTAGAGTGCGTAGTAGTCTATTGTATCGTGGTGTATTCCGATATTTTCATGCTGTGCTTTTACATGTAAGATCCATGAGCTTCATAAATATATTTATATTTTAAACAATTTGTGGTCTATTCTTTATCCTAATGTGTAAATAGTTTCAACCTTAGGTTCATTTGCATAATGTTTAAAACCTTTTTTCGTAAAAAAACGAATTCTTAGGAAGCTAAAAAAATAGAAGATCCTCCCAGAGGGGGCACACACCAGTATAGATTTTAAAGAGTCCAGCTGGTATATCCATTTGGCTTCAACTTGTAATAACGTTCGATCAATATTACCTCCTCTGGGGCCAAGTTTAACCTGACGGATGCCCCAAAACTTGAACAAATTCAGATTCCCTCCAGGGGCTGTTTTTTGTGGAATTCATTACATATCGGATGCTGAAGCAAAAGGCACTGATTACCCAAGAACAGTGGGGACTGAAGAAGAACAGCGCCACCTATAAAACTATGTAAAGAGATTGGTTGAGGTCATGAAATTTTGCCATTAGACATATGATTTATGGTTTGAACAAATACACTACTCCCTCCAGGTGATCTTGCAAAACTGATTGTTACAATCCTAATAAAAATCTTCTAAACACTGCAAACTGGTTTTGTCCATCTTCAGCTTCATTAGAGACATAATACGAAATATCAAAATCTAAAATCCAAACAAAAATCTACTCCATTGTCTATTTAAATAATAAATAATATAAAGCAGACTCATACAAGTCCAACTGCTCGTTAACACTTAATTTCTAATCAGCCAATCACATGGCGGCAACTCAGTGCATTTAGGCATGTAGACATGGTCAAGACAATCTCCTGCAGTTCAAACCGAGCATCAGTATGGGGAAGAAAGGTGATTTGAGTGCCTTTGAACGTGGCATGGTTGTTGGTGCCAGAAGGGCTGGTCTGAGTATTTCAGAAACTGCTGATCTACTGGGATTTTCACGCACAACCGTCTCTAGGGTTTACAGAGAATGGTCCGAAAAAGAAAAAACATCCAGTGAGCGGCAGTTCTGTGGGCGGAAATGCCTTGTTGATGCCAGAGGTCAGAGGAGAATGGGCAGACTGGTTCGAGCTGATAGAAAGGCAACAGTGACTCAAATCGCCACCCGTTACAACCAAGGTAGGCAGAAGAGCATCTCTGAACGCACAGTACGTCGAACTTTGAGGCAGATGGGCTACAGCAGCAGAAGACCACACCGGGTGCGTGCATATATGGGATTGGAGCGATTGGTGACTGTGGAGCGCCATATTGCGTACAGTGACCTCATTTCAGATTAAGAAACACCAGTGGCTTGAGGATGATTCCCAGCTTTTAATGAAATGGTTTGCATTATTCCTGATGGGAATGTAGCAAATCAGACGGTTACAGGGTGGTACATTTGTTGGCCTATTACTAGGGAGAGATTGGCAACCCTGTTCAGTCGCCTTAGCATACCCTCCTCAGGTAGAGGCTGTGGGTGTAGATTGGCACCGCCTTGTCAATTGTACCCGTTACACAACATGCGGGAGCACACCTCACTCCGCGTGCCACGGCCTATTCCCCCCACCATGGCCACCCCAAACACACCCCCGCCCCCTTGGAGAACGTGGCACGGGTACAAGGACCGGGTCTTGTGTTGTCACGATGTATCAAGCTTTCATGTTGTGCTGCCGCCAATTACTGGAACACGCTTTCCCATATCATCGGGAAGAATAGTCGCCGTGTGAGTAGATCGAGGTACTCCTCAGACTCCTGGCAACGTTTTTCCAATTTCTACTGTCAACTCGGATGAAGCTTGTGCTTGAAATTGGGCATTCAGTTATCCGTTGTCTAGCCTGAAAAGTAGTGGCCACCGGTGTTGGTCTTCTGCCTGAGTAGCGGGCAGCAAACTTCCTGCCTCAAACGTTGCGTTCGTCACCTGTGCGTCAGAGATGCTCTTGGTGTCTGGATCCATCCTTCTACATATAGGTGTCCAAAAACTTTTGAAAAATGTTAACGTGTGTAAAAGAGCCCAAGTGTTATGAGCACCTCGTTTGTAAGCTTTTCTTTATCAGCTTCGATTCAGTAAGTGCCGCCCCACAGTCTTCCATTTGACCATTGTAGGATCAACAAGGCATTTCCTCAAGCATCATGATACTGCGGTTCACTGGTAGGTCTATTCTAATTTTTTAGGACTATTATTCTCTGTAATCCTAGGTAAGAGTGGTAGGTAGCCGTGAAAGAGCCCAGATTAGGAGTAGGTGAGTTGATCAGTACAAGGCTTAGTCTGCACTACTGCAAGACCAGCCCCCCGTTTATCTATATGGTAGAGTGTAAACCAACCTAAGCATTGCCGAGGTTTTCGAAGGGCGATATGACACAATTATCTACTCTTTATCTATTTTCCAAAAATATAATAGACAAATGTTGCTCGCTGTGATTGTTTGTTTGCATTGAACTGCAGGAGGTATGTCTTGACCAGGTCTACATGGCTTATGATAAATGCACTGAATTGTATGTTGTTGCCTGGCCATTGGTGATGTGTAATCTGATAGAAAATCTATGTAACACCCAGGTGTTATTAGTGTTTAAGCGGAGCAGTTGACACGTGGTGGACACCGTAATAAAGTGGCCTGTTAGGTATCAGAAGTGGCAGTATGTATATGCAGTGGGACCCTCCCTTTTTTTAAACACAGGTTCTTTTTGAATTTGTAATCCACGGATACCGCTATGCGCTAACTTCTTATTGTTTGACGGGCGTGGATGGAGATAGGTCGAACTCCCGCAGATGGAGCCCGAATACAAAATGCCCATATTGGCCGGGCACCGTTATGAGACCTTTGTAGATTTGGCCTTTGAAAAAGGAGGCCTCCTTTGTGCTTATTCTGAACTCTAAATTGAACGACACTCTCGAGGCTGTTGCAGAAGAGCATTAGTCCAAGAAACCCACTCATCGCCTACAACCATAGTCTCCTGGAGCAGCTACCATTGGTATCCGTCTCATAGGTTTGTTAGACCAGATTGAGTTCATTAGTGAAGCCGACTTTATTGTCCTTCTGCGTGATTTCCTGTCATAGACAATTTAACCCTTACCTCTATGGGGCTTATGCCCAATTGATGGTGGACCAAAGAAAACATTAGAGAAGGCCCTTTCTAAGGCATATCACGACACTACTGCCCCGACTCTTGCTCCGGCATGATGATAACAAAGACTCACAAACAATCGATCTATAGTTCGATTTCGCCCTTTTCGATGGGGTACGCGAATTTACTAAATTCTGATTTATCTTGGTCCCCCGGTTTCTAATATGATGGCAGTTATTTTTGATTAACGGACGACCAGACCCCATACACCCCAAAGTCCATAACGGGATACGCCTTCTTATTAACGACGCCCCACTGAGATTTGCCCCTGTACCCTAAATAGCTGCTTTGTCGTTTATCTAAAAACCGGGGTGCTATCCTGTCCACATACCGATTACCCCCACATGAGCGAACCCAGCATGACCTGTTTTTCTCCTGGATGGCGTAATGAATCGCCTAATGGGTAATGGCTACCACCCTTTTAGTAACTCTAGATCCCCCCGGGAAGACCGCCCAAGCACGGACATCTGTCCCACCCAGTCGTTTTATTGTATATAAGCTGAGGGAGTATTGATCCCACTTTTATTTTCCCTTAAAGAGGAAACCGTGATCTATGGGTTAGCCTTTTTTGGCTCCTCCACATTGTATGAGCCCATTAAGAAGAGATATTGTGAGCGTATGAAGACATTTGCCAAATAGTTTTTATAGTAAAGACTGGCTTATTTCCCGAAAAACAAAAGATGTTAGAATGAATAGGTTATATCTAATTGTAACACATTTCTATGGGGAATAGGGGAGCTCAGCGAGAAGAGGGGTCTTTCTGTTGATAAGGACTGTGATGTGCAACCCAAACACAAGAATCATATAATGACGATATGTATTTATAAATAAACATTGGCAATTCGTATAATCGCCACATATCCTTTTGGGTTCTTCTGTTATGATGCTATTCATTAGTTACTTATAGGGTAGAAGTCACGTCGTAAAGGCCAGGAGGTACTCAGGCATATATCGACGAGTCAGAGACAGGGTGTGCCGGTGCCACCAGCAACCCGTATGCCGGTTGCTTTTGCCCACACCCCGACAGTACATCAAGTCTCAACCAAAGGGGTGTATGCCATAAATGGTCTTAGCTACATTATGTGATATGGCTTCTTCCTGCGTGGTTGTATTATCCAAGTCAAATTAAACAAATTGTCACACCTATATCTGGGGTTGAGAGGCCAATTTATCTACACCCTCTTTAAAACAAAGACCGCCGTCGGACAAGTGCTACTTCCTCAGATTGCCTACACAAACTACCTAACTTGGTGATATTGTGCCGGCCCGTTCAGGACATGTTCTCAGCTTCCCGCTGGCAGGCACTGATAGGACCTCTCCATTCTTGTCTCTCCTGTTGTGCGCTTCCTAGACACCCATTTCGCAGCGAACACTGTAGAATTTCAGGATGGATACAGCGCACAATGATTGTTATGCAAAAGGTGAACGTTGTACCCCACCACTGCTACCTATCTGCATGACAGGTGAAAGAAACACAGGTAAACAACGAAGACACAGGATCAGGCCTCTAAAAATAACACATTTAAGAATCCTTAGGGATGGATGGTGTGTTACCCAGTAAACTAATTGAATGAATTAAGAATTATATTTATTATTAGTTGTGAAGTCAAATCTGGTTATAGGAATTCTGTAATGTGGAGTAGAAATCTTTTGGGGGGAAATTTAATCAAACTAGTTACTGATTCCCTCCCAAGTTATTCAGCCCCTTTATTGTCCGTATTTGACGTAGGGGGCAGCAATTTTGCGTCTTGGTTGCCCGCCCACACAGTGAGTCTTGTAACTTTGGAATGAAATTTTTTGTCAAACCGTTTTTCACAACGGATCCTAGGTCCTGAAGAGATCCTGTGACCCCTACATCCTTGACGAACCTTCATTCGTGAGCCTATCTGGTTGTGAAATGGGTGTTGAGAATTTGTTGATTTCATGTCATTGTGTGGAGTCTTTTTATGCATGGTGTGACCTTCATCGTTGTATCAAACTCTATTCCCAGACTCTGCTTCTCCTTGGGGGAGTTCAGTCTTTATTTTGGGTACAGGTCCTCTACGATGAACATGGCTCCCGTGTCTTCTACACGCATTCACCTGGGCCCGGCGTTGTCTCCTGCACAATAGCCTACTATTGTCGCGTAGGATTCTCCTGAGGTCTCACACTTGTTCCTATGTGGAAAGAAGATGCCATCTTCGGTGTACCCATGTTTTTGTATACTGGTCCCTTGTTATCAGAGCACTTGGAAGAAGGGCTATCTTCCATCCAGGAGTTTATGTATGTCTCAATGGTAATTAACTCTTTGGAATAATGAATTATACTTTCCAATTCTTGCTTTCCACTATTAATGCCTAGACCCAGCTTCCGTTATCTGTACGGCATACTGTGCCCCGCCGCTAGCATTAAGCTGCCTCTCCACCTGCAGATGTCGCACTCCCGTTTCCGCATGGACTGTGGTATAAGGCGAAATAGTGTCAGATGAAGTCTACTGGTTTTATTGCGCACACACATAATTACATACTGAAGTTTAGCTTCCCCATCGTAGTCACCAACAGGCCAAAGGGTGTCAAGCGGCAAATATCATCAGACCATGATAGAATCTTTTTTTTTGAAAAATGTGATTGCAGCTTTCATACGTCCTGCGACGGGGTAGGATAAGTGACGGGCTTCCCGTTGGCACCAAGCTTTTATAGAAGCTTTGCTGGAACCATCCGGGCTTGTAAGTGTTGATGTGTGTGCGAGTAGGATCTAGGCCGTATATCGCCGCCCAGTGCTCGGGTCTTGTGGACGCTTCCACACTCCAGCATCTTTGGGATGTGGTGGAACGGGAGATTCGCATCATGGATGTGTAGCCGACAAATCTGTGGCAACTGTGTGATGCCATCATGTCAATATGAACCAAAATCTCTGAGGAATGCTTCCAGCACCTTGTTTAATCTATGCCACGAAGAATTGAAGCAGTTCTGAAGGCAAAAGGGGGTCCAACCCGGTACTAGCATGGTGTACCTAATAAAGTGGCCGGTGAGTCTATGTATCCCATATACAGCCCCCCAGCTTAGTAATATACTGTATCTCATATACAACCCCCTCAGGTTAGTAATATCCCATATCCCATATACAGCCCCCCAGCTTAGTAATATACTGTATCCCATATACAGCCCCCCAACTTAGTGATATAGTGATATATAATATATACAGCACCCCCCAGTATAAAATGATTCTGGCCCCATATAATATATACTGAACCCCCCCCCCCCAGTATAAAATAATTATAGCCCCAAATAATATATATAGCCTCCCCCCCAGCATAATATAATTATGGCCCCATATAATATTTACTGAATGCCCCCCAGTATAAAATAATTATGGCCCCATATAATATATACAGCACCCCCCCCCCCCAGTATAAAGTAATTATAGCCCCAAATAATATATATAGCAGTCTATCATTCCCCCCCGTATAAAATAATTATGGCCCCATATGATATATATATCGCCCACCCCCCGCATTATTAAACGTTTTCTAGCCCCATATAATACATACAGAGCCCCCACCCTCCCAGTATAACACGACACCTCCCCACACACCTATTAGCCACATATAATTAATTAAAGTGCATGAAAAATAATAAAATATATACTCACCTGCAGGCAGCTGCTCCGTGGCTCCACATAGTGACACAGGCGGTGTGACATCATGACGCCTGTGTCACTGCTACGAACGGAGCGACGCAGCTGCCAGAAAGGTGCTGTGTTGCTCTGCATATAAATCGCGCCTGTGTCTTAAAGAGACAGGCGCAATTTATTTAGGTGGTGGGCGATTCGGGCGTTAATGGACGCCCGAATCGCCCACTTTAGAGCGGCAAATTTCACCGCCCTTTACAGGGACCCGCATTCTGCCACCTGATGCAGATGGCAGATGCAGCCCTGTGTATACAGTATATATGTGGTGTGTGCATGATGTCAGTGTGTGTATACAGTATATATGTAGTGTGTGCATGGTGTCAGTGTGTGTATACATATGTTACTACATTTTGAGAAGGGATAATATCAACTAATATTCATGTTTTTAACCCTTCTGTATGCATAACTATCTAAGAACACACTTTCTCTCATTGCCGTTTATTTCAGAATAGTTTTTTTTTTTTGCAAAAATTCACTGATACGATGAACATTCGATTCCCTTCGCCTAATGTCGTTACATATTAACACCGCAACCCAGAATATGTCCATAAAGCTATATGTAACACCAAAAACACACGTTATGGAATAAAGTTTATATTTCACACCATCCTCCATTATTTACACCTATGTTATGACCTTCTCACTCTCATTCTTATCTTTAAGCACGGGGGGTTCTGTTATTGTGCTGCTAATACAACGGCGCACATCTAAACGTGACTTTTGTTATCTCATTAGCTTGTTTTATAGATACTTAGTTATTTATTTGGGTCACCATTGTGTAAGGGTGCGCACAATGATAGATCTTTGTGAAGCTCAGTGCAATTTTCTACAAAAATTGTCTGGTGCCCCTGTGGATTTAACGTTCCCCTTGCTGCATATTTTGGTGAATATACACATGTGGGGTATATCTCCTCACATCTTACTGTTAAAGGAAAATATATTTTCTTTATATAAGTATTCTGGATTTGTACATATTTTAGGGGAAATTTTAAATGTTAATTGCCAAATGCATCGCCTGGTTGTCTGCTTTCGAAATTATATAGGTTTTATGGCGTCTTAACTTTTTATTTTGTTTTATTGCTATATTTTAAAATTTCTATCTGAAAAGCAGATATCTAATTACTACGGGTTTAGTGATATTATGTGGATTTGTTTATGTGGACATATCAATATAGGACATTTGTGAACTCTACAAATGTCCATCTATTACATATCAGAGATATGAAGGTAAATGTTTTCTGTTTGGAGCACATTTTTTGCCAGCAAAGTCAAATTTTAGGTATTTTATAGTATGTCTATAAACTTTTTAATGCAATTTTGAAAATGGGGCAAGTTTCTGCTTTCAGAAATTATGTGTTTTGTTGGGTTTTTCTTTTAATTCTTTTTGGTGTAATTTCGATTTTATTTTTAAACGTCAAAATTTTAAAAATTTCTCTAGTCAATAACGCAACAAAATATCCAGAAATGCCAGGGGGTGAAAGGATAATACACCTTGTTCAAATTGCTGGGTGAATATGCTTATAATCTATCTCCTGTCCATATATCTATCTGTCTAGTTATCATCTCCTATAATCTAACCATTTATATATCTCACGTTTTCTCAATTTATTAATCAATCTTCTATTTCTCTTCATCTTTCTTATTTATCTACTATCATAATAATTATAATGAATAATTCTTTATTTATATAGGGCACAAAGATTATGTGGCGCTACACAGAGCTTGCCAGATCAGTCCCTGTCCCCAATGGGGCTCACAATCTATTCAACCTACCAGTAATTCTTTGGAGTGTGGGAGGAAACCGGAGGAAACACACGCAAACACAGAGAGAACATGCAAACTCTTTGCAGATGTTGACCAGTACTGCAAGGCTGTAGTGCTAACCACTGAGCCACTGTGCTGCCCATCAATCTCCCTATCATCTATCTATCTCCTATAAAATTCTCCAATATTACAGTTTGTTTTACCATACTAAAGGGAGCCTCTTACTGACTGTGACTGGTCATAAAATAGTTTTAATTTGGGGTCCCCACTTTTAGTTTTGCCCATGGCCCTACTTTGTCTAGAACCGGCCCTGTGTGCAATAGAGTGCGGTGAAAAGAATATTCAAAGACAGACAGAATACTGGTGCAAAGCATACATTTTTTATTGTTTTGTATAGTTTCCTATGTGCCCTTTTGTGTATTTCATGAAGACTGTGTCTTGTATACTTTGAACTGTAATGTAAACATATTTTCTCTACTTTTTTTAATTGTCGATACACATTAATTTCATGTATTTATACCTATATCTATATATATATGTCTCTTACCGATTTCAAATAATGCAAGCAATTTTCTTTCCATGAAAATTATGTAAAAATACACAGTGACACCTACTGGATTTGTGAAATGTGATTATATGATCATAATCATTTTAATTAATCAAAGTACAGAATACTGATTTTTAGAAATATAAGCTTAGTTTATATTAAAATAATGTTTTCAGACAAAGCATATGTAAAATAGGCCTAGAAACCTACTGTATCCAGGATAGATTTCCATATGTAAAATAGGCCTAGAAACCTACTGTATCCAGGATAGATTTCAATAACTACTGTAATTGTACTGCACAGTGAAAAGTGCAGTACAATAAGAACAGGGGGGCACCACCCCTGAGGTGACTTGGTCGCCACCACATGATGGTTGACAGAGGAGGCGGCATCTTGGGGCACTGCTAACTGACCCCCCCCCCCCCACCCACCCACCCACCCCCCGTCAGTAAAAGATTGCTGAGTAGTTGCAAAGAAATTAAATTTAAAAAAAAAAAAAAAAAATCTCCCTGTAGATCCGTCTTCTTCTCTGCTCATGCACACACATCATAGTGTGTGCGAGTTGGCAGGGAAGACAGAGCCGGGTGGAGAAGAAGCCGTAGGTGAGGTTTTTTATAAGAGGAGCTGCTCTGGATATGTCATTAATGGTTGGAGGGAGTGAGGGAGGATTAGGCTCTGCTCTGCAGTGGTCATTTATTTAAATGAGGGTTTTGCAGTGGCCACTACTTGGAAAGGGGGATCTGCAGTGGCCATTCTATTAAAGGGGGCTCTGCCAGGGGGTGCCACATGATGGTTGACAGAGGAGGCGGCATCTTGGGGCACTGCTAACAGATTTTGATGACAGTGGCCATTCTATTAAAGGGGGCTCTGCCAGGGGGTGAAAGGATAATACCCCTTGTTCAAATTGCTGGGTGAAGATGCTTATCATCAATCTCCTGTCTATATATCTATCTGTCTAGTTATCATCTCCTATAATCTAACCATTTATATATCTCACTTTTTCTCAATTTATTAATCAATCTTCTATTCTCTTCATCTTTCTTATTTATCTACTAACATAATAATTATAATGAATAATTCGTTATTTATATAGCGCACAAAGATCACGTGGCGCTACACAGAGCTTGCCAGATCAGTCCCAGTCCCCAATGGGGCTCACAATCTATTCAACCTACCAGGAGTGTGGGAGGAAACCGGAGGTAACCATTTATAAAAGGGGGCACTGTGGCCATTTCATTAAAGCGGGCTCTGCATTTCATTTAATGGGGCTCTGCAGTGGCCATTTCATTAAATAGGGGCTCTGTTGTGGTCCTTTTATTAAAGGGGGCTCTGCAGTGGATATTTTATTAAAGTGGACTGAGGGGTGTGTGAGGGGCGGGGGAGATTATAGAAAATGGGGTATTTAATCCATTGGTATCCCAATTGATTATTTCCACTAAGCACATTGCAGGCGGTCCCCTACTTAAGAACACCTTACTTAGGCCCGTTCCACACTTGCGAGTGTCCCTAAGTTACAAACGGACCTCTGGATGAACTGTACAGTACTTTGGCCCTAGGCTGCAATAAACGGCTGTAACAGTTATCAATAGGAAGTCACTTCAGTAATGTCTCCTCCCCGTAACGCCCACTTGGGTCGCGAGTGTGATGCGAGTTCATCGCATCACACTTGCAAGTGTGGAACGGGCCTTACAGACAACCCTCAGTTACAAAAGGACCTCTGGATGTTGGTAATTTACTATACAGTACTTTGGCCCTAGGCTGCAATAAACGGCTGTAACAGTTATCAAAGGTGTCTGTAATTAAGCTTTATTGTTAATCCTGGTTCTTATGACAACCCACAAATAAAATCCAATTGTCACAGAGACCAAAAAATATTTGTCTGGGTTTACAATTATAAAATATACAGTCCCGACTTGCATACAAAAAATATTTGTCTGGGTTTACAATTATAAAATATACAATCCCGACTTACATACAAATTCAACTTAAAAACAAACCTACAAAACCTATCTTGTATGTAAACAGAGGAGTGAGTGTTCTTAGAGAGTTTAATCTGGGGCTCAAACCCCTAATCATTGTAAGGTGACTTTCAAATTATAGAGTCTTTATTCCAGCTTGGAATGGAGTAAACCAGGAAAGACACACTGTCCTTTCTGAAGATTAGCTCAAGACTGCTTTATTCTCTTTGGCACTGAAACTCTTATCTGGAAAGTCATAAAACACAATCTGAAAGGGGCGTGCAAGTACACAAGCGGGCAATACTATTGGGTGGTTTGACCCTGGAAATGGCAGGTGGTGAGGATGTGCAAGCAGTGTAGGTGGTGCAGGTGGTGGGAATGTGCAGGAAGTGTAGGTGGTGCAGGTGGTGCAGGTGGTGAGGATGTGCAGGTGATGCAGGTGGTGAGGATGTGCAAGAAGTGTAGGTGGTGCAGGTCAGGAGGATGTGAGGATGTGCAGGTAAGGAGTCTTAGAGATTTTTATCTGGAGCTCAAACCCTTAATCATTGTAAAGGTGACTTTCAAAAGTCCTTATTCCAGCTTGGAATGGAGTAAACCAGGAAAGACACACTGTCCTTTCTGAAGATTAGACTCCTTTATTCTCTTTGGCACTGAAACTCTTATCTGGAAAGTCATAAAACACACTCTGAAAGGGGCGTGCAAGTACACAAGCGGGCAATACTATTGGGTGGTTTGATCCTTGAAATTCAACACTATTGGACGTAAGCACACAAAGGAATGTAGAACCATTGGCTGTCTTCACATAAACAAAATGCCCAGATGTTCACCCGGATACCTTCCTCTAGGTGGTGCTAGCGAGCACTAAGTCTTTGTGTGCTGAGGAACAAACCCCACCCAAACTTTAGTGAAAGTTATGTGAAATGAATGCTGAGTCTTTAAAATGTCTGACAGCATGTAAGATGGCGTCCAAGACCAGTGTGATATCTTTAACATTTCCCCCCTTTTGAGCTTTGCATGGCCTGTAACTTTTGTCCAGAGTGACCTCCTCAAACTCCAGGTACATACAGGTAGGCTAAACCCTTACCTGCTGGACTTGTTAACTCTTCACCAGATCCCCTGGAGGCCAGTCACTCGGGGGTTACAGGCCTGCATACTCAAATTACATAATTGTGTTTCCATACTTTATGGGTTTATTAACAGGCTGGTTCTTCAACAAGACGGTATCCTCCACACCGGGACTTCTCCTGTCATGGTTCTTACCGCCTGGACGGCCATCTGGGACATGGTGGACTTAATGAGGGGGACCACACAACACGCAATAAGTGACAAGAGCAAAATCACAATCCCCAATATCGCCCCCACTTAAATGAAACCCTTTCAATCCCCCAACTACAAAGTGAAGGACAAAGTTTCCACCCCAGAGTTTCTCTTGAATTCCCTGGACAGTCCTTCAATCTTTTCACGAGCATGGGTAATGGATCCATAGGGGGCGATGTCATCCAGGATGTACATGCAACAAGCCGCTCCCACCATCTTACAGACTCCTCCCCTCTCAGCAAGGTTCATGTCCAAATCCATGCGGTTCTGGAAAGCATCTCCGATATAATTCACAAATTTTTCCCTCTAGCTTAACAGACGTGGCGCTGGTCAGCAGGACGTGGAAAGAACCATCGAAGCAAGGCTCCAGGCTCTCTCTCTGGGGTGTCTCTTTACCACCATGTAGTCTCCAGGCTTCAGGTTATGCATAACAGTGAATAATATGTCACTCCCGGGGACTGCTGCCAGTTTGGGCTAGGGACCACTGGGCTTCAGTACGATCATAGACCATCCTACATGTATCCGTCTGTTCTTTCCGGGCCTTTTCCTTGACCGGGAATGGGTTAAAATCATCATCGGGCTAGCATGGGAGGAGTCTTACATCAGTTCTTGTGCAGGCTGACGTCCACCCCCCTATTAGAATGTGGCCAGTTACTTTAGTAATGTCACCTCCCTGTAACGCCGACTTGGGTCGGGCTGTCAACGGACCCTAACTTTCTCTCAGTCTCACTTTGGTGCGGTCTGTGAAACTAGTCTCTGTTCTTCCTGGCTTTCTGTCACGAGTCTGGCAGAGACGTCTCTAGTCTGCTAACACTGGTCTCTGCTTTATATCATCTAGACATATAGGATTCTCTCAACCATCTCTAGTTTAGTGTTCTGTGCTCTCTATAAAGTTCTGGCCAGACTCCAACGTCTCAAACAGAAGTCAGGTACACTTGTGTTGGTTTTAAAACAAAAAGGAAAAAAAAGTCAGTCATAGGCTCTGTAATACAGTTGGGGGGGCTTGTTCTTGCTTAGTCTGTTTGTGGGGTACACAGGAGGACGTCACATCATACTGTCTTTTTGTATTCTTATCACAAGCAAATTCCTTTAAGTCTTTTAGGCTGTCAGCTCTGTCGCCCCCACTCAACACATATCCCTTTCTATGTGCTTCAAGGCCACTTCTCACAGACACAGATAAGACAGAGCCCAGTTGCACAGCTGCCCACAGATCTGACCCCGATTATCTCTTTCAACTCCAGAAAGCAGGTATGAGAGACATTGCAATTCTTTTTCTAGTAATTTTTCTGCAATTGTCAGGATCAAATAAGTTTTAAAATAAAATAAACAAACAGCATTGCACACTCAAGACCCTTAGCAAATGTTTGAAATTGGTGAAAATATTCACCTGCCGGCATTTTATCTCGAACTTCCGCCAGGACGCCTCAAGGGTGAAGCTGCTATCCTACAACCAGCCTTTATGGCTGCCAACAGAGTAGAGTCATAGGCAATTAACTTTCAGGGACTTGAAGGTAATATAACTTAAGATGGCCGCCACTGAAGGATGGTAGGGCGTGTCATCTTCTCTAACCACCAGATAAAAGGGGTTTAGTCTGCATTCCAGGGGCCATCTTTCACTCCAAGGAAAATATAATTAAATCTCTTTTTCTCAAATTCTTTCCACATCAAAAACTTTGAAATGTCCCTATAGCCTGTCTCTTTCTTCAATGGGCACTCTGTCCTGGTCCGTCCTTAGTCACTGGTCTACGTCTCCAGTAATCAACCCCATCTACTTTCCTTTCCTTTGTCATTAACTCTCTACTTACATAAAGCCAACCTTCTGCCTGGGTATGCCACTTTTTGTCTTTGAGCCAGCCGCTCAAGTGCTGTCTCCTACCTTTGCACACTCAGGGGATCATCTAACATACCCAAAAACTTCAATACCTCATAACTTCCTTTTACCCACTCTTTACCTTTCCTGTGTGACACTATGTCCGTTGCCTTTTTAGGTCTGCAGTGTCCAGCTACAGTCTTACTTTGCTCACTACCCATTTTGAGGAATCTGTGGAATACCTGATTTTGTTCAAGGGCTATAGATGTCCTCCGTAAATACAGCTCCAGACTACCCCGCTACCTATCAGTAAGTACAAATTAGAGACCTTCACACAATGTTTCAGAAATCAAGGAGTTAACGCTCAACTGTAAAATTCCCGTCAGTGTCCCTCTTGTCTCTACTGTCCTTTCCGCATCACGGGACCGCATCAATCCCGAAGGAATGGTCATAAATTTGGCCAGAATTTGTCTCTGCAAACTTCCAGATTCTATCAGCGCTTACATGAACAAAAATCTCAACACCATCACAAACTCTCTGAACTACATCAACAATCCACAAGAGGGCACTGCAGACCTTTTTCTACAACATACATAGGCACCGTCCAGTCTGTCAATCACCTTACAAGGGATCCTTTGCCTTAAATATCCATAAATAAGAGTATGTTCACTATGATTGTGGCAAAGTACATATTATCACACAAGGAGATGACCTTACCCAGTCCCTTTCAGCCAGTGAAACAGAACTACAGTCAAGGTAGACAAAAACAGACTTGACTTCCCCCGACGAGCGCTCATTGTCAGTTCTGGTCACTGGCCGCCTGGACTCTTGCGGAGGTCACCTCGATGGTCAGATGTCCATAAAAGTATGTCCACCCAAGGGACGCCAATTCTTATAGATTTTTATCTGGGGCTCAAACCCCTAATCATTGTAAAGGTGACTTTCAATTTATAGAGTCTTTATTCCAGCTTGGAATGGAGTAAACCAGGAAAGACACACTGTCCTTTCTGAAGATTAGCTCAAGACTCCTTTATTCTCTTTGGCACTGAAACTCTTATCTGGAAAGTTATAAAACACACTCTGAAAGGGGCGTGCAAGTACACAAGCGGACAATACTATTGGGTGGTTTGACCCTTGAAATTCAACACTATTGGATGTAAGCACACAAAAGAATGTAGAACCATTGGCTGTCTTCACATAAACAAAATGCCCAGATGTTCACCTGGATACCTTCCTCTAGGTGGTGCTAGCGAGCACTAAGTCTTTGTGTGCTGAGGAACAAACCCCACCCAAACTTTAGTGAAAGTTATGTGAAATGAATGCTGAGTCTTTAAAATGTCTGACAGCATGTAAGATGGCGTCCAAGACCAGTGTGATATCTTTAACAGAAGGATGTGCAAGCAGTGTAGGTAGTGAGGATGTGCATGCTGTGCAGGTGATGCAGGTGGTGAGGATGTGCAAGCAGTGTAGGTGATGCAGGTCAGGAGGATAGGAGGATGTGCAGGTCAGGAGGATGTGAGGATGTGCAGGTGGTGAGGATGTGCAAGCAGTGTAGGTGGTGCAGGTGGTGAGGATGTGCAGGAAGTGTAGGTGGTGCAGGTGGTGAGGATGTG
>CM033644.1:101006872-101150971 GCA_019512145.1 Engystomops pustulosus
GCAGGTGGTGAGGATGTGCAAGCAGTGTAGGTGGTGCAGGTGGTGGGGATGTGCAGGAAGTGTAGGTGGTGCAGGTGGTGCAGGTGGTGAGGATGTGCAGGTGATGCAGGTGGTGAGGATGTGCAAGAAGTGTAGGTGGTGCAGGTCAGGAGGATGTGAGGATGTGCAGGTAAGGAGTCTTAGAGATTTTTATCTGGAGCTCAAACCCTTAATCATTGTAAAGGTGACTTTCAAAAGTCCTTATTCCAGCTTGGAATGGAGTAAACCAGGAAAGACACACTGTCCTTTCTGAAGATTAGACTCCTTTATTCTCTTTGGCACTGAAACTCTTATCTGGAAAGTCATAAAACACACTCTGAAAGGGGCGTGCAAGTACACAAGCGGGCAATACTATTGGGTGGTTTGATCCTTGAAATTCAACACTATTGGACGTAAGCACACAAAGGAATGTAGAACCATTGGCTGTCTTCACATAAACAAAATGCCCAGATGTTCACCCGGATACCTTCCTCTAGGTGGTGCTAGCGAGCACTAAGTCTTTGTGTGCTGAGGAACAAACCCCACCCAAACTTTAGTGAAAGTTATGTGAAATGAATGCTGAGTCTTTAAAATGTCTGACAGCATGTAAGATGGCGTCCAAGACCAGTGTGATATCTTTAACATTTCCCCCCTTTTGAGCTTTGCATGGCCTGTAACTTTTGTCCAGAGTGACCTCCTCAAACTCCAGGTACATACAGGTAGGCTAAACCCTTACCTGCTGGACTTGTTAACTCTTCACCAGATCCCCTGGAGGCCAGTCACTCGGGGGTTACAGGCCTGCATACTCAAATTACATAATTGTGTTTCCATACTTTATGGGTTTATTAACAGGCTGGTTCTTCAACAAGACGGTATCCTCCACACCGGGACTTCTCCTGTCATGGTTCTTACCGCCTGGACGGCCATCTGGGACATGGTGGACTTAATGAGGGGGACCACACAACACGCAATAAGTGACAAGAGCAAAATCACAATCCCCAATATCGCCCCCACTTAAATGAAACCCTTTCAATCCCCCAACTACAAAGTGAAGGACAAAGTTTCCACCCCAGAGTTTCTCTTGAATTCCCTGGACAGTCCTTCAATCTTTTCACGAGCATGGGTAATGGATCCATAGGGGGCGATGTCATCCAGGATGTACATGCAACAAGCCGCTCCCACCATCTTACAGACTCCTCCCCTCTCAGCAAGGTTCATGTCCAAATCCATGCGGTTCTGGAAAGCATCTCCGATATAATTCACAAATTTTTCCCTCTAGCTTAACAGACGTGGCGCTGGTCAGCAGGACGTGGAAAGAACCATCGAAGCAAGGCTCCAGGCTCTCTCTCTGGGGTGTCTCTTTACCACCATGTAGTCTCCAGGCTTCAGGTTATGCATAACAGTGAATAATATGTCACTCCCGGGGACTGCTGCCAGTTTGGGCTAGGGACCACTGGGCTTCAGTACGATCATAGACCATCCTACATGTATCCGTCTGTTCTTTCCGGGCCTTTTCCTTGACCGGGAATGGGTTAAAATCATCATCGGGCTAGCATGGGAGGAGTCTTACATCAGTTCTTGTGCAGGCTGACGTCCACCCCCCTATTAGAATGTGGCCAGTTACTTTAGTAATGTCACCTCCCTGTAACGCCGACTTGGGTCGGGCTGTCAACGGACCCTAACTTTCTCTCAGTCTCACTTTGGTGCGGTCTGTGAAACTAGTCTCTGTTCTTCCTGGCTTTCTGTCACGAGTCTGGCAGAGACGTCTCTAGTCTGCTAACACTGGTCTCTGCTTTATATCATCTAGACATATAGGATTCTCTCAACCATCTCTAGTTTAGTGTTCTGTGCTCTCTATAAAGTTCTGGCCAGACTCCAACGTCTCAAACAGAAGTCAGGTACACTTGTGTTGGTTTTAAAACAAAAAGGAAAAAAAAGTCAGTCATAGGCTCTGTAATACAGTTGGGGGGGCTTGTTCTTGCTTAGTCTGTTTGTGGGGTACACAGGAGGACGTCACATCATACTGTCTTTTTGTATTCTTATCACAAGCAAATTCCTTTAAGTCTTTTAGGCTGTCAGCTCTGTCGCCCCCACTCAACACATATCCCTTTCTATGTGCTTCAAGGCCACTTCTCACAGACACAGATAAGACAGAGCCCAGTTGCACAGCTGCCCACAGATCTGACCCCGATTATCTCTTTCAACTCCAGAAAGCAGGTATGAGAGACATTGCAATTCTTTTTCTAGTAATTTTTCTGCAATTGTCAGGATCAAATAAGTTTTAAAATAAAATAAACAAACAGCATTGCACACTCAAGACCCTTAGCAAATGTTTGAAATTGGTGAAAATATTCACCTGCCGGCATTTTATCTCGAACTTCCGCCAGGACGCCTCAAGGGTGAAGCTGCTATCCTACAACCAGCCTTTATGGCTGCCAACAGAGTAGAGTCATAGGCAATTAACTTTCAGGGACTTGAAGGTAATATAACTTAAGATGGCCGCCACTGAAGGATGGTAGGGCGTGTCATCTTCTCTAACCACCAGATAAAAGGGGTTTAGTCTGCATTCCAGGGGCCATCTTTCACTCCAAGGAAAATATAATTAAATCTCTTTTTCTCAAATTCTTTCCACATCAAAAACTTTGAAATGTCCCTATAGCCTGTCTCTTTCTTCAATGGGCACTCTGTCCTGGTCCGTCCTTAGTCACTGGTCTACGTCTCCAGTAATCAACCCCATCTACTTTCCTTTCCTTTGTCATTAACTCTCTACTTACATAAAGCCAACCTTCTGCCTGGGTATGCCACTTTTTGTCTTTGAGCCAGCCGCTCAAGTGCTGTCTCCTACCTTTGCACACTCAGGGGATCATCTAACATACCCAAAAACTTCAATACCTCATAACTTCCTTTTACCCACTCTTTACCTTTCCTGTGTGACACTATGTCCGTTGCCTTTTTAGGTCTGCAGTGTCCAGCTACAGTCTTACTTTGCTCACTACCCATTTTGAGGAATCTGTGGAATACCTGATTTTGTTCAAGGGCTATAGATGTCCTCCGTAAATACAGCTCCAGACTACCCCGCTACCTATCAGTAAGTACAAATTAGAGACCTTCACACAATGTTTCAGAAATCAAGGAGTTAACGCTCAACTGTAAAATTCCCGTCAGTGTCCCTCTTGTCTCTACTGTCCTTTCCGCATCACGGGACCGCATCAATCCCGAAGGAATGGTCATAAATTTGGCCAGAATTTGTCTCTGCAAACTTCCAGATTCTATCAGCGCTTACATGAACAAAAATCTCAACACCATCACAAACTCTCTGAACTACATCAACAATCCACAAGAGGGCACTGCAGACCTTTTTCTACAACATACATAGGCACCGTCCAGTCTGTCAATCACCTTACAAGGGATCCTTTGCCTTAAATATCCATAAATAAGAGTATGTTCACTATGATTGTGGCAAAGTACATATTATCACACAAGGAGATGACCTTACCCAGTCCCTTTCAGCCAGTGAAACAGAACTACAGTCAAGGTAGACAAAAACAGACTTGACTTCCCCCGACGAGCGCTCATTGTCAGTTCTGGTCACTGGCCGCCTGGACTCTTGCGGAGGTCACCTCGATGGTCAGATGTCCATAAAAGTATGTCCACCCAAGGGACGCCAATTCTTATAGATTTTTATCTGGGGCTCAAACCCCTAATCATTGTAAAGGTGACTTTCAATTTATAGAGTCTTTATTCCAGCTTGGAATGGAGTAAACCAGGAAAGACACACTGTCCTTTCTGAAGATTAGCTCAAGACTCCTTTATTCTCTTTGGCACTGAAACTCTTATCTGGAAAGTTATAAAACACACTCTGAAAGGGGCGTGCAAGTACACAAGCGGACAATACTATTGGGTGGTTTGACCCTTGAAATTCAACACTATTGGATGTAAGCACACAAAAGAATGTAGAACCATTGGCTGTCTTCACATAAACAAAATGCCCAGATGTTCACCTGGATACCTTCCTCTAGGTGGTGCTAGCGAGCACTAAGTCTTTGTGTGCTGAGGAACAAACCCCACCCAAACTTTAGTGAAAGTTATGTGAAATGAATGCTGAGTCTTTAAAATGTCTGACAGCATGTAAGATGGCGTCCAAGACCAGTGTGATATCTTTAACAGAAGGATGTGCAAGCAGTTTAGGTAGTGAGGATGTGCAGTCGGTGCGGGTGATGCAGCTGGTGAGGATGTGCAAGCAGTGTAGGTAGTGCAGGTTAGGAGGATAGGAGGATGTGCAGGTCAGGAGGATGTGAGGATGTGCAGGTGGTGAGGATGTGCAAGCAGTGTAAGTGGTGCAGGTGGTGAGGATGTGCAGGAAGTGTAGGTGGTGCAGGTGGTGAGGATGTGAGGCTGTCAGCTCTGTCGCCCCCACTCAACACAGATGCTTTCTGTGTGCTTCAAGGCCACTTCTCACAGACACAGATAAGACAGAGCCCAGCTGCCCACAGATCTTACCCTGATTAACTCTTTCAACTCCAGAAAGCAGGTACCAGAGACATTGCAACACTTTTTCTAGTAATTTTTCTGCAATTGTCAGGATCAAATAAGTTTTAAAATAAAATGTTTGAAATTGGTGAAAATATTCACCTGCTGGTATTTTATCTGAAACATCCACCAGGATGCCTCAAGGGTGACTCAGCTGCTATCCTACAACCAGCCTTTATGGCTGCCAACAGAGTAGAGTCATAGGCAATTAATTGTTTTTTTCTGTTGTTTTTGCGCCTTTTCATTCAGGCGCACTGTTTTTGCGTAATTTTGGCGACTAAACGCCAAACTAGCCGTGTAGCAAAAATAACCAGCTTTCCCTCATCTATCTTACCAATTCAGATATTTTGCTGCGCCTAATGATATTCATCACTTGCAACTTCTTCATTTAGGCGCAAAAACGGGCGCAAAAACACTCCAGCCCGAAGGTGGCGTTAACTGAGAAGAAAGCACTGAGCCCCTTTGCAGAATAGCTCATTTATTGCAGCAAAGCTCAGCCAGACACTAGAACATATAATACAGACACTAGATACTCTGCAGACAGGAGCTTCAGACTCTATTTACAGTTCATCACCTTCTATTTACAAAACATTCTGCAAAATCCTGAGCTCAAAGCAAAAGCTCAGAACTTTGCAGAATGTTGCAGATACTACATACAAGTATCCCCCATGTAATTCTGCACAGTATCACCAGTGTGTCTGAGGGGGATACTGTGCAGAATTACAGTTGTACAGCAGGAGACCACCACTGGGGGATCCCCTCCAGGAGAAGCCCCTGCTGAGGAGGTCACTGGGTGCTGGCTGTCACACACCTGGGTGCTGCTGTGAGTGTTATCTTCATTCTGGGATATGGGAGAAGCAGAGAGGAGCTTGTAGCAGGATCCCATGTAAGTGCCAGAATCTAACATTGCGCCTAAACTGTGCCAAAATTGCGCCTAAACTGTGTTAAAGTAAAGTGATTAATAAGAGGCAGAAAATTACCTTATCACAGTTCGTGATAATTCTGGCAAAACAGTGCGACAGAATTTACGTGCAACTACTACACTTAGGTGCACAAAAGTGATAATTGTGGCCCATTGTCCGCAAAAGGGAGGGGAGTCTTTTTATAATTTGCCTCAGGCGGTAGAGAGGCTAGGTAAAATCATCACTAGAATCCAGGAGATCTATGTTTAATGCCTATGCAAAATGCATGCTCAAATAAACACAATTGGCAACACCCAAATTGGTTCATCTAAAAGCTGCAGTAGAGTTTTACATTTGCTGTACATTATTTAGGCTTTTATTATTAATAAACCCGATTGTGCTGATTTAAGCTTAGTCTTTAACCCCTTCCCGCGCAGCCCTTCGTTTTTGCATTTTCATTTTTCACTCCCCACATTCAAAAATCTGTAACTTTTTTATTTTTCCATGTTCAGAGCTGTGTGGTGGCTTATTTTCTGTGTAACAAATGACACTTCAAAATTGTGGTATATAACAAATTTATATAGGATTTTATAATGTTTTCATACATTTAAAAAAATTAAAACCTCCTGTACAAAAATTGGGGGGATTTTGCCATCTTCTGGTGCTAATAACTTTTTTAATACTTTGGTGTATAGATCTAGGTGTGCCTTTTTGCATATTTTTGAATGACATTTAGACAATGTTATCATTTTTTAGGACTCCGTAAGACTTTTTGATCACTTTTATAGAATTTTTTTTTTTTTTTAAATGCAAAAAAGTGGCCCATTTTTCGACTTTGGTGTGATTTTCCATACGGGATTAACACAGTGAAAACCGTTATGATTTTTGATAGATCGGCTTTTCCGGAACTGGATAACTAATGTGTTTAATGATTTTTTTTTTTTTACTGTTTTTATTTTATATTTATATTCATTCCTAGGGAAAGTTGGGGTGATTGAATTTTTAGTTTTTTTTATTAGAATTTTTTTTTTAACTTTTTTTTAATTTTTATTTTACTATTTTTCAGACTCCCTAGGGTACTTTAACCCTAGGGTGTCTGTACGATCCTATCATATATACTGCCATACTACAGTATGGCAGTATATGGGGATTTTACTCCTCATACATTACAATGTGCTGATTGTAATGCACATTGCAATGAATGGGTTAACCCGAAGTAGCTGCGGGTCTTCGTGAGACCTGATG
The DNA here is from genome assembly GCA_019512145.1 of Engystomops pustulosus. NCBI lineage: Eukaryota > Metazoa > Chordata > Amphibia > Anura > Leptodactylidae > Engystomops > Engystomops pustulosus. The sequence goes on from CM033644.1 coordinate 101,013,568, forward strand.
CTACCATGGCGACGGATCGCCGCTCCCCGATGACATCAGGGGACATCCTCGGCTTTTTGAAGCCACCGGCAAAGCTGGAAAAGCACCCTCGCCACCGATCGCTGGTGTTACCGGTAAGCCAAGTAAGAAAGACTAGAGAGTAAGCTGAAACGTGTAGGTGGATTACCTACATGTCACTTTTCCTGCACTTTTTAATGTAAGAAGAATAAAGTTTTGAAGTTTTATGGGATGTGCCACGTATACTCTTTCTTACTTGGATTACTTTTTTGACAAACAAGCCAGCAACACGTGGGCACTCCAAACAAGCCTCTATTATCCTCAGAGCAAGTTTCTGGATATAAGGGTATGTGAGATATTTTTTCCTATTTTTCTCTACGGTTACTGGTAAGCCTTTGCAGTAATATGCAGCAAAGACTTAAAGGCTATGGAGAGGGCTCAACCCGCGAGCCCTCTCCATGCACCGGGACCCGGCATGTGACGTACTAATACGTCACATGTCGGTAAGGGTTAAAATAAAATTTAAAAAATAGATTTTTTATATGTCTGTCTATATGTATCCTTTGTGACTCCATTTCTACTTTGATCATAGCACAGTACTACTACTATTTCTCCTATTCTACATTATCTCTGCACTGTACTTTACTACTACCTATACTACATACTACATATTTAGGTAATTATGATAATAATCAGGGCCGGCTCCAGATTTCAGTGGGCCCCTTAAAGGACATCTGTCATCAGGTCTCTGCCACTAGTCCTGTCACCTCTTCCTGTTGGAGCACCTCACAAGGATCACATCCCAGCCTTTATCTAGTTATTTCATACATTAATTATTGTAAAATCATCTATTTTTTATCATGTAAATGAGGTTGGTCACATGGTCAGAGGCAGTGATGTCACCCCTGTTACCCCTCCCCTCTCCTCCCCCTGCTCATGTCTGTGTGTAATGTATAGTAAAGCATGGCTTGTGTGTGCTGCATCTGCTGACATGCTGCATCCTCCTAATATACAGGTGAGAGACACAGACATCAGCTACACATGAATCTGACATGTTCTGCTGTGACATGGCTGCCTGTATCTCTCCTAAACACACACACATGCACACACAGGCTGCAGGGGGCGTGGCCACCAGCACCAGGAAGCACATCATTATACAGCCTCACATCATTATACAGGCTGTCAGTCATGCACTGGGGGAGTGGCTGTGCCTCCCACTCATGAATAGAGTGGACAGCTTGAATATGCTAATGCTTCATTGGACATTTCACAGGTCATTTGCATACAGCTTTAGGACCTCATTGCTTAGGTTTACAGGCATGTAGAGGGACAATGAAGGGATAGATGCAATGCTCTCTAATGGCAGTTTATGAAAATATATTTAGTTTAGGGGGTTTATTTTGCATGACGGGTTCTCTTTAACAGTGAACTCATGTGGCGGCATGACCCTGCCACCTGAGCTCAGACACAGTAAGAGACAATCATATTTCAATTACATCGGCAACAAGGATGCCGTCGCTGATGTAATTCAATTTTCTGATCAGGAGCATAACCAGCAGAGGCTGAGCTCCATAGTAGACCATTTCCTTAAAAACACATATATGTTTTTACACAATCACAATCATTTTTACACTCATACACATGTCTACAGATTTATACACACACAGTATATACACATCAAATTTACAACATATACAACTATACAGATATACAGCATATATACACACACGCATGTATGTACAGTATGTACAGCATACACACATGCATCCAGTATGTACAGCATATACACACACAGATTCAATATATACAACATACACATGCTGGATATACACAGCACATACGCACAGATATACACTTGCATCCGGTATATACAACGCATACACACGGATATACAGCATATATTCACACGCATCCAGTATATACAACACATACCCACAGATATACAGCATATATACACACGCATTCAGTCTATACAACACATACCACAGATTAACAAAGCTATATACACACGCATTTCCCCCGTCCTATACAACACAATCACACATATATACAGCATCTATACACACGCAGCCGTATCTCAACACAGTACACCAGATATACAGCCATTACACCGCACTCAGTATATACAACACATACGCCAAACAATACAACAGCATATAAGGGGCAGATTTATCAAGCGTCTGAACGTCAGAATATTTCCTCCAGTTGCCCATGGGCACCCATCACAGCTCAGCTTTCATTGCACCAGTGCTCATGAAATATTTTTAAGGGAGCTGTGTTGGTTGCCTGGGCAATTGGAAACCTATTCTGATCTTTCAGACTGCTTGATAAATCCTGCACCATACTCTCCCGGCCAAACTTATTAGGTACACCATGCTAGTAACACGGATATTGACCCCTTTTGGCCTTCAGCACTACATCAATTCTTCGGGCATAGATTCAACAAGGGCTGGAAGCATTCTCCAAGATTTTGTCCATATTGACATGATGGCATCACACACAGTTTTGCCCTGCAATTTGTCGGCTGCACATCAATGATGCGAATCTCCCTTCCCACACTACTCATGATGCTGCTATTGGAATTGAGATCGGGTGACTGTGTGGAGGACCATTTGAGTACATTGAACTCCGTGTCATGTGTTCAAGAAAACCAGTTCACAATGATTCCCGCTTTTGACATGGCGCATTCATCCTGCTGAAAATAGCCAACAGATGTTGGGTACTTGTGGTCATAAAGGCAGGACCTGGTCAGCAACCATACTCAGGTAGGCTGTGGCGGTTTGCACGTATCCATTGGTACCAATGGGCCCAATGAGTGCCAAGAAATAATTCCCCCACCACGACACCACCCCACAACCATCCTGAACCATGAATACAAAGGCAGGATGGTCCATGCTTTCATGTTGTTGACGCCAAATTCTGACCCACCATCCCGAGTGCACAGAAATCCGAGGACTCATCAGACCAGCAACCTTTTTCCATCTTCTACTGTCCATTCGCATTAATGGAAAAATGTTCACTTTAGAGATCGTTTTTTTTAGAGTTATTTTAAAATTTTTCGTTTCTTTTTACCTACTCATCTTATGCAGGCTTTTGTTTGTCCCGTTGCTACGCTCATGCTCTGTTTCTCGCGTTACGCTGAAAGGAGTGCACCCGGTGTGGTGTTCTGCTGCTGTAGCCCATCTGCCCAAAGTTCGACGTACTGTGCTTCGAGGCTCTTTTGCCTACCTTTGGTTGTAACGGGTGGCGATTTAATCACTGTGTCCTTTCTTATCACGCTCGAAACCAGTCTGCCCATTCTCCTCTGACCTCTGGCATGACCAGGCATTTTCCGCCGCACAGAACTGCCGCTCACTGGATGTTTTTTTCTTTTCGGACGATTCCTGTAAACCCCCCCCGCTAAAGAGATGGCTGTGCATGAAATCCCAGTAGATGCAGCAGTTTTCTGAAATACTCAGACTAGCCCTTCTGGCACCACATACCAGTGGCCCATTTCAAAGAGGCCTCATATCACCTTCCTTCCCCCATACTGAGGCTCGTTTGAACTGCAAGGAGATTGTCTTGCCGCCATGTGAGTGGCCTGATTAGAAAATTAAGTGGTTACGAGCGTTGCAGGTGTACCTATACCCCGATTTAAGCATGTATACACACCTTCAAGGTGACCAAGCCCTTTCTGCTGCCTGAGGTGAGCCAAAGCGACGCCCCCTCATATTTGTACTTATATCATAAACAGGTAAAAATTAGATCCAACAGCGTGCCGCCATGTAGTATAAAATGAGCATACAGCGTGCAGCCATGTAGTAATAAAATGCTACAGCATGCCATGCATGTAGTATTAAAAGTGCATACCCGAGTACCCCATGTTTATAAAAATGCAAAAAGCGTGCCCATGTAGTTAAAGTGGGTCATACAAGTACCTCCATGTAGTATAAAATGGAACAGTGTGCCGCCAATGCATATAAAATGCATCCACTGTGCCGTCTTTTTATAAAATCCATACAGAGTGCCCGCTATGATATAAAAATGCATACAGCGTGCCGTCATGTGTCTAAATGCATATAGCGTGCCGCCATGTAGTATAAATGCATGCGCGTGCCCGCCATGTATCTAAAATCATACAGTGCCCCCATGTAGTACAAATGCATACAGCGTGCCGGCATGTAGTATAAAATGCAACAGCATGCCGCCAGGTGTATTAAAATTCATACAGCATGCCGCCATGTACTTAAAATGCATACAGCATGGTCCGCCATGTACTGACATGCATACAGCTTGCTGCATTAGTAAATAAAACTAAATTGACATGGCTCAGAGCCCTGATAAATCGGCATAAACATATAATATTCACACACATACAGTATATATCACATCTACACACGTACTGAGTATACATACGCAATACACATATATAAACTTTTATACACACGCATCCAGTATATACAACACATACCCACAGATATACAGCATATATACACACGCATTCAGTCTATACAACACATACACACAGATATACAGCATATATACACACGCATCCAGTCTATACAACACATACACACAGATTATACAGCATCTATACACACGCATCCAGTATATACAACACATACACACAGATATACAGCATATATACACACGCATCCAGTATATACAACACATACGCACAGACATACAGCATATAGGGGCAGATTTATCAAGCAGTCTGAAAGTCAGAATATTTCCAGTTGCCCATGGCAACCAATCACAGCTCAGCTTTCATTGCACCAGTGCTCATGAATATTTTTAAGGGGAGCTGTGATTGGTTGCCATGGGCAATTGGAAATATTCTGACTTTCAGACTGCTTGATAAATCTGCCCCATACTCTCACCGGCCACTTTATTAGGTACACCATGCTAGTAACGGGTTGACCCCTTTTGCCTTCAGAACTGCCTCAATTCTTGCGTGGCATAGTATTCAACAAGGTGCTGGAGCATTCCTCAGAGATTTGGTCCATATTGACATGATGGCAGCACACATTGCCGCAGATTGTCGGCTGCACATCAATGATGCGAATCTCCCTCCTCCGTTCCACCACATCCCAATGATGCTCTATTGGTATTGAGATTGGTGACTGTGGAGGCCATTTGAGTACAGGAACTCATTGTCAGTTCAAGAAACAGTCAGATGATTCCAGCTTTAGACATGGCGCATTATCCTGCTGAAAATAGCCATCAGATGTTGGGTACTTTGGCGTCATAAAGGCATGGACATGGTCAGCAACAATACTAGGTGTGCTGCGTTGCAACGAACTACTCAATTGGTACCAAGGGGCCAATGAGTGCCAAGAAAATATCCCCACACCACTAAGACACAAACCACAACCAGCCGACCATTGACAAGGCAGGATGGATCCATGCTTTCATGTTGTTGACGCCAAATTCTGACCCTACCATCCGAATGTCGCAGCAGAAATCGAGACTCATCAGACCAGGCAACGTTTTCCAATCTTCTACTCATCAATTTCGATGAGCTGTGCAAATTGTAGCCTCAGTTTCCTGTTCTTAGCTGAAAGGAGTGGCACCCGGTTGTGTTTATTCTTTGCTGTAGCCCATCTTGCCTCAAAGTTCGACGTACTGGTCATTCAGAGAGCTCTTTGCCTACCTTGGTTGTAAGGTGCTATTTAATGTCCCTGTTTCCTTTCTATCAGCTCGAACCAGTCTGCCCATTCTCCTCTGACCTCTGGCATCAACAAGGCATTTCCGCCCACAGAACTGCCGCTCACTGGATGTTTTTTCTTTTTCGGACCATTCTCTGTAAACCCTAGAGATGGCTGTGCATGAAAATCCCAGTAGATCAGCAGTTTCTGAAATACTCAGACTAGCCCTTCTGGCACCAACAACCATGCCATGTTCAAAGGCACTCAAATCACCTTTCTTCCCCATACTGATGCTCGGTTTGAACTGCAGGAGATTGTCTTGCCGCCATGTGATTGGCTGATTAGAAATTAAGTGTTAACGAGCAGTTGGACAGGTGTACCTAATACACACCGATATACAGCATGTATACACACCTATGCAGAGGTGAACCAAGCCTTTCTGCTGCCTGAGGCGAGCCATAGAGCGACGCCCCCCCATATTTGTAATATATCATATACAGTGTAAAAATTAGATACAGCGTGCCGCCATGTAGTATAAAATGCATACAGCGTGCAGCCATGTAGTATAAAATGCATACAGCATGCCATCATGTAGTATAAAGTGCATACAGAGTACCTCCATGTAGTATAAAATGCAAAAAGCGTGCCGCCATGTAGTTTAAAGTGCATACAGAGTACCTCCATGTAGTATAAAATGGATACAGTGTGCCGCCATGCAGTATAAAATGCATCCACTGTGCCGTCATGTAGTATAAAATCCATACAGAGTGCCGCTATGTAGTATAAAATGCATACAGCGTGCCGTCATGTAGTATTAAATGCATATAGCGTGCCGCCATGTAGTATTAAATGCATGCAGCGTGCCGCCATGTAGTATAAAATCCATACAGAGTGCCCCCATGTAGTATAAAATGCATACAGCGTGCCGGCATGTAGTATAAAATGCATACAGCATGCCGCCATGTAGTATTAAATGCATACAGCATGCCGCCATGTACTGTAAAATGCATACAGCATGCCGCCATGTACTGTAAAATGCATACAGCGTGCTGCCATGTAGTATAAAACTAAAATTGACATGGCGCAGAAGCCCCTGATAAATACTGCATAAAAATATATATTCACACACATACAGTATATACAACATCTACACACGTACTGAGTATACATACAGCAAATACACATATATAAACAGTTTATAGAGAAAATATACACACACATCTAAACATACATACATACACACACAAATCTATACATACATACATATATACATACACACACACATATATATACACATCTATATGTACATACATAAACACATAGAAGATGTCTTACTTTTTTCTTCTTTTCTTGTCCTGGACGGTTCGGCCTTGCCCTCCGGAGTGCAGGGATGTTTGCCAGAGCCGGGGGGAATCGGAGTCGGGGGGGTTCCGGAGCATGGAGCGGACAGCAGAGAGCGGGGAGCAGGGAGCGCAGACAGCGGAGAGCAGGGAGCTGAGACCGGGGAGTGGAGACCGGGGAGCTGGGAGCAGAGACCGGGGAACTGGGAGCGGAAACCGGGGAGCAGAGAGCGGAAACCGGGGAGCAGAGAGCGGAAACCGGGGAGCAGAGAGCGGAGACCGGGAAGGGGACAGCGGGGAGCTGGGAGGGGACAACGGAGACCAAGGAGTGGGGAACTGGGAGTGGACAGCGGGGAGCTGGGAGCGGAGAGCAGGGAGCGGAGACAGGGGAGCGGAGACCGGGGAACGGACAGCGGAGACCGGGGAGCGGACAGCAGAGAGCGGAGACTGGGGAGCGGACAGAAGAGAGTGGGGAGCTGGGAGCGGACAGCATGGAGCGGACAGCGTGGAGCGGACAGCGGAGACCGAGGAGCGGAGAGCGGGGAGCAGAGAGCGGACAGCGGAGAGGAGTATCCCGGAGCGGACTTTGGGCTGGTGCATGTGCCAGCCGTCGGTCATGTGACGTGCCAGCCGGCGGTCAGGTACCTGTGCCCGCCGGTGGATGGAAGTGCCGGCCAGGTGAATGTAGTGGACAGGCGGATGTGCAGGTACCTGTGCCCGCCCACGGGTGGATGTGCCGGCCTGCGGGCGGGTAATTGTGGCGGGCAGTGGGATGTCCAGGTACCTGTGCCAGCAGGCGAGTGGGGTCATGTACAGGCCGGCAGCAGGTAAATGTGGTGGGAGCCCGACACCGCCCCCTGTCTCCAGCAGGAGGCACACCGCATGAGTTGAGAATCTCAACTCGCCTCATGGCAGGTGCGCCCCTGCACCTATGCACAAATATACAGCATATATACACAAAAAAACACATATACAGCACATATACACACAAACACATATAAATGCATTTACATATGTTGCAATTATACTCACCCCGGTGGAAACGTGGTGGCAAGCTCAGAAAGGAGACTGCACAGGAGAAGGTGAGGCGAGCGGACGGGCCAGGGCCTGATGATAATAATAATAATCTATATTTATATAGCGCCATCAAATTCTGCAGCACTTTACAAACACAACTACTGCTCCTATACTCCATGAGTATAATACTACTACTCCCTTTTATTACATATTTGGGCACAACACATTACTACTACTCCTGTTGTTCATTTATGGAAACACCACTAGTACTCCATTACCCCATAAATGGGTACAGCACAGTTCTACTACTATACTACATTATAGGGACAGCACAGTGATGCTTTTACCCCTATCCTACATTCAATATGACCACAGCACAGTATTATCACTTCTGTTCTCCTAAAATGGACACAGCACAGTACTGCTAATTCAATCCCACATAAAATGTGAGCACAGTGTAATACTAATACTCTTATATTTTTTTATCAAATGTCGGCATATCACAGTACTACTACTATACTACATTAAAATGTGAACACAACTCTACTACCAATTCTATCCTGCACATATTGGTTTAGCACATATACTAACATATATATCCTATATAAATGAATGTACAGTGGGTACGGAAAGTGTTCAGCACTTTAAAGTCCAATACATTTAATTAAACACAGCTGGATTCTAATGAAGGTGTAGAACCGGTGTTCTTCCAGGCCTGCCCCCCATATCCCTGCTTGCAGGAGTCCAGGGCATAATTTGGCCTGGGACGTACAGCAAATTATAATTTGTTAATGATGTGCCCACTACCTCTCCTCACTGGCTGGTCATATACAGCCAGGAGAGGTAGCGGGATGGGCCCGGGGCACATAATTAACAAATTTGGCTGTCTGACCCATCCCACTACCTCTCCTGACTGCAGCTGACTAACCCGGCACGTCCACCTCATATGCGGCCTGCAGGCCCTCTCCAATCCTTTCTCCTTCCTGGTCAGGTCACATTACATGACCCCCGCCTCCATGTTCCAACCCCACGTTCAAGGCTCAACTCAACGGCGAGAGCCATCCAAACTCCACACAATGCAATTACTGCACTTTGACTTACGTTGTTTATCTTATAGGTTGTACTTACTATCGTATACAATATGTCGGTTGTACCATAACTCCATTAAAAACAAGAATTTGTAGGCATCTTTCTGATATCACTAGTTATACTCCTAGCAATCCATCAGCTGTCTCCAAACACTTTGCCCTTGAAATCAAGTCATTTTTCAAGTTTAGAGGTATTGAATTAGTTTTCAAACCTGTGAGAGGAGAAGATCATTGCCATAAGCATCTCAATCAAGAAGCTTAGTGGTCTTTTACCCTCGACACTAGACAACTGTCAGGTTTGAACATGCGCCAAGATGTACTACTATTGAGATATAATTTTAGATATGCTAATTATACAAATATCATCAGTAACATTCCATATATAAATGTATTTACACTTGTAATTTTTGTTATATGTGTCTGAACACTTTCATCAGTATTTCTCAATGGTACTAGTAATTGAACAGTTATACTATTCCATTCTGGGTTTTGTATCCTGTCTTGTTGTTTCTGTCTTTCCAAAATGGCATTGACACATGTCAATGGCATTGATCACTTGTTCAAGCTCTTATACAACTTACGCAGTGCAATAAAGATGTATTGCGCATGCACAGGAGGCAGGGACCCAACTCCCGGGAAAGATTGCACAGCCCCGGGGTCTTCCATTGCCGGGGGGGGGGGGGGGGGGGAGGGGAGCGCGGTGGGGTCCAGCCAAGTCAAAGCCCTTACACACCGCATCAGTTTAAAGGAAACCTACCACTGCTACACTGATAAAATCATCGAGCAGACCACCTGGTAGGGCTATTTAATACGGATGCCGCACATACTGTTAGTTAGGCACAGCGATCGTTAGTTTAGCTAAAAAAATGTTTTACTTACATATGAAAATAGCCCTCCAGTGCTACCCTACATCATCTTTGGAAGGGAGATGCTTCGCATCTTTATTATTCCCGCCGCTTCATTGTAGCGTCCTCTTCAGGTGCCGATAGCGTGAGTCCACCAAGCTCTCTGCACCTATCGCCGGCCTGCTGGTGAGAGTTAGTATTTGCGCATGTGCGATAGGTGCTGAGAGCTTGGTGACATCACGGCTCTCGGCACTGAGGGGACAGCTACAATGAAGGAGGGGGAAAATAAGATCGGAAGCCATCCCCTTCTGAAGATGACGTAGGGTAGCACCGGAGGGCTATTCATAGTAAGTAAAAATTTTTTTAGCTAAACTAACGACGACGTGCCTAACTAAAGTATGTGCCGGCATCGTATAAATAGCCTGCCATGTGGTTGCTCGCATGATAAAGGCAGTGGAGGGTTCCTTTAACTGTGGCGTGTAAGGGGTTAACACCGGTTAACAGACGGGTGTCGGCTGCAATGTGCAACTGACACCCGTTCTGTACGGTGCACTCCGAACAGAGAGTAGTACGTTAAGTCATTCCCGCTTCCGCCTTAATGGGCATGACATTTCTATTTGACATTTCTATTTTTTTGCTTACAGAGCTGTTTCAGGCCTTATTTTTGTAAATGTTGCTTTTTGATCACTTTTTATACTGTTTTTATTAGGTTTTTTCTGATTCTTTTATTTACAGCGTTCACCATACGGGTTCACGACAATTTTATTTTATTGTACATGTTGTTACGGACACGGTGATACCCAATATATAGTGGTTTTGGTGATTTTCGCTTTTTTATGTTGTGTTTAAATTTTTGTTTGGGATAGAGCATTAGGTGACTTTTAATTTATTAGGTAATTTTTTTATTTTCACTTTTTTAAAAAAAACTTTTTTATGACTGTTTTGTTTTTTTCCCATGGTGGGACATGAACAAGTGATCATTTGATCGTGCTAAAAGCAGAATCTAACAGGCTTCTACTGAAGGCAGCCCTGGGGCCCTCATTGAATCTTAGAGCTACCATAGCGACCAATCATCCCGGTAATGCTCTATAGATTCCACAGTCAAAATGTGGAATAGTGAATAGTGGGATAGTGAAATGGTAGTCGCGATTGCGGCCGTTACTGTGGGAACCCAGCTTTTGCATACTGCAGGGAACCCACGATGATCACCTGGGCTCAGTTTCTGACGTAGCTGTACATCATGATGCAGTAACTAGCAGCACCTTATGACATACAGTTATTTTATGGTGCAGAGAGCTGTGAAATATGAGCGCACAGCAAAGGGTCTGACTTATTTCAGTTTTTCTTGATTAATAAATTAGCAAAAATATTAACATTTCTGTTTTTTTGTTTCAAGAATACACACGCATCCGTATATACATCACAATACGCATCACACATACAGCATACTAGGGGCAGATTTATGCATCAGCTAAAGTCAGAATATTTCCAGTTTGCCCATGGCAACCATCACAGCTCAGCTTTCATGCACCAGTGCTCATGAATATTTTTAAGGGGAGCTGTGATTGGTTGCCATGCAATTGGAATATTCTGACTTTCAGACTGCTTGATAATCTGCCCTCACTCTCACCCGGCCACTTTATTGGTACACCATGCTAGTACGGGTTGACCCCTTTGCCTTCAGAACTACCTCACTTCTTCGTGGCATAGTATTCCCAGGTGCTGAAGCATTCCTCAGAGATTTTGGTCCAATTGACATGATGGCACACACAGTTGCCGCAGATTTGTCGCTGCACATCAGTTGCGAATCTCCCGTTCCACCACATCCCAATGATGCTCTATTGGATGAGGATCTGTGACGTGAGGCTGCATTTGAGTATAGTGACTCAGTGAATCAGGTGTCGTGGAACCTCAGATGATTCCACTTTATGAATTCGCATTATCCTGCTGAAAATAGCCATCAGATTTGGGTACATTGTGGTCAAAGGCAGGGACATGGTCAGCACACAATACTCAGTAGGCTGTGCGGTGCAACGATACTCAATTGGTACCAGGGGCCCATGAGTGCCAAGAAAATATTCCCCACACATGACCCCACCACACACCAGCCGAACCATTGATACAAGGCAGGATGGATCCATGCTTTCATGTTGTTGACGCCAAATTCTGACCTACCATCCAATGTCCGCAGGCAGGAAATCGAGACTCATCAGACCAGGCAACGTTTTCCAATCTTCTGTATGTCCAATTTCGATAGCTTGTGGCAAATTGTAGCCTCATTTCCTGTTCTTATCTGAAAGAGTGGCACCCGGTGTGGTTTTACTGCTGCTGTAGCCCATCTGCCTCAAGTGTCGAAGTACTGTGCATTCAGAGATGCTCTTTCTACCTTGGTTGTAACGGGTGCGATTAAGTCACTGTTGCCTTTCTATCAGCTCGAACCAGTCCTGCCATTTCTCCTCTCTACCTCTGGCATGAACAGGCATTCGCCCACAGAAACTGCCGCTCACTGGATGTTTTTCTTTTTCGACCGGCGCGGTAAAACCCTAGAGATGGCTGTGCATGAAAATCCCAGTAATCAGCAGTTTCTGAAAACTCGACTACCCTCTGGCCACCAAACACCATGCCATGTTCAAAGGCACGCAAATCGACCTTCTTCCCCCATACTGATGCTCGGTTTGAATGCGAGAGTTGTCTTGCCGCATGTGATGGCGATAAAATTAAGTGGTAACGGCTTGGACAGTGTACCTAATACACACCGAATATACAGATGTATAGCACCCCTATCAGAGGACCAAGCTATTCGAGTGGGCACTGAGGTGAGCCAGTGCGACGCCCCCCTATTGTATATCATCATATACAGTGTAAATTAGATCACAGGTGCCGCCATGTAGTATACAAAGTCGAGGCGTGCAGCCTGTAGATAACAAGAATGCATAACGCATGCCAGCAGTGATCTATATGAGTAATGCCTCGGCATCACATGGATGTCAGGTACACCGTCCATAGTAGTGTAAAAAATAGGAGATAAGCAGTGGCCGCCATGTAGTCAATAAAATGAGTGAGACTGGAGTAGTGGGGCCTGTAAGTATACGCAAGGTTCCTTGAATCAGTATAGGGCCAAGATAGGCAATAAAGACGGCTACGGTGTCCTGCCTGCGTGTATGAAAAGTAATAAAGTCTCCCAGAGTGCATCACGTATGGATAAAAAAGCCAGACATAAAGATACTTAAGTACTATTGGCAGTGAACATACAGTGCATGCAATATACTGCGTGCCGTCTGGGGCAAGTGAGTAACACCATGAAAGACACACGTGCCGCCATGTAGTATTAATGCATGCAGCGAGCGCACATGATAGTATAAAATCATACAAGTGCCCCCATGTATAAAATGCATAAGCGTGCGGCATGTAGTATAAAAGCATACAGCATGCCGCCATTGTTAAATGATAAGCATGCCGCATGACTGTAAAATGCATACGCATGCGCATGTACTGTAAAATGATCAGCGTGCTGCAGGAGTATAAAACTAAAATTGACATGGCCAAGCCCCTGAAATACTGCTAAAAATAATATCACACACATACAGTATACAACGCTCACAGTACTGAGTATACATACAGCAAATACACTTTAAACAGTTTATAGAGAAAATAACACACACATCTAAACATACATACATACACACACAAATCTATACATACATACATATATACATACACACACACATATATATACACATCTATATTACATGACCTAACACATAGAGATGTCTTACTTTTTTCTTCTTCTTGTGCCCTGGACGGTTCGCTTGCCCTCCGAGTGCAGGGATGTTTGCCAGAGCCGGGGGGAATCGGAGTCGGGGGGTTCCGGCATGGAGCGGACGCAGAGAGCGGAGCAGGAAGCGCAGACAGTGGAGAGGCGGAGCTGAGACCGGGGAGTGGAGACCGGGGGCTGGGAGCAGAGACCGGGAATGGGATCGGAAACCGGGGAGCAAGAGGAACCGGGGAGCAGAGAGCGAAACCGGGGAGCAGAGAGCGTAGACCGGGAAGGGGACCCGGGAGCTGGGAGGGGACAACGAGACCAGGATTGGGAACTGGGAGTGGACAGCGGAGCTGGGAGCGGAAGTCAGGGAGCGGAATACAGGGGGAGCGGAGACCCGGGAACGACGCGAGACGGGAAGCGGTACAGCAGATAGACGGAGACTGGGGAGCGGACAGAAGAGAGTGGGGAGCTGGAGACGGACAGCATGGAGTGGGACAGCGTGGAGCGGACAGCGGAGACCGAGGAGCGGAGAGGCGGTGGTAGCAGAGCAGCGGACAGCGGAGAGGAGTATCCCGGAGGACTTTGGGCTGGCTGTGTGCCAGCCGTCGGTCATGTCGGTGCCGCCGGCGGTCAGTTACCTGTGCCCGCCGGTGAAATGGAAGTGCCGGCCAGGTGCTTAGTGGACAGGCGGATTGTGCGGTACCTGTGCCCGCCACGGGTGGATGTGCCGGCCGGCGGCGGGTAATGTGGCGTGCGTGGATGTCCAGGTACCTTGGCATCAGGCGAGTGGGTTCATGTTACAGGCCGGCACAGTAATTGGTGGAGCCCGACACCAGCCCCCTGTCTCCACAGGAGGCACACGCTCGCATAGTTGAGAGTCTCAACTCCTCATGGCAGGTGCGCCCCTGCACCCATGCAACAAATACCAGCATCTATACACAAACAACACATAACAGCACATATACACACAAACCATAATGCATTTACATATGTTGCAATTATACTCACCCCGGTGGAAAGTGGTGCAAGCTCAAAAGGAGACTGCAACGAAAGGTGGCGAGCGGCGGGCCAGTGCGCTGATGATAATATAATATCTATATTTATATAGCCGCCTCACATCTGCGCACTTTACAAACACACCTACACTTCTTCATAACTCCATGAGCTTATACATCACTACCTCCCTTTTATTACTATTTTGGCACAACACATTTACTACTATTCCTTTTGTTCATTATGGGAAACACCACTAGTACTCCATTACCCCATAAATGTGTACAGCACAGTTCTACTACTATACTACATTATAGGGACAAGCACAGTGATGCTTTTACCCCTATCCTACCATTCAATATGACCACAGCACAGTATTATCACTTCTGTTCTCCTAAAATGGACACAGCACAGTACTGCTAATCAATCCCACATAATGTGAGACGTGTAATACTAACTCGTATATGTTTTATCAAGTGGGAAATACGGGCATATACAGTACTACTACTATAACTACTTAAATATTGAACACAACTCTACTACCAATTCTATCCTGCCCATATTGGTTTACACATATACTACATATATATCCTATATAAATAATGTACAGGGGGTACGAAAGTGTTAGCACGATACAAGTCAATACATTTAATTAAACAAGCGTGGCAAATGACTGGTTGGTAGGGTCACAGACCGTGTTCTTCCAGGCCTGCCCCCATATCCCTGCTGCAGGAGTCCAGGGCATAATTTGGCTGTGAACGTACAGCAAATTATAATTTGTTAATGAGTGCCCACTACCTCTCCTCACTGGCTGTCATATACATCCAGGAGAGGTAGCGGGATGGGCCCGGGCACATAATTAACAATTTGGCTGTCTACCCATCCCACTAACTCTCCTGACTGCAAGCTGACTACCCGGCACGTCCACCTCATATCGGCCTGCAGGCCCTCAGCCAATCCTTTCTCCTTCCTGGTCAGTCACATTACATGACCCCGCCCTCCATTTTCCACCCCATTCAAGGCTCAACTCAACGGCGAGAGCCATCCAACTCCACACAATGCAATACGCCATTTGAACTTACGTTGTTTCTATAGATTGTGTGGATTACAAGCGTATACAATATGTCGGTTTTTTCCATAACTCCATTAAAACAAAGAATTTGTAGGCATCTTCTGCTATCACTAGTTTATACTCCTAGCAATCCATCAGTCTGTCTCCAAACACCTTTGCCCTTGAAATCAAGTCATTCAAGTTTAGAGGTATGAATTAGTTTTCAAACCTGTGAGAGGGAGAGATCATTGCCAATAATCATCTCATCATCAGAATCAAGGGTTCTTTGTTACCTCGACACTAGACAACTGTCAGTTTGAACATGCGCCAAGGATGTACTACTATTGAGATATATTTTAGAATGCCTAATTAATACAAAGCATCAGTAACATTCCATATATAATGTATTTACACTGTAATTTTTGTTATGTGTCTGAACCTTCATCAGTATTTCTCATGGTACTAGTACTTGAACAGTTATACTATTCCATTCTGGGTTGTGTCCTGTCTTGTTGTTTCTGTCTTTCAAAATGGCTTGACACATGTCAATGGCATTGATCACTTGTTTCAAGCCGATACAACTACGCAGTGCATGCAAGTGGTATTGCGCATGCACAGGAGGCGGGACCCAACTCCCGGGAAGGATTGCACACCCCGGGGTCTTCCCTTGCCGGGGGGGGGGGGGGGGGGGAGGGGTGACGCGGTGTGGTCCAGCCACGTCAAACGCCCTTACACACCGCAATCAGTTTAAAAGAAACCTACCCTGCTCACACTGATAAAATCATCATGAGCATACCACCTGGTAGGCTATTTAATACGGATGCTGCACATACTTAGTTAGCACAGCGATCGTTAGTTTAGCTAAAAAAATGTTTTACTTACATATGAAAATAGCCTCCAGTGCTACCCTACATCATCTTTGGAAGGAGTAGGCTTCCATCTTTAATTATTCCCGCCTCTTCATTGTAGCCGTCCTCCTTCAGGTGCCGATAGCCGTAGTCACCCAAGCTCTCTGCCCTATCGCCGGCCTGCTGTGTGAAGTTAGTATTTGCGCATGTGCGATAGGTGCTGAGAGCTTGGTGACATCACGGCTCTCGGCACCTGAGGGACAGCACAATGAAGGAGGGGGAATAATTGATCGACCCTCTCCCTTCTGAGATGACGTAGGGTAGCACGGAGGGCTATTTCATATGTAAGTAAAAATTTGTTAGCTAACTACGATCAACGACACGTGCTAACTAAAGTATGTGCCGGCACATTATTAAATAGCCTGCCATGTGGTCTGCTCGCATGATAAGGCAGTGGTAGTTCCTTTAACTGTGGCGTGTAAGGGGTTCACACCGTTAACAGACGGGTTCGGCGGCAATGTGCAACTGACACCCGTCTGTACGGTGCATCTCCGAAACGAGAGTTAGTCGTAAGTCATTTCCGCCTACGCCTTAAATGGGCATGACATTCTAGTGACTTTCTATTTTTTGCTGCCAGAGCTTTTCAGGGCCTTCTTTTTGTAAATGTTCGTGGATCACTTTTTTACGTGTTTATAGGTTTTTTTTTTACTTATCAGCGTTCACCAACGGTTTCACGACAATTTATTTTATTGTACGTTGTTACGACACGGGGATACCCAATATATAGTGTTTTGGTGATTTCCCTGTTTTATGTTGTGTTTAAATTTTTGTTGGGATAAAGCATTAGGTGACTTTAAAGTTTTGGTAATTTTTTTTTTCACTTTTTTTAAAAAACTTTATGGACTGTTTTGTTTTTTTCCCAGGGTGGGACATGAACAAGTGATCAGCATTTATCGTGCTAAAAGCAGAATCTAACGCTTCTACTGAAGGCAGCCCGGGCCCTCATTAATCTTAGAGCTACCATAGCGACCCAATCATCCCGGTAATGCTCTATAGTTTCCACAGTCAAATATGTGGAATAGTGAATAGTGGGATAGTAAATGTAGTCGCGATTGCTGCGTTACTGTGGGAACCGCTTTTGCTACTGCAGGGAACCCACGATGATCACCTGGGCTCATTTCCTGACGTAGCTGTACATCATGATGCAGTAACGCAGCATCACTTATGACTACAGTTTTTTTGGTGCAGGAGCTGTGAACATGAGCGCACAGCAAAGGTCTGACTTATTTCAGTTTTTCTTGATTAATAATTAGAAAAAGTATTAACATTTCAGTTTTTTTGTTTAAGATGGGATTCCAATGTACGATGAGCAAAAATTAACTTTTTTTATCTTCCCAATTGGCCGGAATGAAACAAAGAGTAAAGGGATCTGAATACTTATTGTACCCACTGTAGAAGAGCACAGTACTGCTGCTTTGATCCTGCACATATGGGCACATCACAGTGCTACTGCTCTTATCCCACACACTTCCATCTTTTGTATAAAGACACAGCACAATACTGTGTCTGCATATATGGGCACATAATAAACTACTAGGTTGATGGATATAAAACCAGCAGATACTATAGCTGAAATCATGGCAATGTGGTCAGACCAGGCAGTGGCGTAACTAGGAAAGGCAGGGCCCCATAGCAGACTTCTGAATGGGGCCCCCTTCCCCTTAAAGAGGACCTGTCACCCTGAAAAACGGCACTAGGAGCCGTTAAAAAAGTAAGCAGCCTCTAGTGATAAAACAGACACCGCAGTGTTACCCTGCTAGCGTTATCTGAAACCTCCGATAACGCTAACAAACACCGCTGCGCTGTACACTACATAGGCCGGTGGTGACTGTCGCATGTCATGGAGTCACCACTGAACACATGACTCAGGCTCCAGAAGTTGTATAGAGATAGATAACTTTTCTAAATGTGATTTCTCAAAAACAAACCAGCAGATTTCTTCAAATACATGTGTGTGTGTGTGTGTGTGTGTTGTGTATAATAGGACCTACAGCAGCTGCCATTAACCTGATATGTGATATACTACAGACAGGTTACTTTTAAAATACATTTACAGTCACAAAATATTGCAGCCTTTTAGTAGGATAGATTATGTATGAGAGGTGGAAAGGTGCGTGACACCTGGCACCACCGCTGATCAGAGGAGAGCAGCTTCACACAGGTTTACTATACAACGGGCAGCGACAGAAATAAACTGCACTGCCCATTGTGTAGTGGTGGTTAAGGGCAACTGCAGGGGTCACATCCTCGTTACTAATCTTTACTACAGAAAGGCTGATAATATTCTGCAACTGGAAAACTCCATTAAACTTTACTTCAAAATGTACCGTATTTTAAGTTTGTGGCAGAGCATGTCGGATATATGCATGATATATTTTTTTATTTATACAGGAACCTTTATATCTTGATACATGTAGATTTGTGAACTCATATACATATATTTATAACCCGCATATATATACAGTTATACACTGTTACAAATACATGTTATACACATACACACATTTACTCAAATATACCGTATATACTCGTGTATAAGCCGAGTTTTTCAGCACAAAAAATGTGCTGAAAAACGTCCCCTCGGCTTATACACGAGTCAATACATAACATGCATACTTTAAAAATATTTAAAAAATAATAAACGTATATACTCACCCTCCGGTGGCCTAGTATGACGTCAGCAGCGGCGCATAATACTAAGAAAAACTATGGCGGTGCCCGGCAGAAGAAAGAAGACAGGCGCGGAAGCCTGAAGAGGACCCGCGCGGACTTCGGGGGAGCAGCGCTACGCATCGGGGCCGCCGGAGGGAGAGTATATATGTTTATTTTTTTTTTTTAATACTGGGCTCGCTGTATATTACTGGGGGCAGTGCTGTATACTACTGGGGGCAGTGCTGTATACTACTGGGGGCTCGCTGTATATTACTGGGGGCAGTGCTGTATACTACTGGGGGCAGTGCTGTATACTACTGGGGGCTCGCTGTATATTACTGGGGGCAGTGCTGTATACTACTGGGGGCAAGCTGTATACTACTGGGGGCAGGCTGTATACTACTGGGGGCAGGCTGTATACTCTGGTGCACGCTGTAAATATTACTGGGGCAAGCTGTATACTACTGGGGGGCAAGCGTAACTACGTGCAAGCTATCTACTGGGGCCACGGTGTATACTACTGGGGCACGGTGTAATACTACTGGGGGCACGGTGATATCTACTGGGGGCAGGCTGTATACTACTGGGGGCAACTGTATACTACTGGGGCAGCTGTATATACTGGGGGCAAGCTGTATACTACTGGGGGCAAGCTGTATACTACTGGGGGCAAGCTGTATTCTACTGGGAGCAAGCTGTATATAACTGGGGGCAAGCTGTACAGTATATAACTGGGGGCAAGCTGTATGCTACTGGGAGCAAGCTGTATATAACTGGGGGCAAGCTGTACAGTAATAACTGGGGGCAAGCTGTATACTACTGGGGGCAGGCTGTATATTACGGGGGCAAGCTGATACTACTGGGGCAAGCTGTATACACTAGGGCAAGCTGTATACTACTGGAGCAGTCTGTATACTACTGGGGGCAGTGCTGTATACTACTGGGGCAGTGCTGTAACTACTGGGGGGGGGGGGCAGTGCTGTTACTACTGGGGGCTCCTGTATATTCCTGGGGGCGTGCTGTATACTACTGGGGCAGGCTGTATACTACTGGGGGCAAGCTGTATACTACTGGGGGCAGGTGCTGTATACTACTGGGGCAACTTTCTACTGGGGCAGCTGTAATCACTGGGGCAAGCTGTATATACTGGGGGAAGCGGTATATAACTGGGGGCAAGCTGTATATAACTGGGGGCAAGCTTGTATACTACTGGGGCAATCTGTATACTACTGGGGGCAAGTTGTATACTACTGGGGCAAGCTGTTATAACGGGGCAGCTATACTACTGGGGGCAAGCTGTATATAACTGGGCAGCTTGTATACTACTGGGGGTCGCAAGCTGTATACTACTGGGGCAAGCTGTATATAACTGGGGCAAGCTGTATACTAGGGGGCAAGCTGTATACTACTGGGGCAAGCTGTATGCTACTGGGCAAGCTGGTATATAATGGGGTCGAAGCTTTAGTTTACTGGTGGCACAGTGTATACTACTAGGCAAGCTGTATACTACTGGGCAAGCTGTTATCTACTGGGGGGCTAGTTGCACGGGGCATTGCGGTATACTACTGGGGCAGCTGTAACTTACGGGGGCAGGCTGTAACTACTGGGTGCAGTTGTTAAAATACTGGGGCAGTGCTGTATACTACTGGGGACAAGCTGTAAACTACTGTGTCAAGCTGTAACTACTGGGGCAAGCTGTAACTACTGGGGGCACTGTATATCTACTGGGGGCAGGCTGGCTACATACTGGGGGGGTCTGTGACCATATTTCCCACCCTCGCTTTACTCGAGCAATGGTTTTCCCAGTTTTTTGATGGTAAATTAGGGGTCTCGCCTTACACTCGTGTTGCCTTATATCGAGTATATACGGTATACATGTGTGTATAATAATATACACTATAATATCAGTTGTATACATTAAACTCATTTACTCATGTATAAAGTCATTTACAATCCATTATATACATTAAACACAGTATACACAAATATATACACACACATATATATATTATACACACATTATAATTATACACACAGTATACACTCTAAATGCATTATACACACAGCATACACTCATATATGCACACACCACAGTATACACATTATACACTCATATATGCACCACACACAGTATACACATTATTCACTCACATATGCACCATACACACAGTATACACATTATACACTCACAGATGCACCATACACACAGTATACACTCATATATGCACCATAGACACAGTATACCTCATATATGCCATACACACCTATCACCTATATGCACCATACACCAGTATACACTCATTTAATGCCCATACCCACAGTATACACTCATATATGCACCATACACACATTATACACACAGTATACACTCATATATGCACCATACACACATTATACAGAGTATACACACATATATGAACCAGTAATACACACGTATACACAGAGTATACACACTATAGCAGGCATTTTACACACAGTATACACACATATAGTATTATACAAACAGTATACACTCCTATAGGCACATACACACATTATACAGAGGCATTATACACACATATATGCATTCACACACACTCTACCACTCATATAGCACCACATGACACACAGTATACACTCATATGCACCATAAACACAGTATACAAATTATACACTCATATATGCCACATGCACACAGTTACACTCATCTATGAACATACAACCAGTATACACATTATTACAATCATATATGCACATGCACAAAGTATACACTCATATATGCACATACACACAGTTAAAATTATCTCATATATATGCACCATACACACAGTATACACATTATACACTCTGATATGCACACTACACACACATTACATACTCCGATATACATTAAAAAAAACTAATTACATGCCATTATCCTTAACACACTCTATATACACAGCCTACACTGATTTATACACTTCGACCCCCCCCCCCACTTACACTACTATTCCTGGAAAGCTAGCGTCAGCAGTCTCTCACACGCACTGGTGTTGGTTACTTCCAGGAGACATGGACTCCCCAGGAACAGGGTGAGAAGGGATATACTGCAGTGGGTGACACGAAGTTATCTGAAGCTGTCTTTCCCGCGCCTGCTCTCCTCTGCCCCTCCCCCCTCACGGCATTTATACTCAGAGCAGCAGATCCAAATTATACAGTGCTATACTATGAGAGATGTGCTGTGCAAGCAGGGTACTGCACAGCACGTTCCATTATATTATAGTTTGTGTGGCAGGTCGGATCCGGGGCCCCTAAGAGGCGGGGACACGTAGAGTGTAAGTCCTCGCACCACGGTAGTTACGCCACTGTGCAGACCCAGGAAACTGGGAGATTCTGCTCTCGGCGCTATTTTAAAGCAACACTTTATGGCTGTTAGGAACTGCGATAAAAAGTGAGAAGTTGTGAAATGAAACTGCAATATCTATTGGACGGTCATCTGCTGGACCAAACCATTTTTCTCTACGAGAGACCTAAAAGAAGCTACAATGAGAGTCTGAATGTGGCCTCCTTCTTTATTTAAACTGTATTGTTTGCCTAAGGGGGGCGATACAATTGAAAGATGTGGATGAAAGCACAGGTAGCAATAATGTACTTGCCGTAAAATGCCATGTGGAAATTTCACGGAAAATAAGGGATTTTAGGTTGTGTAATTTGGGCACTTGTCTCAAAAGGGTCGCATCATGACAATAGGCACTATGTTTCTTTCGAATCAGAATACTAAATGCAACTGATTTTTTCTAATATAACGTGGATTTTTCAGAAATCCAAAAACATAATAACGCATTCTTCGCCAAAGAATATCTGAGAGATTATCCTTTCTCCTCAGTGCCGCTTGAACATTTTTATCATAACCCAAACCCCCCACCCATGGATCCAATAAATTGTAACATTAACTATTCCATTGATAGTGTTAAACACCTCGTCCTAATACCTATAAAGCGTTGGGCACTTCAATAACATATAGCCAGTCAGCTTTTTCTAATTTACAATTTATACAGTAACTCATATTCCTATAGCCTATTTAAAATCCAACTGGTGTCCTATTCATCTGTGTATTATAAATAACGAGATTCTGTGAGATCCTCATTTGATACAAAATCTGGAGCTGAATACTTCTAAATTCCCTCCATCCTAGTGCTGCCCAAAATCCTCATTCAATTTTTGTTTGCAAATCTAACTGTAATTTTTGAGTGCGATTGTAGGTATATTGTGTCATATGTACTAGACAAAGTCCTTTTACTCAAAAAACCATAAACAATATTTTCCCTGACTTTACAAACAGTTTTAGACTGTGAAATAACCTCAACCCTTTATTGCCCCAATCATTTGATTCCTGAATTTTCTCCCCATCTATATCATGTTGTCCCAAATTTGGGAAAACTCATTGTTCACCGAACCAATTCCCTCACGTTTTCCCAACAATATAAGTGTACTATCTCTTGGACCTTTCTGGACTCTGGTGAGACTGTCTTCATATCTCTAAAGTCCCGACAATGATCCTGATCTTCGGGCCTGTTCCAAAAACATATACGATCACCTAAGGCAGTGGTGGGCGAACCTATGGCACGGTGCCAGAGGCGGCTACCCAAGCCTGTCGTGGGCACCCTGAGGCCATCGTCATTAGCAACCAGAACTGGACCTCAAATATGATGCTTTCAGTGATATTTTAAAGGACTACTTAGGAAGCGGGAGAAATGTGTAGACAGGCCCTAATTATGTTTGGAAGACCTCTGCTGGCCACGATTTATGTGTAAGAGGGGACACTGCGAAAGAAGCTACAATGATGCAAATTGTCCATTTTTTTCTACCTATGTGGTGTCCTTCAGGAGGCAGGATGAGTAAATTATGAAGACCAGGGATCAATAAGTTCCTGCTTTTATTTTGGGTGCACCTCGCCAACCCCAAATGGGTTTGGCATTGCAGGTTTGGGCACTCGTCGCCGAAAAGGTTCGCCATCATGACCTAAGGG
Source organism: Engystomops pustulosus (assembly GCA_019512145.1). NCBI lineage: Eukaryota > Metazoa > Chordata > Amphibia > Anura > Leptodactylidae > Engystomops > Engystomops pustulosus. The sequence continues at coordinate 101,037,839 of CM033644.1, forward strand.
GATCCTTCAGGATGCAACCAGTTATGCTGCCAAAAAATATGAACTCCCATCTGGCGGGCTAACCACCCTTCTTTAGGGCATTTCAAAATATACTTCGATTCTAGCCCTTTTTCTCCCAAAAGGAACGCTCCACATATTTTATCTATCACTTTGATGATCGATTGTAGCTTACTGGGGGAATTCCTGAATACATACAAAGCTGTGGAAGGAATACCATTTTAAAGACTTAATCGAGCAGTATAAGAAAAGATGTAATTTTGACCATACTTTAAACTTAGCATTCCATGTTCATTAAGGGAAGAATATGAGTTCTACAAACAAATCTGTCTAAAGAACTAGCCGCATTTTATTCTTAAATATTTGAATGGTTTTTCAACTTCTATCACTCCAAGGACAGCTTCAAGTATAATTTATTCTCCCCCAATGGGCAAAGTTTATCTGCAAGCCTGAGTTTCCCATATGCTGGAAAACGATCTCTATAACTACTCTCAAGACTAGAGGGGTTTTGCCGAGGAATAACGCTATATAGTGCTACAATGTGTTTCATTTCCATTGTCAAGCCCTCCACTCTCTTTCTCGCCCCCTGGCCCCCCCCCACCCAAATACTCAATGCCCGTACTTCAATTATTAATGAAAAAAGAAGAGGGAGAAAGAGGAGCGGCAGCCCTATCTTGTTCACCCGTGCAACCAGAGCGTGAGGGACCTCGCCCCCACCGACGCATATCACAGGACTTGGGTTTCTTATATAATATCTGTATCCATTTGATAAACCTTTCCCCCAAACACAATCCTTATCAAAGTTCTCTACGAAAAAAACCCATTCATCTCTATCAAATGCTTGGGGAGGCTCCAAAGAGAGGATTGCCCCTCCCACCCTGGTCACCACGCAGATATTTATGCAAAATTATGAGCCTCATTACTTCTCCCTTACCTTCTCCCATGGCTCCAAATTTGTAGGAAAAATAAAAAAAGTTTTGAGATTTTGAGGTGGTGAGTGAAAAATGAACGCAAAAATAAAAAAGGCCCTCGACAGGAAAGCGGTTTAAAAAATGGTTAAGAAGAGTCTTCTTATCTCTGAAAAAAAATTTAGGCGCGCTTCACAACTATCTGTGCCTTGAGACCATGGGTATGTAAATAAAAGGAACAAATGAGGTATAATACAGTACAGGAAGTCCCAGGTTAATACAAGATAGGGGTCTGTAGGGTTTGTTCTTAAGTTGAATGTATGTAAATCGGAACTGTTAATTTATAATTGTAACCCAATTTTCAGTCTTTGGGACAATTGGATTTTAAAATGTGGATGTCATAAGAACCAGGATTAACAATAAAGCATTCATACAGAACATATTTAATAACAGTTATAGCTGTTATGTAGCCAGGGACTAAGTACAGTAAATTACCAACTTCCAGAGGTCCGTTTGTAACTAGTGGTGTCTGTAAGTGGGTGGTCTTAAGTAGGGGACCACCATGTACAGTGTTTTGGAACAAATAGGCTGCCAAAGTTAGTCTAATAAGCTAACAATGTGTCTGGTCTGTTTTATTTTGTGGTACGCTATTATTCTATTATTTTATATTTCCGTATAGAGGGTACAGCAGGGTATATGCGCAAGAAATGTACAGAGTGGATACACATACAGCATATTGATTTAGAGATGAATACAGAGTACACCTGGGCTGTTGTTGGAATACGGTTTTAGCTATGACTGTGCTTTAAAAAGATGGATTTTACGTTAACCAAATGTGTATTTTTAGGCATACAGTTGGCCAACCGTTATACCCTCACAAGCCTGTTTTCCCTTCGTCAGATGATTGGGATGCCTAAAATCTCTGAGGATGTAACATAGATTACCAACTATTGGCAAAAGCATGGACTCAGACACGTTGTAAAAATACCCTCTACATGATTGTTTTTCTATATCGCATGGCTTATTGCTTATATCTGTGGTTTGGCACAATGTAGTTTACGTTTCACAGCTTACAGTCATTTGCATTATTGACACCCGTGAGTTAAGTTATAATGGGAATCTCTCTGAAAACAATTGATAAGTGAAACCAGTTTTTGGTAGAAAATACTCAACTTAATTTGTTAAATGCTAAAGGGCAAATGCGACACGTAATTTAAAATAAAACACAATGAGAGGAAATTATTAAAAACCTAAAGGGAGAGCATCAGGCAAATTAACCCCAAAAAATTAATATATATTCATTAAAATCATTGACCTATCCCTCATTGTCTCGCTAATGCAGTAAAACTTAAGCAATCAGGTGCAAATGACCTGTGTGTGAGATGTCCAATGAGTTATGTCATATCCAGCTGTACAGCTTATTCATGAGGGGAGGATGCCACAGCCACACCCCCTGTTTGCTTGACTGCAGCCTGTTATATGATGTGAGGTTATAATGGTTGGTAATGGCTCTACATGTGCTTCCTGGTGTGGTGACCACGTCCCCTGCAGCTGGGTGTATAGGAGAGATACAACAGTCAGGCAGCCATGTTATAGAATGAACATGTCAGGTACTTGTGTAGATGATGACAGGTGTCACATGTCACATATGTGTATAGGAGAACCCTTAACCCCTTCATGCTGGCACGGTAAATGTACAGCACAGAGGTGCGGGAGGGTTGCATTAAGAAGGCTCACAGATGAGCCCTCCGTTTAATGCACAGGGGGGGTTTGCTGCGCAAAAACCCACACCAATACTCTACGGTCAGGTGATTCTTGCACCGATGCGAGGGAGTATTACCCTTGCGATGGCAGACAGCAAAAGCTTCAAAGTTTCAAAAAATAATAAAAATATTAAAAACCTAAAAGTTCAAATCACCGCCCTTCCCTAGAACTAATATAAAATGTAACAAACAGTTAAAATCACGAACACAATAGGTGTTGCCGTGTCTCAAAATGGGAACCCAATGACCGAAAATAGGGCCCAAATGTAGAAAACGCTACTTTTACACCAATTTACACCACATACAAAGTGGAAGATCCAAAGTCCTCAAAATGTCACACGTCCTCAAATGGTAGCAATGAAACGACAGTCATTTCACAAAAATGACACCCACAACCAGCTTTTTCCAATTACAGGCCACACTTGAGATTTGGCCCGGCTAGCTGGCGTAACGTGGGGCAGGAATAAGGAAATAACGTCCGGAGAAGTAAAAAGGGGTATCAGAAATATAAGCCGGCACACAGCTCTGTACACGGAAAAATGAAACATGCTGATCACCCGATTAAGGATTTAAACCAAGAACACGACATAACTTGTATGTGCCCCCTCTGCATGATCTGGACTGTCTTTTGGCTGTTGCCGGGGTTTTAGCCAGCATCAGAAAAAAAGTCTTTATCGCAAAATTAGCCTGAGGGGCTCAAGCTACATTAACTCCAATGGTAGCTGGAGCCTCAAGAAAAGGCGTCGAAAAAAGTCATTATGCGTAAGTTTAAACCTTTTTTCTTACAAACAGGCGCATAAAGAAGAGCGATTCCTGCAAGAGGGTTCCCACAAGCAGCAGTTGGTGGGTGGTTTACCTTCCTGTGACCTGGCCGGCCAATAGATGTTCTTGACCTCTTGGCACTCAGCGCTCCCAATATAGATCTGAGCCAAACTGGATATGGGATACACTGGGTGTTTACACGTTAAATTCCACAATCAGCCAGAAGCAGCATTAACCTGCCTTGGGGGTGTCTTTCCCCGATTGGACCCAGAGCTGCCTGAAAAGGCACTGCCTGAAAGATGGCCGTCTATGGTGACACTGCTAAACCCTGCAATCATCAGTATTGCAGAAGTAGGACATGAACAAGCAATCAAGATGATTGCTTGTTCATGTCCCATGAACAAAATAAAGTAATCAATCAATAAAAATGTCCAGAAGCCATAACATATAAAGAGGCATATACCTTATACGCTTACAAAAAGTCTAAATCATAACACAACCCCCATAATAGTATCACCGGGTCTGTAACAACTCACAGAATAAAAGTAATAGTTATTGAACCGCACAATGAACGGCGTTAAAAAAAAACTGTTAAAAACCACCAAAAAGTATGATTTTTACATTGAATCCCACAAAAAATGAAATTATATAAAAAAGTAATCGCAAAAACGTATGTGCCAAAATATAATGTGCAAAGTACAACATGTGCCACAAAAAAGCAAGCACATCACCAGCCTTGTAGCCAAAAATTAACAAATGTATGCCACTCTGGAAGACGCGAGGCAATTAAAGGATAGAATTTTTCCCCACATGAGGGGTTATTTGCAAAATTTCGTAAAAAACGTAAAGAAAAAATATTCTGTATGAGTATCCCCGTAATCGTATGAACCCATAGACTAAAGAAACATGATATGATTATTAGGCTACGGTTTGAACACCCCCAAAAAAAAATCCAGTACAGAATTTAATGCTTTTTCAACTCCTGCCTCAAAAAAAAAATTCTAAATATATTTCAACAATAGGGCTACCAACCCCAAAATGTAACCTGGAGGAAAAGCATCTCAGCCACAACAAAAATGCACACATGAACCAAATAATGGAACTAGAAGCGTTAAAATTTTTAGCCACAAAGGGGCCAAGAAGAAAAGCTAAGGAAGCAGGGCGATCCTCGTTACTGGGGCCTCCACTGCTGTGCCACATTATAAACACAAGAACAGCCACTATGTGGGGGCGGTCCTGTACTGGGAGAAATTGATAAAAATTGTAGGTGGGTGTTAATACTTTTTTATATTATGGAAAAGGTCTCAAGTTTAGGCTAATATGAACATATATACGACACAATGACCATATTTTCCAACGGGGTTACAATATTCCTAAACAGTCTCATCGGTTGAGGGGTCAGATATTGAAAATGGGTTTGATTATATAGGGGTTTTTTTGTAAATATGTAAAATTTAAGGCAATAAAAGAATGTCAACAGTATTTATCCCCAAAATAGTCAATTCTGAAATTACGGAAAGGAAAAGAATTTGATTTGTAAGCCACGTGACATTGAAATAAAGTCTCCAGACATTTCAAACTTATGAACATGTAAAAGTAGACTATGTTAAAAATGTATCAGACAACTGATTTAGGTGGTAAATATATCTGTCTGAAAACGCAATGATTTCGAATTCGAAAATGGCAAATTTTTCAAAAATTATAATTTTTATAGTTGTTTGTTAAATAAGAGCAAAAATTATCAAGGAGCAACGATGTACCACTAAATGAAGGACAACATGTGAGGAAAAATCTCAGAAATGTTGTGATAAGTAACAGTGTTCCCAAAGTTAGAACCATATAAAGCGACACAAAGTGCAGATGCCAAAAAAAATAGGTCTTAGTTCTCAAGCTCTTAGAACTGGCTCATGTCCTTAAAGGGGTGGGTCACCATAGCAAAGGGCTGTAATTGGGTCCAATGCATTGGACAAGGACTTTCACCATTTACCACTGCTTTACAAAATCTGCAGCCTTAATGAGATAACTCCTTTTGTCCTGGGTGCTGGGGCCCCCTGGTGGTAGCTGTGTCCCGTTCCTGAGCTAGTACAGCTGATCTTGGCCGAGTATGCGCAAAAGGAGTCAGCAAGAGTGCTTGAAATACATATCACTCCACGGGCCACAGTCCTCCCACACTGAGAGATCAGCTGAGCTCACACTGACAGCGACAATAGAGGTGAGAGAGGAGGAGGGGCAGGGGCATTGTTTGCTGTGGATGGCCACGCGTACCAGCTCCACAGGAGCCTACAGCAGCAGATACAGGAAGCTGCAGAGGACAGCATGACTATCTGCCTGCACAAGAGGAGTCCCCCCCAACCATGGATCTAGCAATCTGTAAGCAGCCTTTCTCGCCCACCATTAGTCAGGTCACACAAGCGGCGCAGAGGATAACACAAGTAAACAGGGGGCTCTGGATCTCTCTGTGAAAGTCCTCATCCGGTAATCTCCACCATTCACTGTCCATCATATGGCTACCCTGCTGTCCTGCAGTGCCTCCTCCTGTCTCTCACCCTTCACATCTCTCCATTGATACCCTGCTGTGTCTGCAAAAGGGGCCCTGTCCCTGACTAGCAGGAAGTAGCATAAAGATCAGTAACAGTGAGAAGCGTAACCTATTTAGTCATCCAAGTACTGTTAGCTATCACTGTCATCTATCTATCTATTTTATCTAGATCACAGTCATCTATCTAGTGTATCTAATCACCTGTCACTCTATCTAAATCTATCTCCTATATATCTGCATATATATCTTAATAGCCATAACATGTCATCGATCTATATCATATCCATTATTTATACATCACCTGTCATCTATCTATCTCTTCCCTATATATCTAATCATTCATATCTATCGATCTATCTATCTATCAATCTCAGTTCTATCATCTATCGATCTCCTATCTATCTATCTATCATATCTGTCTGTCTGTTATCATCTATCTATCTAAGTAGGGAAAGTCCAAAACAGCCATCAAAGAATTGCCAGTGTTGTGGGGTGCAGTGACAATCAAGAACCAGGCTCTTAGGTCCTCCAGAGTAGGTAGGGTAATGAAGAACGCTACGGCAGCAGCGCAAATCGTATACGGAGCAGCAAATAGCTAGGCCCCGTGAAAAAGCGGTGTTCTTTATTGAACATGTTAGAGTACATTGATAGATAAGTACGTTAAAGACAAGCCGACATTGGCAAACTTGGCCCCCTTGTACGGCTGTCATCTTTATGCTTATGTACTGAAAATGTACTCTAAAATGGATACATTAAAGTAACCGCTTCTTTTCACTGAATACCTTGGAGTGCTGCCCTATTTTTAATTATGCCCCGTAGCAGCTGCTACGTCTGCTACCACGGTAGTTACGCCACTGAGACCAGGTCTAACCTTGCTAGAGTACTTCCTGATATCTTGCCTGCAGTGCGTTTGTGGAGGAAGAGGTGGTTGGTGGATTAGGACTGCCATTCAATATGCCAGTCTTAATAAATTGCCACCATTATGTTTAGATGTACTGTGATTATATATAAGATGTGCTGAGCACTAAGTATAACCAGTATCTACCACAATAGGGGAAGTACATGGCTGAAATAATGGTTTAACTGGTTTGAGGCCCACTTTGGTGGGTTTTCCGCCACTACCCTGAAGTCATTCTTGGCAGAGAGGTCAGCTCTGTGAAGAAGCTTTTTAATCTAAAGGCTGGAGTTTGTACCATGCTTCATATTCTCTAGACCACAATATGCTTGTGAAATTATAGGTTAATATAAAGATACACTGGTGTTTTACTTGAAAAATGAAGAGCAATAAAAAAAAATCCATTTATTGCTTTTAACATAAAGTATTAGTTTGACCAATAGCTCAATAAATGAATGGCATTATATATTGATGCTCATCTTATATTTATATTAAAATGTTAATGAAAATTGAGGCTAGAATTTTCATAATTTTTGTAAATCAGGAATAGCTGCTACTAAATACCCAAGACTACAATGCAGCTTTAATGGGTATTATAAGAGCCATCTGAAAGGGATAAGTGATTTAACCTCAATGAAGAAAAAAGCTTTGTGACAACCATTTTATTTCAGTTTAGAAAATTGTGCACATAATGAAAGCTCATATAACTAATTCATGGCCCACAGGTACATGCATAATTGAGAAATGTTTCGCTTGCATATGTGTTCACAGTATGAAATAAGGAAAATACTTAGCTGCCTATTTCACAAAAAAAATTGAAAAAATTATATTTCTGCTGGCGCCCTCTCTAATCTCAAAAATGTCAGTTTCAGTTCTAGGGTTAGTTTTACAAACAATGCTTAAGATGAAAAACCAAGGGTTTCTATTTAGATGCATTTCTGATGCCATTTGACCTAACACTGCTTTGACAAATTGCAATGGCTAGAGGACACCAGCACAATGGAATAATGAGATACCATCCCTAAAGATTGTGCTTGCTTGGAATATATATTAAAAGATAATAAAGCCTTCCAGAAATTCTTTTGAAATTTATCAAAACATATTGTGCATTTCAACAGGAATGGTCATATGCATACAACTAGCTTTACAAGATAATCTACTAAATTTATTTTTTCTAAAGTCTGCATTTTCTTAACAATTTCCTGATACATGCAATAGACAAATTCAGCAAGAATGTCAAAGAATTTTTGTCTTTTGTTATTTTTGAGGACCTCTCTTTCAGTTGTATTTCAGTCATGTTATATAATAAGTAAAAATGCCACTAGTGCTTTAGGGATCTCCAAACATGCCCCCTCAATACAGGCTTAAATGAAATCTTCATCAAAATCAAGCACAATAAACCAGGGACACTTACTTATAGATTCAGGCACTGTGACTGTGAATCTGCTTATGTTTGTTATTTATGCCCTCCTTCCTTCTAAAATCAACTTTTAAAATGATGCTAATTAGCCTGAGAGGCAAGCCTAGCCCTCTGTGATCAGGCTTTACAGGCTGTTGTCTCACCCTTCCCTCTGCTTCCTCGGTACTTGTTCATTGACCACTTCCTGCTCACTATATTTCAGCACATTGTGGGAGGAGTGCAGAGGGAGCAGAGAGAGGTTAGGGTTTTGTGCAACATCTTCGCCTTTGAAACACAGGCTTAGTGGGTAAGCCCACGATGGTGAATAAACAGTTCTTTACCTCCATGTCAGTGTCAATTCTCTTTTTAATTGATTAATTAAGACTGTTTACAATTTTTTTGTTTGTTTTAAATGTAATGGCCCAAAGAGTAATTAATATTGTTAAAAAGTAGGTAAATGTTTAATGGGTATTCCCACAAAGACAAGATTCTTAATAACAAAATAACACATTCTCTAATTCACTGTTATTGACAAAAATACAGCTTTTCAGAACATAGAATACCAACCTGCCTCATTTAGGCCTGGTGTTTACAATTTTTGTTGTCCGTTCATGTGACCGTAAATCTGTGGTTGGATTCTTCTCATGAATAGCTTCTTTTGTCTGCATGCTGCAGTGCTCTCTGCCTCCAGCCCCTCCACCCTGCATTACACACTACAGACACATGCACATGTATTATACTTACACCTAGTGACTGCTTGTAGTTGTTACAGATCCTTTAAGGAAAGTAATAGTCCGCAGGCCAACCTTGGTTTCCATTTGTAACTACAGGCTACTGTTAAATATACCTACACCCCGCAAATGTGAATGTATGTAGAAATTGTGGAGTTATTTTGATCCCTGCCATTAAAGTATTGCATAGGAATAAGATAACCACCACAGGCAGCTCCTTCAAGAAAGCCAAGTTTTAGAATAGTGCCTCCCTTTGATTTTCCTGCTATCTCAGACTGAATTTTATTTGTGTGTTCAACTGAGGAGCAGCTTCAGTCTTTGCAACATCTGTCACTGTCTCTCTATTGGACAACAACCTCTTTAAAAAATACTATTGCTCACTATTTCCATCGACTCAATGCTATTCTCTGTATGTTCTACTGGCTGGGTGTTGTCCCAAGGTTTATTCTAGCTCTCCGACAGGTGCCTAGATAGCAGGTTCGTATATTTAGTGTATCTAAATAATAAGTATCTAATTTACCTAGCTTCCCAACTTAAGTTCACACGTTGATGGAAAGATCTCTACAAGAGTAATGCATCTACTGCCCTTTCTGGGACCTTGATGGGCTCCTATGAGTATTTCTGTATTATTACAAGTCCTACTCAACAGTGACCTAAACCCTAGTCTGAGTTCCAGCAGTCCTCTCACCTCCCATGTCCTGTTGTTGTTTAACATTTGGCTGTAGCACCTTTGTGGAGCATGGGCTGTGGCTTGCATTCAATTTATTTACTCAGCTTCTGCTGCTGAGTCTACCATGCTCCAATTTCCTGTCCTTCAGGAAACACTTGCAGTTCCACATATTGCTTTATTCCATTATGTACATTTATGTCGTGCTTTTAGGGATGCAGTTTCAATCTGGGTGCCTTTTCAAAGTTAAGGGACTTTTTCCTAACCTACTGAAACCTCTTACACAATCATATACACTCATGTATAAAATGGAAAGGGGCTCTCCTCCTCTCCTATTCCTCCCGGACCTATTAAACTTGATGCAATGGGAAACCAATCTGAACATCTCTCTCACACCTGAACAGAAGTCACAAATCTTTGAGTTGTGTCAAAGCACTTTGGTGAGTTCACAGTATCAGGAAGCGTGTTATAAACTCATGGCTAGGTGGTATAGGGTCCCAATCCAGTTACATACCTTTTTCCCACAAGTGCCCTCCACATGCTGGAGATGCGAAGAGGAGGAGGGATCCTTTCTCCACGTGTTTTGGTCGTGTCGGGTTGTAACCCCATTTTGGCAGGACCTACAACGTCTTATATCCTTAGTCTGTGGAGACTCAGTAAGGTTGGACCCTCCTCTCCTCATCCTCCACTATTGTGACATTGCGGTGCAAACATACAAAGCTCCCTGTTAAAATTCCTAATAATAGCGTCACAATACTTTGTAAACAGACCATTGCCCCGACAATAGCTATGTGGGTTAACAAAGTCAATGACATTATGCATATGGAAGACCTCCATGCTCCATGGAACATATGCCAAGTTCAATAAAACCTGGCAACCATGGATCCTCTTACTGCAAGCTGCTGAATACAGACAATCTGAGATGTTGGAGGGGCCTTTCCTTCTGTCTCTCTTGGGCAATCTCTCCCCATGGTGTGGACGTTCCCCCTGTACAGAGGCGTATGAATCATATCTGAACGCATTATATGGGAAGAATACTATCATTCTTGATTCATATACCACTTATCATTACATTGTAAATGTTTCTTCATGTATGCTTTTATTGTGGTAAGGACTGCGCTGCTGACTTCTATCTGTGTTCCTGCTATCAATAAAGAAAAAAAAAATGGAAAGGGGGTATTTTTGATCTGGCTGATGAGGAATAGAGAAAGGTAGAGAGTTCACTCTGATTCTGTAGTGAGTGGTAGAGACTTTCTGATGCAATCTAATTGAATGCACTAAAATACCACATCTGCGATATCAATGAATGAAATATTCCAGTTGCAATAAAACATAAAAATGATAAAATAAATATCCCATAGAGGTTTGGATTTGGAATCAAATTTCAGGACTAGCCAACTTCTTTGGAAATGACTCAAGACAAGTAAATAAGGCTCAGTGGTGTGTGGGGACTCCGTTTGCCTGTAGGACCTCCCAACAATGCATGGGCATTCTCCTGATGAGGCAGTTGCTGTTCTCCTGGGGATCTCCTCCCAGACCTAGATTAAAGTATCAGTCAACTCCTGGACATTGTGTGATGTAATTTGAGATTAGTGAGCAGAATGAGACCCAATGTCCCCTGGGAATGGCTTGTTAAACATCAATCGATCAAGAAGGTGTCCCGGCACTCAATAATCTGTTTAAAATGTTGTGCGCTTTATCATAGCGCAATAACCGGAAACAAAACAGGGCAAAGTATCATTCAAGGAACTGATGCATACACATCTCGACGTGTTTCAATCCATACCAGCGTAAGTAATCATCTATGTGTATGGCATCCTATTCCTTGTGAATGATACTTGCCTGCATTGTTCCTGTTATCGGATGAATAAAGCTGCACAACGATTTTAAATGGATTTGGTGATTGACAATGTACCTTCTTTATCTATTGATGTTATATACTCACAAGCCCATTCCACCAGGTGACACCAGTGGACATCAGGCAAGGAATATCAACCTTCTTTATCCATTGCATTACACAAGGAAGTGGAAGACATTCTTTTGGATTGTGCACCTGGTGGTGGGCGAACATGAGTTTTTCCTGCTTGTTTGCTATATAACATCAATACCATTCATTATGTAGAAACTGCTGACACACTACAGCCATATTACGTGCCTAACATTGTCCTGCATCAGTAGGAAATCAGGGCTCACTGCACCTGCATATGGTCTAACACTGGTTCTGAGGATCTCATACCCGGTACCTAATGGCAATCAGGGTACCTCTTGTTCTGGGTGTGAATCACCCCCCAAAGAAATGCCTCCCCTCACTTTCACTGATCCATTGGCAAATCAGGATGTTGCAGGCAGCAGAACCTTCTCGACAGCATCTCCAAATTCTGTCACATGTGCTCAGTTTGCTCTCATCTGCTCTCAGGGTGCCAATGTCAAAACTGCCAATCTTGGTGTTCTCTGGCGAATGCCAATTGTCTTCCATAGTATTGGGCTGTAAGCACAACACGGACTTGTGGGCACCAGCCTTAATGCCACCCTCATGGAGTCTATTTCTTTCTTTTTATATTGTCAATGTACACAAAGTTTCAGCGGTTTTCCATGCCTTGAAAAAATATTGTCGGTTAAAAACACATTTTCTTTCATAGACGTTTAAAAATTGAGCAAGGTGCTATGAGAAATAGTGAAAAACTGTTGTTTCGAATCTAAACATGTCCAACCACGCTGCTGAGCAGGCATGTGTAATTGTAGCTCTGCCCTAGATAGAGATAGAGTTGTCCATACAACCTCCAGTATGGCACAGCATATGCCCACAACCCTGAACAGCTGAATGTCCCCTTTCACTAGCCTCAGTGAAACACAGCCATATCAGTACAGTGGACTGACCCTACTCTAGTTTGCTACCAAAAAAAAAAATGTGATCCCTTGCTGATTTTTTAACTTTCCCACTGACAAAGACATGAACAGTGTATAATTTTAAGTAAGTTAATTTTAAAATTGAGAGATAGAATATTAAAAATAAAAATAGAAAATCACATTATTTGTATTTGTATTTGCATTCTGCCACGAGAAATAAGTATTTGATCCCGCTGGGAAACAAGACTTAATATTGGTGTCAAAACCCTCGCTGGCAAGCACACCAGACAATTTTTGTAGTTGATGAGATTTTGGAATTTTGGTCCACTACACTTTTCAGATTGTGTCTACGAGAAAATCATTGCATATTGGCAACTTGGAGCTTCAGCTACCTCCATAAGTCTTCTGTTGAATAAAAGTCCAGAGGCTAGCTAGGCCACTCCATGACCTTAATGTTCTTCTTTTTGAGTCACTCCTTTGTTGCTTTGGGTCATTGTCTTGCTGGAAGAGTCAGCCACAACCCATTTTTAATGGCATGGCAGAGGGAAGGAGGTTGTCACAATTTTATGGTATATGGCTCCATCCAATGAAGTAGTCCTTTGTCCTTAGCAGAGCAGCACCCCCAAAACATAATGGCCCACATTTATAAGCACTAAGTGCAGTTTGCCTGTGGAGTGTGCAGAGTGTGCCAGTTGCATAAAAAGCATGTTCTTCATTAATCTGGGGCACCTTGCACTTCTTGGGAACTTTTTTTGGTGTACCTTTAACACAGAGCATGTGACACACACACACACTCTGCTGCGAAACAACCCTTTCTGTGCCTTTTTGTGTCATGTCGACATTGTGCAGCCGCAACACATCTTAAAGGGAACCTGTCATGAAAAATTGGTCTAATAAACCACTACCAGTATGTTGTCGAGTAGATGAGCTTATCTTCTACATAATGTTTCTTTCATGGCCCAGTGTGGCGGCATCATCCAGAAAATCTACTTTCAAGTGAGATGAAAATTGGTTTTATGAAGTCAAGGAGGCAGAGAGTTTAAAGCTGAAGTCAAGCTCTCCCTGTCTTAAAATGCCCCTTCCACAGTAATTCATTGTCCTACGTCCATGGATGTCATTGAACATATCTCCTGAAGTCCGGCACATGGTGTCAATCACAAGGGAGGAGGTATGGTCTTAATGGTTGGTCTTAATAACTGGTCTGGTCTTGATGGTTGGTAGGGGATCAATTACTCATTTTGCTCAGCAAAATGCAAATCAGTTTATATAATTTATGCACTGTAATTTTTGGGGATTTTAATTTTGTTATTACATCTCTCAATGTTTAAAATAACCTACCCTTAAAATTAAAGACTGTTCATGTCTTTGTCAGTGGGAAAACTTACAAAATCAGCAAGGGATCAAATAATTATTTAATTCACTGTATATCATAGTGATTTGTAATAATGTTTTAGCTCATTGCATGTACTTTGTCACTAAAATATATTACAAATAAATTAATTAAAGTAGCTTCTTAGTTATGTACATCTCTTTTATTGATGGTGAGCAGATGTAAGTGGCAGACTTGGCTTACTGTTGTAAAAATCTAGTTTTATTTTTGTAGCAGAAGGCACATCTGCAACAAAGATCACAGTAGATATGAATTTTAATTTAATTGCATAATTATTTACTTAAGTAAACTCAGTGTGATGGTTCCAATTAGCACTGCATGCTTACAAAGCCATTGCTTATTTTCTTTTGCAAAGCCTGACTTACAACTTCCCTAGTTTATTACAAGAAAAAAATAAAATCTCTGTGGTGCTGTTTGTATCTAGTCCATTAAGAATTTAATTTATTTGTTGAACTTCCAAGTAAACAAAGAAAAAAATGTTATTTCAATCTGGAGCATTGACAGAAAACCTAGAGTATAAACAGAAGATATTTTAGGCGGGTTACATGTAGGATGAACAGATTTGCTGACTTAGTAAATGTACAGTGACAATATGTTTCCTCAGGGCAGAGGTCACAAGCATTTTACATTTTATAAGCCATATGCTGTTTTGCAGCGCCATTTTATCAATTCTGTCAAATTACATGTTCATATCTCAGAGATTTTATGGTAAAGTTGAGACCACTGCCATAAAGAATATTACAATTTTCTTTTAATACAATATTACAATATACTGTCTCTGTTGTGAACCGGTCCCCTGACCTCGCTTCCTGTGTTATTCATTTATAAATCTTGTTTTGTGTCTGTGGCTTAGGTAGAGACTGTCCTTGATATTGACCTAGGATACTGGAGGTAAGTAGGGAGGTGACAGGTATTGGCGGCTCAGTTTAGGGCTCACTGTCTTGTCTGTCCTCACTGTGCCCTCAGCTACCCACTTACATATATTTTATTAAATAAATATGTCCCTGTGTTCTTTTTTTATGCCTTTCTTTCTTATTTAAGTATTTTGTGTAAATCAGCATTCTGTCCCCACACTCCACTGACAGCTCATAGTTAAAGGGAACTGATAATGTTTCTAATTACTTAACTCTTTACTATCCATGGATAGTCTAATTTCCTTAGAGAGTGGAATCATAAAGGAAAATTTCTTTGGTAATCTTTAGCCTCCTTTCTTTATCTATGTGCTGGGTACAGGCAAAAGGAAGCTGCTTTACCTAATGAACTATATTACAAAGTTTACTATTATCAAATGCACTATTAATTTCTGCAATAAAACAAATTACCTTCAAAGGTTTAGATATACTTTAACTGGGCTGTGATAAGGACACAAGGCAGGGAGTTCTGGGAGTAGTGTTTGTGAAGGAGACAGGGGACCAAAGAGGCTCAGAGTACACTATTGCAAAGCAACATTGTTCACATAGGGAATAGTTAAACAGTCCCAAATAAGCACAGCCATCAATCCCGCAGAATTTAAGTAACAAGATGTAGGTCAGGGCAGAGGCGTAACTAGGAAAGGCAGGGCCCCATAGCAGACTTCAGAATGGGGCCCCCAAGATATAAGCCTTTACGTAATATGGTGCTGCATAACCGTAAAGGGAACCTGTCAGCAGGGTTTCAGTTATCAGGTTAATGGCTGCTGCAGGTCCCGTTATACACTAAACAATTACGGTATGTATTTTTTGAGAAATCTCATTTAGAAATGGTACTTATCTCTATTCAGCTTCTGGGGCCCAAGTCATTCAAGCAGCAGGAGTTGTGGAGTCACCATGACACACCTGCCCACATGACTCAGGCTCCAGAAGTTGTATAGAGATAGATACCTTTTCAAACAAGCAGATATATTCAAATACATGTTTTTGTTGTGTATAATCGGACCCACAGTAGCTGCCATTAACATGATATGTGAAATCCTATTGACAGGTTCCTTTTAAAATACATTTGAAGTTACGTTTTACAGTCACAAAATATTGCAGCCTTTCAATAGGATAGATTATTTATGAGAGATGGACATCTGGCACCAGCGCTGATCAGAGGAGAGCAGCTTCCAGCAGCTTTACTACACACAGTGCAGAGACAGAAGTAAACAGCGCTGCCCATTGTGTAGTGGTGCTTAACTGCAACTGCAGGGTCACATCCTCATTACTAACCTGTGCTACAGAGAGGCTGATAATATCCTGCAACTGGAAAACTCCATTTAACTTGACTTTAAATGTATTTAAGGTTTTGGCAGATATGTTGAATTTATGTATAATATATTTTATTTACAGTATATGCATATTTATACAGATACCTTCATATACATGTTTATGTACATATACACATATGTATAACCATTATACACATACAGTTATGCACTGTAAATACATTTTATACTCATATATACACACATTCACTCAGTTATATACATTATGTGCGTATAATAATATACATTATAATATGAGTTGTATACATTTTTAAACTCATATATACATGTATACACACATTTATACATGCAAAATACACTAAAATATAAACATGTATAAAATCATATACACATACAATTATAGGCTCATATATAAACATGTACACAATATACACTCATATATAGATTATTCACTCTTATATACACATTATACACTCATATAAACATCATACACACAATGAATAAACTCATATATACACATGATATACTCAAATATACGTTATACATTTTACACTGATACACACACATTATACACAATATATACATTATACATTCCTATATACACATTATATACTCATATATACATTATACACACATATATACATTATACACACATTATATACTCATATATACATTATACACACATATATACATTATACACACATTATATACTCAAATATACATTATACACTCATTAAACACACATCATACACTTATACATACACATTATACAATCATACACATTAGATACTAATAAATTACACACTCATACATACACACACATTATACACTGCTATATACACCACATACACTGATTTATATACATCATACACTCATACATTATACACTCACCGGCCACTTTATTAGGTACACCTGTCCAACTGCTCGTTAACACTTTATTTCTAATCAGCCAATCACATGGCGGCAACTCAGGCATTTAGGCAATGTAGACAATCCCTGACAGTTCAAACACGAGCATCAGTATGGGGAAGAAAAGGTGATTTGAGTGCCTTGAACAAAGGCATGGTTGTTGGTGCCAGAGGCTGGTTGAGTATTTCAGAAACTGAATCTACTGGGATTTTCACGACACAACCATCTCTAGGGTTTCCAGAGAAATGGTTGAAAAAGAAAAAACATCCAGTGAGCGGCAGTTCTGTGGCGGAAATGCTCCTGTTGATGCCAGAGGTCAGAAGGAGATGGGCAGATGGTTCGATGATAGAAAGGCAACAGTGACTCAAATCTCCACCCGTTACAACCAAGGTAGGCACAAGAGATCTCTGAACGCACAGTAGTCGAACTTTGAGGCAGATAGGCTACAGCAGCAGAAGACCACACCGGGTGCCACTCCTTTCAGCTAGAACGGAAACTGAGGCTACAATTTGCACAAGCTCATCGAATTGGACAGTAGAGATTGGAAAAATGTTGCCTGGTCTGATGAGTCCGATTTTGCTGCGACATTCGGATGGTAGGGTCAGAATTTGGCTTCAACAACATGAAAGCATGGAATCCATCCTGCTGTCAAGGTTCAGGTTTGGTGGTGGTGTCATGGTGTGGGGAATATTTTCTTGGCAACTCTTTGGGCCCCCTTCCGGTACGATTGAGCATCGTTGGCAACGCCACAGCCTACCTGAGTATTGTTGCTGACCATGTCCATCCCTTTATGACCACAATGTACCCAACATCTGATGGCTACTTTCAGCAGGATAATGCGCCATGTCATGAAGCTGGAATCATCTCACACTGGTTTCTTGAACATGACAATGAGTTCACTGTACTCAAATGGCCTCCACAGTCACCAGATCTCAATCCAATAGAGCATCTTTGGGATGTGGTGGAACGGGAGATTCGCATCATGGATGTGCAGCTGGCAACTGTGTGATGCCATTATGTCAATATGGACCAAAATCTCAGAGGAATGCTTCCAGCACCTTGTTGAATCTATGCCACGAAGAATTCAGGCAGTTCTGAAGGCAAAAGGGGGTCCAACCCGTTACTAGCATGGTGTACCTAATAAAGTGGCCGGTGAGTGTATATACATATCATATACATTTACATCCCCTGCACACTTACCCTTGTATTCCCTGGAAGCAGCGTCCAGTGATCTTTTCACAGGCACTGGAGCTGTTTACATCCCAGGAGACATTGTCCAGTCAGAGGGGAGGAAGCATAAGGCAGGTAGTGGTTTGTCACTAGATCCTGCTCTACATGTGCCATACTGCTCGCAGCTCAGCGGCCAACCCGGGTCCCAGGAGACCTGCTCCCAGGACCGGGGGTCTGCAGGCCACATAGATAAGAATGCAGCCGGGTGACAGGTCAGGATGTTACCTGAAGTGTCTCCTGCCGCTGCCCTCCTCTGCCCCTCCCAGCATTTCTACACTGAGCAGCAGCTCAGCATAAAGTTCTGCAGCATGAAACATGTGCTGTGCAGGTACATTGTCCATTCTATAGTTCGTGTGGCAGGTCGGATCCGGGCCCTCTGAGAGGCGGGCCCCGTAGCAGCTGCTACGTCTGCTACCGCGGTAGTTACGCCACTGGGTCAGGGGCAGACAACAACCACAGTCCAAGGAAACAGGTTGCGGCCGGTAGTTTGCCAACAGAACAGAATACAGAATACATAATGTAGTCATGTAATAAAAGCCAGGGTCAAAGACAGACAAACACCTTAATGCTCAGGTATAATGAAGTTAGGTGTCTTTTATCAACAACGATGGGCAGTTATTAATATGGGACCGGATTTTTGTGGTCGTTTTAATCTCAGGAATTGATGCTCACACACTTTATGAGCAAGGAATCAGCAGACAGAATTAAGGCTAAGACTCAAAGGAGCACAAGAAGGATCCGGGTCAGAAAAAGAACAGTGGCTATGGCAAGTATCACTGGCATGGCCAAAGACTGCCTCAAATATAAAATCTTACCTTAGCGATCTAAAGATATAGGCAGAAAGAAATGTTAACAGGCACTCTGTGTCATATTACATAGTATGATTGGCCCCCCATTTTGAACAACAGTCTACAGCCCATATTTTCTTAGTGAAAATAAATATTGCAAATATTTATACCATATTATCCATCTAATACTATACTATCCGTCTTTTGTTTCAGACAAATTCAAAGAATATTGAATAATACTAATACAATATTTTTCTCATCTTTCTTTATAGTGCTGGTTAAATTGTTTAAATAATACTGCCATCTAGTGTTAAAATATGTATAATCATGGATATGGGTCAGGGAGCAATTCATTCTCCTTATGGGGATGTATTTACAGGCAAACTTTACAGGTTAATGGAGTCTTCAAGGCTATGCATGCTGTGCTGAGCAAGTTTTAAACATGAATTTTCTAAGGTGGCAAAAAAGAAAACTAGCCTCCTATTCTACATTTCATAAGGCTTAAATAAACTTAGAGTAGCCTTATTGTAACATTTCAGATGATTTTTGATATTGTGTGAGGGAGAGTGTTGTGAACTTTTTAAAAATAAACTTCATTAATAAATTATCCTTAGATTGTAAAGAAACAGACTGCTAAGTACCCCCTAGTACAATTCTAGGCTACTTTCTGACCCATGCTCGCCCTTTCATAGCGTGGACCAACACACAGCAGCTCCCCTTTCCATAGTGATCCACGGCACCCAGAAGTAAACACAGGAAAAGATAAGGCAGGCTCTATCCTTACAGTGAGGCACCGTACCCCCGCCAGACGCCATAGCTGTCTATGGGGACGACAACATTCTTGCGGCCACATATAAACGTCCCCACACAGCCAGTGTGAAAGTTGCCTTACTTCTAGGTTGCTATGGAAAATCTGTCCCTGCTCTCTCCATGGCTGAAGTATGCAATGAGCACTACATTCAAACATCAAGCTGAAAGTAAAGGGGTTAATCCTCCCTCAGAGCCATTTAACCAAACACAGGAGGATTATATGTAAGTCCATGCATCCTCCAAAGGCACACACTGTACAAGCTGGAATATACCTCTTTAACCCCTTTGCGTCTAAGCCATTATGTAGCTTCAGGACCAAGCACAATTTTTAAAATCTGTTCTGTGTCACTATTTGCGGTTATAAATTTAGAATGTTTTTTTGTGACATGTTGTACTTCACGTTAGTGGTATATTTTGGTTGTTATGCTTCGCATTTATTTATTAAAAAGTAAGAAATTTGGTAAAAATTTTGAAAAAATGGCGATTTTTTTTATTTCTAAATGTTATTCCCATTTTACAGTTTACATTTTTAAGTCTAACCACACAAATTAGTAACTAATTAACATTTACCATAAATCTACTTTATGTTGGCATCATTTTTTAAATGTTATAATATTTTATTTGGCCATTAGGTGACTTTCTAATAGAACAGCAATTTTTCAAATTTTCAAAAAAATGTAAGATTCAATGATTTTAGAGGTCATTTCATATTGTAAAGGGTTTTACAAGTTATATTTTGTGGAACTCCTCACAAATCATCCCATTTTTAAAACTGCACCCCTCAAACTGTTCAGAACAGCCATTGATAAGTTTGTTAACCCTTTCAGTGTCTCATATGAATTGAAACAAGATGAAGGTTCCATTTGGAATTTTCTAATTTTTACAATTAAGTTAATATTTAGCCCTAAAATTCATATGTCAATGCAGGATAAAAGGAAAAAACACCTCACAAATTTTTGTTTGTGCAGTTTCTTTTTACTATGGCAATAATCCCCATGTGGATGTAAATCGCTATATGAGGCCACTATAGGGTAAAGAATAGGAGGAGCGCCATTGAGCTTTTGGAGGGCAGATTAGGCGAAGGACACATATCAGGTGCCAGGACACATTTCAAAAGTTCCTGAGGTTTCCAGAAGGGTGAAACCCCCCACAAATGACACCATTTTTGAAACTACACCCCTGAAAGAATGTATTTATGGTTATGATAAGCCTTTTGACGCTATGGTTTTTTTTTACAGTTTTTTGTTGAAATGTAGCGTGAAAAAAATTGGCGTCATTTTTCACAAATTCGGGATTTATAGGACAGATTTGTCAGATGCAGAGCATGAAAGTGAAGCAAATGGGTAAAGTTTTTATAGTGCTGTTTCTCCTGAGTTCAGGAATACCCCCAAAGTGGCATAAATATGTTCACTGGACTTATGGCAGGGCCTGGAAGTGATAGGACAATGCAAGGATTTTGAAGCTTTTAGGGCTATTTCCCTATAGGTTTTGCAGGTCCCAGTTTGATTTACATAGGCCCTTATAGCCAGAAGTACCTCTGTTTTATAAAAGACCACACTAAATATTTTTTAAGGGGTTTTGTATATACGTTTGTATTGTTCTCTTGTTTTTTTGGAACAGATGTGGTGAATATCTGAAATATTGAAACACATTTTTTATCAAAAATGTCCACTTAGGACATAATTTTCATGCAACAGCAAAAATGTGGAAAAATATACTCTGACATTTATAAGGTTATTTCCCCTGCTTTCATAAAAAAAAAAACCGTTATAATACGCCTAACACACAATTGGCAGTCCTGGAAGTGTAGACCCACAAGGATTCCGAGCTTCATTACTTTGTTATTCATCTAGGGGTATAATGGAATTTGGAGGTGAAGAGAGAGGGGGTCAAGTATTCAAATTAAAAAAAAGGAAACAGTAAAAAAGAAATGTATAAGATCCGGACGTTTGGTAAATGCGGAAGCAGTTTTTTAATACAAGTCCAGGGTGAGGAGGGACATGTGTCTCTACTGATATGTTGTTCTTGCGTTTGCCATTTTGAAGCGACAACACATCTTTTCTGGGGGGGCTTTTTTTTTTGCAGTGGGGGGCATACTCCAGGAAGTGCTGCCCAGGAACAATTCTGCAGAAGCAGTCGCTGAGGTAGAACTTTTCTCCTCCTCTGCCGCATTATCACCAAAGAGAAGACATTTAATTAGCTTCTCCTGGTATTCAGGTATGAGCCCTGGTGACCATGGCTCCTACAATGACTAGAGTGTGTACAGGGCGTTTGATAATATAGCCAGCTTTGTTGTACATATTTTACTTTCCGCATGGATTGGTACGGTTTGAGGCACTGGTCAGACAGTTCCACGTCCCCCCATAAAGTATTGTATGCTAAATTCATAGTGGATGTGAATTAGGGGCTTGCGTTTGTCCGCGGACAGGGACAAGGGAGCTGCTTTCATCATGAATGCTAGATAGATAAATCCTAAACGTTCTTTTTTTGTCGCCTAATTTTAAAAGAGACCCCATCCGCTGGTGAAGTGCTCTGGCTCTCCCCAACCTTGAGGTGTGGCTACTAGGTCTTGGGAGGTGCCTGCTATTCCTGCGGATCGCCCCACTGCAAGTGTTTTTTTTTCTTAGCCAGGCCATGAACAATGGCGACACTTGTGTACCAATTATCAAGTACACTGGTACCCCATCCCTTGTCAAACACTGAATGCAGGAGGTCCCAGCAATTTCCCAGTTATTGTTAGGGATGGAGGACAAATCAGGGGCTGTTCCTTCCCTCATATAATCCCGAAAGGTGTGAGGGTAACCCTGTATTCGGACGCACACATTTTGTAAATCTTTATGCCAATATCTGCACGTTTGTTATGGCAAATATATTGCTTAACTTTATTCTCCTCTCCCTGAATGCACCAGGGACTCATCCACCACCGAAATCTCTCTTTTTGGGGTTATTAGGAAATAAAATTTTTTGGCTAGACAATTTTAAATCAAGGGCCGAATCTTATACCGTCCGGTCCAAAACTGGGGTCCATTTGGGGGGGGGGGGGGGGCATGGCAATTGTCAGCAAAATGGAGAAATTTTTTGAGGCCTCAAAGCGCGCCCTGGCATTGTTTGCGCCGTACAAGGGGTATGAATGTAAGAGTATCTTAGACCAATAGTCCCTTACTATGTTTTTTTTGTAAGGCCCATATTCAGCGACTAATGCCCCACATTTTTTAATTTCTTTCTCTAGTGGTTTGGAATACCACTATCTGTCCTGGCATAATGAATTTGGGGTTAGTTTCTACAAACTTTGGTTGGGCCCTTGGGGCAATAAGCTTGGTTTGCTCAACAATCAGTCCAGCAGTCATCCTTTAAAAAATAGTTTTTGAAATGGCCAATTTCAATAACCCTGCTGTTTGTACTTGGGCTCCTGGAACAGCTTGCAGTCAAGACTTGGGGGACATAGAGGCTTTGGGAAACCAGTTACTTTCTGGTAGTGATTAAAACTGGAACTTAATGGCCCTCTCTCCCTCGAGAGGTTCTCATATCAGATGAGGAGAAGAAGAGGAGGACCGAACGAATTCTGACCTCCCTCACTCGCTGATATTCTGTGTCTAGGCTAACAAGCCATACGGCCTCTTCACCTTGTATTTCTTTGTTTCATTTTGTCTATTGCACTTTATTTAAACTGTAAACAATGGTATATACCTTTCCTTTCAAATGGAACAAGCGTACCCACTGACAGTGGAGGTACACTGATGGCTGCTGGTGGACCCATATGAACTGTCACGGTAAAAACTGTCAGTCTGACAGTGATAATGCTGTTGGACTCTCGCTGACACTGAACGCTCAAACTGGCTGTGACGGACCTGACTGCTGTGACGGACGCTCACTGACGCTGACGGTAACGCGAACTGACACGACTTTTTTTTCTTTTTTTTTAGTTTTTTTTGACAAAAAAAAAAAAGAAACTGGAACTCCTAATATGTGGGATTATGGTATGATCACCGAGGGTCCTCTGTGAGTCAAGTTTAAAATGACGAATTTTGACTGTGAAGGACCAGAAGACCAGCATCCGTTCTCTTCACTTCACAACAAACGCTGAATAAGGAGAATGGAGCTTGCAGCCCTCCTCTGTCCTACTCTTGAACATGTGATTCGCTGTCTTTTGTGGCCATTCTGTACAGATCTGCCATTCCGGTCGATCGCCGTATAGGTCCCTTGCGTTTAATAGGATACCGACCCGCGCCAGCACCGGATCGTTAGTCTGGTGCCACTGTCACTTTTACGTTACACTGTTACTTGTGACATGACTCTTCGTCTAGGTGCGGAAGACCCGCATCTATGACGTAAGAGTCCCAAGTCCAAGTTGGCCAAGGGTAAAGGAGTATTGTTTTTTTTTTTTTAACACACTAAGCAGAATTTCTTAATAAAGTGTACTAGAAAATGTTCACCACTTTCTCCTGCACACAATAAAAAGATGTATCTGAAGCAACGTAACCTAAAACTACCTCAATTGCTGACTTTCCGGGACATACATGGAAAACAGACAAACCATAAGTACTTCCAAATGAACACACAGATATTTATTGTTTGAAAACATTTTTTCCTTGTCTACAAAGTGGCGTGAAACTTCTTGAAACTAATCTGCCGAACCATCAGGCCTCGGGTCAAGTGAGACCCTATGCTACCATGGCAACCGTCCGCGCCTCCCCCCCCCGATGACGTTCTGGGACGATGATCGGAATAAGAATGCCAGCGCCCACGCGCCACTTGTCTTTTCAATGCCGGCTCAACCGGCGCCGGCAACGAAGTTAATAGCCGTGAGCGTCAGCACTGATCGCTGTTATTAGTTGTTAGGGTGTGCGGCAATATGCAACTCACCCCCACCTCTGTATGAAGAGGACTCAGCCAGACCCTCTCTACTTCCCTGTACCTCTTTCCGTACTACGGCGCAGAGCTTTAAGGGGCTAATTCATGGTATAAGGACCCACAATGGCCATTAGACTGCAACCCAATGTATTCCAGCCACAGTCCTGGCCAAAGTTTTGAGAATGTACAAATGTTTAATTTTTACAAATCACTGCTCAGGTTTTTAAATGGCCATTTTGAATATACTCCAGATGTTATAATCATTAACAGCATTACTTGCAAAGCAATATTTGCCAGGAATTACCTTTTTCCTCCTAAACCCTTTCATCTTTTCGCAGCCTGCCTTAAAAGGAGCGCTTACCATCGTTTCATTGATTGATCTCCAGCCCTTTCCTCACAACACCCACCCCTTGTTAATGGATCAATCTTCAAGTGATAATTAAGAATCACAACCACTGGACACTTAAAAGGAGGCTGGTGGCTGGCTCATTGTTTCCCTTTGTTTACCATTATCATCTCTAAATGAAACCTGTGCAGGTAATCATTTTCACTACCCAAAACTGGCCGAAAGGGAAGTAGTGCAGCTAAAAGATTGCACCAAGTCAACAATCTATCGCTCATCAAGGTTCAAGAGAGGTTTCCATTGTTGCCACGCAAAGCTTGCTCGATGCTGTGATGTGGAGACTCTTGGAGCAGGCCGGTATCAAGGAGGGTAGCAAGAACCGGCTTCTCTCCAGAAAAACGATCAGGGGCAGACCAGCAATTTTGCAAAAGATACAGGGAGTGTACTGCTGGTGACTGGGGAAGTCATTTTTCTCTGATGAAGCCCCTTTCCATGTTTGTAACCATCTGAAACACCTTGTTCGGAGAGACAAGGAGTGTTCAACCCCGTCTGTCGTCATGCCAACTGTAAAGCAATCTGCCAACATGTCTGTTGTGGGTTTTGCTTCTCACAAAGGGAATTGTCTCCACCGTCCTTGCCTTAAGCAACCATGAAATAAAGAATGGTCCCAGAAGGTCATGTTAGAGGCAACCCTCCCACTGCCAAAGCAGGGTTGGTGATCCACAATGCTTTTCCGCATGATTGTAATCAAAACCTTGCCATAAAGCCGGGTGATAACTAAATGCTCAGGAAAAACATGTTGGGTTCATGCCTGGTGAACTCCACAATCTTAATCCGCATTGAGAACTTGTGCTCCATCTTCAAGAGTTGTTGGACAAACAAAACCAACAAATTGTGACAAATTTAAGCATTGATGTGTGCAAGACAGGCCTGCTACAGTCAATTTGTCCAGAATTTGGTTGAGAGCATGCCAGGGAGAATTGCAGAGGTCCTGAAGAAAATATTGACTTGCTGCAGTAAATCATTCTAACTGTCAATAAAAGCTTTTGTTACTCATAATATGATTGCACTTGTATTTCTGTATGTGATAAAAACATTTGACAAACAAACATAAAAACCAGAGGGCAACAGATCATGTGAAAAATATAATATTTGTGTCATTCTCAATAATAATCCCAGCAGAATGCTATCAATAAATGTTATAAAACTTAACTTTTAATAAAGCACTTCCAATAAAATTAATACCAAAGTACAATTACATAAAAATTACCTAGTGAAGTGGACACATAGCAAATGTCCAATAGGTCAACAGATGCACATTAATCACATTTTTGCATGATAGGGTAGCAATATTATATGAGGTAGGAAAGGAAACACAGGTTTGATCTCACCAGTCTTCACTCGATCGGTTGGGTGCGCAGGCAATTCAGAAGGGAGATGATAGAACTTTCCCTATTTTAGCCCTTTCTGCAACCCTAATCCCGCTGTTAGTAGCTCCCAGCCCTTACAAGGGCGGTCCCTACATGCAAACTGATGCACCCTAAATTAACACAATTGTTAGTATTCCTTATTCCCTACGCGTTTCGTGCACCGTTGGATGCACTCCTCAGGGGAAAAAAAAACAGCCATGAGCTACGGTGTGTCCTAGGTCTTGATTACACCGGCGCTCCTTATTCCTATATGCAGGCGTTGGCCCTATAAGATTACTAATTTTCTGTTTAGAGTGTGAGCAGTGGCTCCACTCAGCCTAGATCAGGCTGTCTACACACTAGGTTTGTGTCTGGCGTCGGCGCCAAATTCCGCGCGCGTGCGCCTAAAAATAGCCATGTTGGCCCGCCCACTGGCCTCCTGCAGGCCGATCATGTGACCTTGCAGCAAATCACGTGGGGTCGTGGGCGGAGTCAGTAACCAAGGGCGCCGAGGGAGCGACCAAGGGAGCGACAGACCAAGCGTAATCACTCCTCCATCGTCACTGACAGTGTTCCCTCCCCTCACCCAGCGTTTCTTAGATCCAATATATTGTTGCTATTGGGTGGGCGGGAATAAGGGAACACTTCTTCTCTAACATCCCAACCGTGTCTATAACCTGCAGTAGAACGTTCAAGGGGCAATTTTTACACATTGGTCCCTCGGATGGGCTGTTAAAGGATTCACAAATGGCCATACTTTGGATAATGGCTAAAACACTTTTGACTTCTTAATGTGGTTATGGCGGCGCATTATGTTGCTTAAACAAATAGACACACAACAATCTTATTGCGGCGCATTATGTTGCTTAAACAAATAGACACACAACAATCTTATTAGAGGTACTACTTATGGTGATGGAGGGTTCCAATGGAGGTACTACTTATCTTATGGTGAAGGAGAATTCTATGACAAAATGAAAAAATGACAAAATGACATGGGTCACAATGCCAAGATTGTGAAGAAATTATTATTTTACAAAAAAGAAGTAAAAAGAGATACACCCTTGGCCCGTCATATCAATCTGGTTTTATAATGGTGTGTGACGTGAGTAATTAAATCCCATGGAATTGAGGCAGGGGGGACGAATGAGTAAACAAGGTGCAGGCGGTGGGGGGTTACTGGGACAGAATAATTTTACAAAGGGAGAATAAATGATCCTTCCTTCGGATCACCGTTCGTCGACCCCTTAAAGGAACTCAATGGATGCCTGAATTTACTTCCTTTGTATAGAAACAACTTCTCACATTGGTACCTATTAGTAGTGGAGCTTTCATATAATCAGAAAAAGCCAATATGAAATTTACGTAAGTGACTGATCTGTAATTATTACGGTAAGTGACTATCGCCCTCCGACAACCTTATTAAGTATGTGTGCTTCTCAAAAGTGGATTATCGCATACGATAACCCTCTTTGAAGGATGTGTGTCTCACACACATACCATACAAAAGTATATAGGGCCTTAATTGTACGGGACTCTTCAAAGCCAAAAAATATAATGCCGTGATCCAGGTATAGCCTTTTTTTATAATCCTAGCAACTGAGCCAAGCCCTTTTCCCTCACCCAACTCCCCCTTTTTTTTTTTTTTACTTCTCTCCACAGTGAGCATCCGGTTAGTATTCTTGACAAACAATAACATGTGCATAATTCAGCATCTTTATTGCGTGATCCTATATGCGGTTAGCTGCTGGACAGAATGGCCTCCCTTTTATCCGCCATTCTACAATAGCAGAAACAGACCTTGATTTGTGGCTGAACGCCTGAGTGACGGGCACTCCCGGTTATGTGCAATGTCCCCTAAGTGCGCACCTACTCTCCTTCTCAGCTCGCAGATGGTCTTTCCAACATATTCAATCTTACAATCACATACAGCTCGATATACCACCCCTTGCGTTTTACAGTTAATGAACTGTTTAATTTTATAGGTGGTTCCCGTCACTGTAGATGTAAAGGAGTCGCATCTTAGCATCTGGGGGCAGGCGATGCAACCACTGCACTTAAAGTTGCCAGTAGTTCTAGTTGATCCACCAAGCCATGTGTTGTTTTGACTTTGAGTGAAGTGACTATGGACCAGCCTATCCTTTAGTGATCGCCCTTTTCTATAGGTTACCGTTGCATATGGGCTCACTACTTTCCTTATATCCGGGTCCATTAATAAAATGTCCCAATGCCTCTCCAGTACCCTTTTTGCATCCCCAGCTCCATTATCAAATGTTGTGATTAGTCTGATCAGTCTCTCCTCCTTCACCTCTGTTTGTTTTATGAGGAGTTCATGACGATCTTTTAGGAGCGCATTTTGGTATGCTGCCCTTAAGATTTTATCCGGGTATCCCTTTGCTTGAAACCTGAGGCGCAAATCATTTGCTTGTTTAATGAAGGTATCTGTGTCTGAGCAATTCCTTCTCAGACGCAGATACTGCCCCCTAGGGATGCCCCGTTTTAGGGGTATCGGGTGACTGCTCTCCCACCTCAGCAAAGAGTTCGTCGAGGTGGTCTTGCGGAAAATCTCTGTTGTCAAGGCTCGATCTTTGTCTATGGTGATGCGCACATCTAAAAATGGTAGGCTCTTATCAGAGCTCTCATGGGTGAAACGTAGGCCTACTGGGTTTATGTTGAGGCCGTTCACAAACCGCATAAAATCATCAGGGGGACCACGCCAGATCACAAAGACGTCGTCTATGAATCTGTGCCATGCCTCGATTCTCGAGGTGTCTGGTGTGTCCTCTTCCCCAAAAACCATAGTTTCCTCCCACCAGCCCAGGAGCAAATTGGCATAGGTTGGCGCACAAGGCCAACCCATCGCCGTGCCCCTGAGCTGGTGGTAGAATCTGCCATTAAACAAAAAGAAATTTCTTGTGAGACTAAATTGTAGGGCCCTTAAGATAAAGTTATTATGGTCCTCTTGCTGCACTCCTCTTGACCTTAGAAAGTGTGCGACGGCTTTAAGGCCCATACTATGGGGTATTGAGGAGTATAACGCCTCGACGTCAACACTTCCCAGTATATGTTCCTTGTCCAGGGAAATCCCCTCTAGTTTGGTTAAAAGATCTAAGGTGTCCCTTGTATATGAGGGGAGTGTTAGGACAAACTCTCTTAGAACCTTGTCCAAATAGATCCCCAAGTTTTGGGTAATATTCCCTACCCCCGATACAATGGGGCGTCCCTTTAAGGGGGACAACCCCTTATGTACTTTGGGAAGGCTGTAGAATGTCGCTACTACAGGATTCTTGGGCAACAAAAAATTAAATTCTGATTCGTCAATAAGGCCATCACTCTTAGCTTCTCTCAAAAGGGTATTGAGTTCCCTCATGTAGGCATTGGTCGGATTCGTGGGGAGGATTTCATAGGTATTTCTATCTTTCAATAAATCCATACACATTTCCTTATACTGGGGGGTCATCATAAGTACTATATTGCCCCCTTTATCCGAGCTCTTTATTGTAACAGATGTTTCATTTTGTAATGACTGTAGGGCCTCCATTTCAGCCCTTGTGCAGCTAAATTGTCTGAAAGTATTCTCCACTTGTCTTAGATCATTTGTGACTCTATTAAGAAACACGTCTATAGGTGACACGTCCATGTTTGGGGGAAGGCGGGTACTTTTAAGTTTACAGTCGGTGAAAGGGCCCCTTCCTATCTGTGCCGGGATGTTATCAGTCGCTAAACTGGTTAATAGCCTTATGTCTGGGAGAATTTCCTCCGGGACCCCCATCTCCGTACTGATTTGGCGATCCCGTTTGGCAAAATACTTGTGCCACTTTAATTTTCGCACAAACAAGTTAAGGTCCTTCACCATACAGAAGAGGTCAAAGTCTGAGCTCGGCACGAATGACAGACCTTTTTGGAGAATACTCTTTTGAGAGTCTGTTAGGACCAGGGAGGTAAGATTAATGATCTGTGTGTGTTTGTGTTGGGGGGTTGACTGGTTTGTGTCCTTCTGAATTGCACCAGCTATTTCGGCCCTCCCTTCTGTTGATCCCCCGGAATCCTTCGATCTCTCAACTGGTAGGGGTATTCTAAAAAATCCCTATTGGGATTTCCGGAGCCTCTGCTGCCCCTATATCCTCCTCTTCCTCTGCCTCTGCCCCTATTCCTGGGTCGCTGTTGTTTTGCTGAGGAGTCGGTGTCGGAGTTCTCCGTCTCCGTAGAAGAAATGTCAGTGTCACGATTTACCTGCCTCCTACCTGCAACTGCAGAGTAGACTTTGTTATCTTTAAAATCCTGAAAATCGCGCAGGTATTGACAGTGTTTACGTTCTTTTACGTGGTACTGAAATTTCTCTATAGCCGCTTGGAGGACACTCTCCCTATTTTTAAACTCTGGCTCCCCCTCAAATTTTTTTGTTAGTTCTATTTGTTCCTGTAGACGTGTCTCTACGTTAGCTAAAATCTTTTTTTCCTCCTCAAGTAGCAACTGCATAAGTCGTAGCGAACTATTAGTCGCTTCACGCTCCCACTTGGATATTAGGGTTGTTGATCGGCACCTTTGTCCTTAACCCTCTTGGAACTATTGAGTTTTTCAGATAACTTTCTAATGATTGAACCTCCCACCACGAGGTTATCCTTTCTCTATATATTTTGTTAAGTTCTTTGAATGCAGCTGAAAAAGTCGGTGTGTATCTTTGACGGCATGGTATTAGTCTAATAGTCCAGGAAAGGGCATTCCAGAGAATTGGTGCAGCTCAGGAAAAGTCCGGAAGATGTGAGTGAGATGTTCGAATTATGGAATAAAATAATTAGTAGGATTAGTAGGAAATTACACTAGTCAACACAAGAGTGAATCAGTGCAACAATTAGGCTTTTAGAGGTTCTCATAGTCAAGAAAAGACAGATTCTAGAAACGTTTTTGAGGTGCAAGTGGCAGGAGCATTCAAGTCATATGTAAAGCTCAAAGGAGAGATCAGAGCACAACCTGAGGCAAAGATCAAGAGGTCAGGGTTGGGTTGATTAGTAGGTGGTGGAAAGACAACAAGAACCAAGAGAGTACAGTGTCAATGGAGCAAAGCATCCTGAGTAGCTGAATTCATTAATCCAGTCACATTAAAGCTACATTTGCCAGAAACTCTCAAGATTGCCAACTAATTCCATGACTCCCAACTTACATTTTTGATTCTCAGTTGATATTACCAGATGTCTTTATCTTATCTTCTCTTGCATATGTCAGCTGGGAGAGTAAAGTAAAAGTATTTTGTACAACTTAATAGTGGAAGCTGAAATTGTAGGGGCCTTGTAGATTTTCTCTATTCTTCTGAATAAAAAAAGAGAGGGTGTAAGGAGAAGAGGAGGACTGTAGCGTTGGATGGGTCCCAGTCGCCATAGCCAAAGTGCCCCCTGCTGATAAATTTCAGTCCAACGTGTGTTAAAAGACATCTTTTGCTACAGGAAGATGTCTATGTGTTAATGGTCCCCAGCTTCTTAGTTACTCAAATATGTTTTTTTTGTTTCTCTTATCTGATCTGCATGTTGCTCAGTTGTTTAGTTTTCTACTATTTTCTGCAGTCTCTCATCCTTGCATGGGCTACTGTTGGTGATTACGCTGGCTGGACTTAATTCTGCTGCTGCCCTGAATTTTGGCTTGTTGCTTAACTCAACTTACCCAGACATTGTTTTTGATCATTCGATATGCAAGCTCTGTTTTGAAGTCAAATGGTGAAAATTGACAAGGTCACATAAGACAACTCATTTTCTAAGTAGCCCAAAATTGAAATTGTTAGGTTGTTATCATTCTGAATGAGAGGGGTTGGGCAGTAAACAAAAAAATATTATTGAAAAAGCACAGCTGGGGACCATTAACATATGGAAGACTACCTAACGCTTCCCAGTTCCTGTTGACCTATGTTTATTGAATGTGTGCCAATATCATAAAAAAACTAGAGGAGACCACTCAGTCAATCACTGGTTGGCATAGAGGAACCAGAGAAAATGCCCATTCCTTAGGATGCCCATGCAAATGAAATATAATTATGCCCACTCTTTGGACACTAACAGAAGAAAGGTTACAGTTTTCTTTAAAAGACAAAAAAATTCACTGAAAAAATCTGGGTTCTGACTAACCTGAAGTAGAAACAGGGCACTGCAGCTAAACATGCTCAGTCAGGTTCTGAAACAGGCCTTACATCTGTCAAAGAAGCTAAGACAAGGAAGAGGTGCAAGCCCTGAACTTCTGTCCCTGGACTGTGTATATAGGAGTCCTACCCACCCCGAGTAACGCACATACATACCTGGTGCCCACCCCCAGTAACGCACATTTATACACGGTACCCTCCCCCAGTAACACCCTTACATCCTTTAATAGGACCGTTTATATATGTTTGTTACTGAGGGTAGGGGCTGTGTATATATGTTTGTTACTGGGGTAGGGACCTATTTACATATATATATATATATATATACTCTACTTTACTGGGGACTGTGTATAAATGTTGGGGGTAGGGACTGTGTATACATGTGCGTTACTGAGGACTGGGGATTGTGTATATATGTGTTACTGCAGACCATGTATATATGTGTGTTACTGGGGTAGGGAATGTGTATACTTGTGTGTTACTGGGGACCAGAAACCGTTTATACATGTGTGTTACTGGGGACCAGGGACTGTGTATACATGTGTGTTAATGGGGTGGGTACCATGTATATATGTTTGTCATTGGGAGCTGTATATAGTTATTACTGGGTAGGCTGTATATGTATTACGGGGGCTGTATAAATTTATTTTGGCTGTGCTGTATATATTTATTATGGGGGGCTGTATATATTTATTACAAGGGGGGTTTATATATGTATTACTAGGGGGCAGTATTATTACTAGCAACATTTACTTAAAAAATATATTGTGGGAGGGGGCAACAATGTGCGCCCAGGGGCCTCTACCACCCTTTATCTGGCCCTGCCATTAGCAAATGAGGCCTTATCAGGTTCCTCACAAAACAGTTCCAAATCAGAGAAAAATAAATCAACAGTGGACCTTTCAGGTGCAAGAGCAAATGCCCACTCTCAAAAGAGTAATAATAAAACCCACTCTTTGGACATCAGCACCAGAGTCCTAGAGTCTTTCTCTAAAAGAAAAGAAAAGATTTTCCAAGGAAAATCAGTGCCTTATGTAAATACCCTCTGTAGAGATATCATGAGTAGGGAATGGTCTGATATTACAAAGTCACCAATGACAGCTAAAATAAGGTGGTGACATGCTCGGTGTAAGGGTAACATATAGTCAATGTGGGACCAGCTATTATGTGTGGGGGAATAATTGGTATACTCCTGGTTGTTGGGAGGCAATAGTCTCCAGGCATTCCCCAGATCTGCCTGTGACAAAAAGCCAGGCAAAAGATTCCATTTTTATTCAAATAACATCAATGGACGTATTGTGCATTTACAAATAGCAAATAAGTTTCTTATTCCCTCCAGCGTTCTTAGCCATGGCTGGCTAATAGATTAATCCCCACAATAGATTAATCCCCAGGGGTTGGGCCTTGGTTTGGATTCATTTAAAAAACTACATGTGACTTGCAGACTGCTCAGCTCTTGGTCCCCACCTTTGTGGTAGTACAGTACAGCCCGGAATGTGCAAAGTCCAACAGAAAACTGGTGCAAAGCCCTTATTGGGCCGCATTCT
Source organism: Engystomops pustulosus (assembly GCA_019512145.1). Classification (NCBI taxonomy): domain Eukaryota; kingdom Metazoa; phylum Chordata; class Amphibia; order Anura; family Leptodactylidae; genus Engystomops; species Engystomops pustulosus. The sequence continues at coordinate 101,071,930 of CM033644.1, forward strand.
GTGTGTAAACACTTTTTATATTATACATCATAGTATCATAGTTTATACGGTTGAAAAAAGACACCTGTCCATCAAGTTCAACCAAGGAAGGGAAGGGATTGCATGAGGAAGGGATTTAGGGGATACAATTCTATATAACATAACCATCAATGTTATTTAGGTGTAAAAAGGCATCTAGACCCTTCTTGAAGTTCTCTGCTGTCCCTGCTGTGACCAGTGCCTTAGGCAGGCTATTCCACAGATTGACAGTTCTCATTGTAAAAAAGCCCTGTCAACTCTGGTGATTAAACCTTGATTTCTCCAGATGGAGACAGTTCCCCCTCGTCTTTTGATTTGAAACAACTAACCGCCATATTTTTTGTATGGACCCTTCATATATTTAATATTTACCGTATTTTTCGGACTATAAGACGCTTGTTACTATAGGACGCACCCCAGATTTAGGCTTCCAAAAAAGGACAAATATTTTACAACCAACCAATCTTAAATAATCCCTGTTGTTTGCACTAAAGCACAGCACACACAGCATACATTTACACACTCAGCTCTGCATCATCCTACCACATACACACACAGCTCCAGCTATACACACACAGCTCACCTATACACACTCATTTCACCTACACACACTCATTTCATCCCTACAACACCACTCACCTAGCACACTCTTCACTATACACACTACCACATACATACAATACTCCTAACCACTATCCCCCATTCTCCTTGACCTGTGAGAACCTGGTGTGATGTAAGAATCATGGTGATCAGTCAAATGATTCTGACTATCACCGCAGGTCTGTAGGAAGAGATCGAGTACGGAGGCTCCTCTCTGGGAGATCGGTGCCTTGCTCTGTATCAAGCATCACCGATCTCCCTTACAGAGGTCAGGAGGGTCTGGCAGTGCTGGATCTCTCCTGACCTACAGGATATAAGACGCAGGGATTTTTTAGCAAGATTTTTTCTTGCTAAAAAGTGCGTCTTATGTCCAGAAAATGGTACGTATATAAATTTAAGGTAATCGCTCTCTCTTTTCCAGACTAAATAAATCTAGTTGTTTTAATCTTCCTCATAATGAGACGACCTCTCTACCTCATCCTCTCTATCATTTTTGTGTTGCTATACGTACTGTTGAACACCTCTCCAGCTCCAGGGCATCCCTTTTTAATGGACCGTGCCCGGACTGACAGTATTATTCCAGGTGAGGTGTCGAACCAATGCCTTGTACAGTGGTATTATATACAATCCCTCTCATAGAGTTCCATACCAATTTTGATATATGACAAGATCCTACTGGGCTTAGAGGCAGCTGATGACCTTTGGATTATTAGCCCCCAGTGCATAACCTTACATTTATCCACATTGAACCTCATTTGCAAGTGGCTGACCAAACCCCGTTGTCCAAGTCACCCTGCAGCCTATGAGCATCCTCAATAGACTGTAATTACTCACACACACACAGCTTGGTGTCATCTTTAAAAATAGACACAGTGTTATTAATTCCTACCTTTATATCATTATAAATTATTAAATAGTAGTGAGCCAAGCACAGTAACCTGGGGTCAGAACCATTCATAACTGGACTAGCCATTCCGAGTAGTTCATTTGACCACCACTCTCTGGATACGATCCTTCACACCAGTTCTCAATCCAATTGCAAATGATTTCTGCCAAACCAATGACCTTATTTTTATACCCATCAGGCGTCTATGGGTCAACACATATACCACAGCAGCTCCTCCACTAGGATCTCCTCACCTCTTCATAGAAGCAATTACGTTATGTTCCGACAACTCTATTCTTATAACCCTGCGCTGTCACTTATTATACTATATGATGTCACATATCCATATATAGTCTTTTACTAACCCTTCCAATATTTTCCCCACAATGGAAGCTACGCTTAAGGGCTGTAAATTGCCTGCGCAAGTTCAGAGCCCTTTATATTGCCCACATTTGCATTGCATCTCATCCTTGGGCACCACACCCAGACTTACGGAATCCCTGAGGATTTTAAGTGCGGTACAGCGAATACAGAACTGAGTTCTTTAAGAACTCTGGGGTGTAACTCATCTGGTTCAGAGCCTTTAAACATTGATTTTATTGATGGCTTAGTTGGATCATGTCTACATTCACCAGTCTAGTATTTACAGGATGCATGACCCCGTGCATGAACCTCTTGGTCTCCAGTCACCGGATGCCCCTTTCAGAATAAAGGGTCCAGCATGTTCTGACCATTTTTTTTTTTTTGCAATGATATACTCCTAAATCTTCATATATTTAATATTTACCGTATTTTTCGGACTATAAGACGCTTCTTACTATAGGACGCACCCCAGATTTAGGCTTCCAAAAAAAGGAAAAATATATTTTACACCAATTAAAATATCCCTGTTGGTCGCACTAAAGCACAGCACACACAGACATACATTTACACACTCAGCTCTGCATCATCCATCCACATACACACACAGCTCAGCTATACACACACAGCTCACCTATACACACTCATTTCACCTACACACACTCATTTCACCTACAACCTCCACTCACCCTAGCACACTCTGCTCACTATACACCATCCATACATACATACCACCAACCCCTACACCACCCTTACCCTACTACCCCTTTCCTTGACCTTGAGACCTGTGGTGATGTAAGAATCATGGTGACAGTCAAATGATTTTTGACATCACCGCAGGTCTGTAGGAAGAGAGCAGTACGGAGGCTCCTCTCTGGGAGATCGGTGTCGCTCTGTATCAGAGCATCACCTGATCTCCCTTACAGAGGTCAGGAGGGTCTGGCAGTGCTGGATCCTCCTGACCTACAGGCTATAAGACGCAGGGACTTTTTAGCAAGATTTTTTCTTGCTAAAAGTGCTTCTTATAGTCCAGAAAATACGGTATATAAATTAAGGTAATCGTCTCTCTTTTCCAGACTAAATAAATCTAGTTGTTTTAATCTTTCCTCATAACTGAGACCCTCCATACCCCTTATCATTTTTGTGGCTCTACGTTGAACCCTCTCCAGCTCCAGGGCATCCTTTTTATGGACCGGTGCCCAGGACTGGACAGTATATTCCAGGTGAGGTCGAACCAATGCCTTGTACAGTGGTATTATTACATCCCTATCATGAGCGTCCATACCAATTTTGATATATGACAAGATCCTACTGGCTTTAGAGGCAGCTGATGCCTTTGGATTATTAGCCCCCAGGTGCATAACCTTACATTTATCCACATTGAACCTCATTTGCCAAGTGGCTGACCAAACACTCCGTTTGTCCAAGTCACCCTGCAGCCTATGAGCATCCTCAATAAACTGTATTACACTACACAGCTTGGTGTCATCTGCAAAAATAGACACAGTGTTATTAATTCCTACCTTTATATCATTAATAAATATATTAAATAGTAGTGAGCCAAGCACAGTAACCTGGGGTACACCATTCATAACTGGTGACCATTCCGAGTAGGTATCATTGACCACAACTCTCTGGATACGATCCTTCAGCCAGTTCTCAATCCAATTGCAAATGATTTCTGCCAAACCAATAGACCTTATTTTACCCATCAGGCGTCTATGGGTACACAATATCCACAGCAGCTCCTCCATACAGGCATCTCCTCACCTCTTCATAGAAGCATATAAGGTTAATTCGACAACTTCTATTCTTAGTAAACCCATGCTGGCTGTCACTTATTATACTATATGATGTCACATATCCATATATAGTCTTTAACTAACCCTTCCAATATTTTCCCCACAATGGAAGCTAAGCTTACAGGGCTGTAATTGCCTGGCGAAGTTCTAGAGCCCTTTTTATATTTTGGCACCACATTTGCATTGCTCCAATCACTTGGCACCACACCAGACATTACGGAATCCCTGAGGATTTTAAAGTGCGGTACAGCAATAACAGAACTGAGTTCTTTAAGAACTCTGGGGTGTAACTCATCTGGTTCAGGAGCCTTATAAACATTGATTTTATTGAGCTTAGATTGGATCATGTCTACATTCAGCCAGTCTAGTATATTACAGGATGCATGACCCGTGCATGAACCTCTTGGTCTCCAGTCACCGATGCCCCATTTTCAGAATAAAGGGTCCAGCATGTTCTGACCCATTTTTTTTTTTTGCAATGATATAGTTAAAAAATTTCTTGGGATTTGTTTTGCTATCTTTAGCCCCCTGTCTTTCATTTTGTATTTTGGCTAATTTGACTTCCTTTTTACAGATTTTGGTAAGTTTTTTGTAAGTATTGAAAGCCTCAGGTGACCCGTCAGATTTATATTTTTTTAATAGCCCGTCTATACTTGTTACCTATTGGAATAAATTTAGAAGTATAATTACTCAGGATAGATTTGAATTTCTCCCATTTAACATTAGTATCATCATTTGACAGTATTTGATCCCAGTCTGTATCCACTAGTGCAGCCCTGAATTTCTGGAAATTAGCCCTCTTAAAATTCAAAGTTTTCAATTTTCCCACCTGTTTCTGCTTTTTACAGTTTAAGAGGAAAATAATTATATTATGATCACTGTTCCCAAGGGGTTCCCAGACGCTGACATTTTGGACAATGTCCGCATTGTTAGAAATCACAAGGTCCAACAATGCATCACCTCTTGTTGGATCTTCTACGAGCTCCAACATAAAATTATCCTGCAGAAAGTTGATAAAATGTCTCCCCTTCACAGATGAAGAAGAGCCCTGACCCCGAATTTATATTTGGAAAGTCTCCCATTATCACTACTGTCCCCTTCTGTGCAGCCTGCTCTATCTGTTTAGATAGGTGACCCTCTATTTCCTCAGGGATGTTAGGGGTTCTATAAGTTACACCAAAATAATTTTCTCAAAGCTCTTCTGGCTTTGAATTTCAACCCACAAAGTTTCAGCCTCCTCACACTCTGAGACCACTGTTTCATTCACAATCGCTTCTGACATACAGACATATGTCAGAAGAGTGTAAAACCTTCAATATTAACACCCCCATCATGTGATGCATTGAGGCCATGTCTCCGCTACACCAACAACATCTAACTGTTCCTCTAATACCAGAGCCTCAAGCTCGCCCATTTTGCCTGTGATACTTATGGCATTTGTGAACATACCATATATACTCGAGTATAAACCCAGTTTTTCAGCACAAAAAAATGTGCTGAAAACCCAAACTCGGCTTATACTCGAGTAAAAAAATATAAGTTTTACTAGGGGCCTCGGCTTATACTTGGGTCGGCTTATACTCGAGTATATACGGTAAACTTTAATTTTCCACAGTTATTTATCTGATTTAAAGTAATTTTACCGGCACATATATCCTCACCAGTGTTTTGCAACTTGTGGATTTCCTTATCCACTACCTTAGGCCCCCATACACCGGCCACCTCGCCACCCACCAACTTAGGCTGTCCCCTCTCTGACCTGTCTACCCCTTTAGCTTCTTCCTTTTCCTACTCCCCCGATCCTAGTTGAAATACTCCGCCACCCCTGCAAGATCTTCTCCTCTAGCACAGAAGCCCCCTTCCATTTAGGTGCAAGTTATCTGTGGAAAACAGCTTGTACCCCAATGAAAATTCAGTTCTAGGAACCCAAATCCCTCTGCTCTACACCAGGATCTGAGCCATGCATTTAGCTCCCTGAGCTCCCGCTGTCTGCTCTGTGTAGTGCATGGCACAGGTAGAATTCCGGAGAATACTACCTTGGAGGTCTTTTCCTTAAGCTTTGAACCTAATTCTTTAAAATTATTCTTCAGGCTCCTTCACCTACCAACTATTCTGTCATTGGTACCAACATGGACCACCCTTTTTACTTGCACCTTTACATTCATTGACTAGTACCCTTCTGTTTACTGACAATCAATTTAGAGACACCCTGCTATTTATCCTCAACACCATTTTTCTGCTATCTCCTTCTTCCTATAATGACACTGGGCCCCCCTAATTCTCTCACTACTAATTTCATATGCATCTAGCCTCTTTTTATATATTATATTTATTCCTCTATTTTTGTCCTCATTCCATCATGGCTTTTCTTTGTTTTAGTGTCATGAATCAATTTTGTTTTAGTATCCAACCCCAAGCTTCATTGTTACTAAAGATAGAAATTTGTCAGTGTTCCTCTTAACTTTTTCATTTGCCAATCCTTCTTTTTATTCCTGTTACCTTTTTATTATGTGTTCTGTATTTTATTTCTCCCTTTTTCATCTTCATTTTCGTTTCTACTTTTCCATACTTACCTTCAATCCAGGTACCTGTGCACACTCAGTCAATGCCCATGTGATCAGGAGAGGGGGCTTACACCATCCTCCCTTTCTCCTGACCTCTTCCATATCCTCAACTGTATGAGTATAGAAATGCTGATACAGTTGAGTCCTATGCAGCACAGGGAGCCATAAAGACAATGTAAAATCGTTCCTCCTCTTTCGACTGGTCACAGGCAGGGGTGAAGCTTTGTGGGTGAAGGGTTAAGCCTCCATATGGCGGACAGTGAAGAGGAGTGCCTGTCTGCTGTGGTGCGCGGGGCCAGCATTATGGCTATTTTATTCAGGAAAAGTTTAAAGAGATGGGTGTGTAAATTGTTGGATGAGGGGACAGAAGCAATGTATTATGGAATATACATTTACATGAGATTGTATGTTGGGGGGTTGTAAAATAATCCACAGTTTTTGTCCAGCAAAACAATGTTACAGCTCTATGATCCTTTGCCAAAACATTTCTACACACAAGTTACATGTGAATTTCCCATAGTTTTCTGTCCAGATTAAAATGTTCAGATCATACACAACGGAAGACTTCACCAGTGTATAATGAATATCCCACCTCTACACCCCATAGGATACATCAGCAAGCTTCAGCTGCGCTGGCATCCTACCTGATGTATATTTGCACTATAGTCTGCCCTGAAAAGGTGCAGGCTACAGCTAGTCCACTCATCTGGTCCACACTGGTCCACTCTGGCACGGTGCCTTTCAAGCTCCTCCACGCCCACTTGGCATAATTCCTGGTGGCGGGCAAGTCCTGATAAATCTCCCCCAGAATGTTTACTCCCCATGTGCATCATTTCTCTATGATGATTGCCCACCAGTGAGATCGGTACAAAAAACTCCATTCATGTGCAGGATTTAGCAGACCAAATCTACAACTGCTGAACCGAATGCACATGAGTTCAGGGTAGTAATTGTAGGTTCACTTTGGTAAGTTGGAGCAAACGCACTAATGTTCAATTGGCCCTAGGCTAGCTATTCAGCAGTGATTTCAACCCCATTTTGAAATCATCATAAACAAGCTGAAATCACCTGAAATGCAATTAAAGCGCAATAGGGAGGAGTTAATCCTAAACACAGGGGGGCGTGGCCTGACTGCGGACGGAGATGGCCGCACATTAGAGCTTCTCCCGCCCGGACCCTGCTCCAGCACAGCTAACGGCACCGAATCCAGTCCCTGAGACACCTGTTAATGGGAGCTAAGAGAAGAGGGGGTACCCGGACCCCTACAGCGCTCCTTAGTCGATCCTCGTCCCGCAGAATTGGCCGATTCCTTAAGGCAGCGGCCTCCGCTTCCCATCCAGCAGCCACGGCCGTCCCTTCAGCGGCGTTGAGACCGGTTCCTCAATCCTACAATACAGGCCCAAAGGGCAGTGGAGGCACCAATGGAGACTTATGGCCCCAATGGGCTACCCCAGGAAGGACCCTTGACCCTCTCCAGTGGAGTTAGCCCCTCGTGGGCTGAGCAGGTGGAGCTACAGCAAGTGACAGTGAGGGGTCAGGGGGACCCACAGTGGCTAAAGGGGGAAAAAAGAGATGGTGCTACCTCCGACACCCCACTCCCCTGTGTTATGGCCGGATTCAGGGGAAGAATGGCTAGCCACCCCCGTGGCACATACCCCATGCCCCTCTCCAATGTGGTCTGCATCACAACCATCACAAGACAGGCCGCATCAGGCCAACAACTTTATTGGCCGTACTGCATCTAATACAGAGCTCTCCCAGGAAGGAGTCTTTGAGTCCCAAAGAGTCATGTTGTCACAAGAATTTGGTGCACTGGCTGAATTACACGCCCTGAGCTCCCACCTTCGCACCATTCCCACTAGGGATGATATGGAAAGCTATGTGGCTAGATTATAGCAGTCGTACACTACACGCGGTGAGGGAGGAAGTTCAACAGCTCGAGCATCGAGTAACATCTACTGAGGTCACCCTGAATGATCTTAGTGCCCGTCTGGAGACACATGCAGCTACTATTGCCTCTCATTCTTTCCAACTTAAATTTTTGGCGGACCAAGTGGATGACGCCAAGAACAGGGGACGGCGTAACAATATCAGAGTTTGGGGCCTGCCCGAATCAGTAGAGACTCCTGCGCTCCACGAAACCTTACGCCAGTTGTTCAACTCCATCTTGGAGGTACCAGCAGATTCGCCAGTGGAGCTGGATAGAGCCCATCGCTCACTACAACCCAGACCTGCAGCGCTTGAACAACCGAGAGACGTTATCTGTCGGGTGCACCGTTATCAGCTAAAAGAGGCTATAATGTCCAAGGCAAGATCAGCAGGGGACATCATGTTCCAGAGGTCCCACATACAGCTCTTACCGGATTTATCAAAGGTAAGGGCATTGAAGCCCTTCTTGGAGGAAATACGACATCGAAATATACCCTACTCTTGGGGGTTTCCATTTCGCCTCCAGATCCGACAGGCGGAGCACAAATTTGTTATTCGACACCCGGGAGAGGTTGCGGCTGTTGCAGCAGCACTGCATATCACAGCTCCTGAGTTACCAGAGTGGCCAGGCCTGCCATTACCTCCACCATGCGGGGCTGCTCCCCCGCCTGGGAGACCCCCTAGACATTGGGCTCAGGGGGGTCGAGGCAGGGGAGGTACACGGATGGGCCGTGATCCTGGGCCACTGCCCCCGAAATGATTTTCAATGAGTAGGATGGCTTAGATGTGTTTTCTTTCTCAGGGTTGCGGCATCAGGTGGAGGGGAGGTCATATAGGCACGAGATTTGGGAAGCTGACGAGGCTCCTACGTTTACTATCAACGGTTTATGATGATAGTGGGACCCTTGGGGTTCATGAGTAGCTTGATGTCCCATTGCCGCCTCTTCTGCCCGCCAAATGTTTATTACTGTTTTAATTCTTAAATGATGTTTTCTCTTTTCATCTGTATTTTACTCTTGAAACTGGATTTGGTTTATTGATTTGATATAGCTTCACTGTGTAATATGCGGTTGTTGGGGTGGGGGGAGAGGAAGGCTTTCGTAGTCAGTACACTACCCACCGGGGAATCCGTAGTCAGCGGGCCTGCCTGCGGTATTATAGGTGTTGTTTCCCCACTGTTCAGTGTTTGTCTGTCGAGTGTTAGTCTATCCTGTGTCGTGTCTTCGTGTGTCCCCTTCTATACCCCTACCCATTCCTTTTGCTATAACACCTGGGGTCCGGAATTGTCCGCTGCCCTTCCAGGGGGGTAGTGAGAGGTTAGTAGGGAACCAGAATTACCATGGATACTTTTCGTCTAGCGTCCCTCAACGTTAGGGGACTTAACGTCCCGCAGAAGAGGACACAGATCCTATATGACATGCACAAACAGAATTAACGTCCTTTTCTTACAGGAGACTCATTTCCGCTGCACCAGCATGCAAGATATCCGAGACCATTATTTTACGCATTGGATCCACAGCGCCAACCCTGAGGCCAAATCAAAGGGAGTGTCGATAGCCTTTCACAAATCACTGCCATTGGAGGTCCTGGCGACAAAGGTAGATGATGACGGCAGATATGTCTTTGCGAAGATAAGAGCCTTCGGGCAGGTGCTTACTCTTGCCATCTGGTACCTTCCCAACAACGGCCCTATTCCTGTTTGCAGGACAATGCTGAACACACTGTCTGGCTTTATGAAGGGACACCTAATAGTCGGGGGCGACTTTAATTTTCCCTTAGACCCTTCAGTTGACACGTCAGGGGGGCGGGGTGCTATCCCGCTCAGCCACTTCCGTGGCCTGCAGAGAGACCTACACGCCCTGCAGCTGGTCGACATCTGGCGGATCTTACATCCCCAGGCTCTTACAGCAGAATTGATTTTTTTCTTTTGAGCCACAACGCTCTTAAATGGGAACCCACGGCATCAATCGGGAACATTCTCTTTTCTGACCATGCCCCTGTTTTCTTGACACTGTCCTTGCAGCGCCATAGTCGCAGTCCGTGGAGGTGGAGACTAAATGACAACCTCCTCAGGGACTCCGTTAGTGCAGAGGAGATCAGAGAGCATATAGCCTCGGTTAGCAACGGCCCGGAGTGGAGCGAACCGGCGCACTCTCCTTGGAGGTGGGAGCAACTCAAGGGGGACTTGCGGGATATTTTTGTTCGTCACGGTCAAATCAGAAAACCATGCACGGATTGTTGCCCTCACGGCTCAGATCCAGACATTGGAGTTGCGCCACAAGTCCTCTTTGACTGCATCCGACTTGGCTGAGTTGGCAGGGGCCAGGGAGTCCTTAAGGTCTCTCTTGAACCAAAAATATTTGCAACATCGGGCTCGGTTTCAGAGCTATTTGTATGATCACGCAGACAAATGCGGCAGACCTCTGTCCCGACTACTACACCCCCGCTCCCAGGCCTCCTATATTCCCAAGATCAAAGGTCCGAGGGGAACGGAGGTTTTCCACCCTGATGAGATATGTGATAGATTTGCTTCCTACTACACTTCGCTATATGACATTAGGGGTACAGAGGGACCGACATCATCCCCTTCCAAAGCTTCCCATATAGACTCGTACGTGGCGGAGACAAGCCTACCAGTTTTGCCCACGGAAATCACCGATACTCTGGAGCAGGATATAGAGGCGGCAGAAGTCTCTGCTGTAATTAAGGACACACCCACTGGTAAAAGTCCTGGGCCTGATGGGTTTACCCCGGCCTTCTTTAAACAATTCAGAGAGTTGCTGTCCCCTGTGCTAGCTAAAGTATACGGTCCCGTATCCTCGGATTCAGGCTTTTCCCCCAGCAATATGGAAGCTCACATTAGTGTGCTGCCCAAACAGGGTAAGGACCCCTCGCTCCCAGCTAGTTACAGACCCATATCCCTAATAAATGTGGATGTGAAGTTATTCTCTAAGGTTTTGGCGGAAAGGTTGGCCCCCCACATCCCGACAGTGATACACACGGACCAGGTAGGATTCATCCTGGGGAGGGAGGCACGGGATAACTTAAACAAAACTATCCTCCTAATGTCCCATGCGCAGGCGCGCTCCATACCCGCTTGTCTGCTATCCGTGGATGCGGAAAAGGCCTTCGACAGGGTCCACTGGGGCTTCATGGTGGTGGCACTTCGACAGATCGGGCTGGGTCCTAGGTTCCTGGGAAAAATCCTGGCCCTCTATTCTAACCCCACTGCTAGGGTGAGAGTTAATGGGAACCTTTCCAGGTCCTTCCCCATCAGGAATGGTACTAGACAGGGGTGCCCGCTCTCGCCCTTATTGTATGTCATAGTGATGGAGCACTTAGCTACAGCTATCCGGAAAAATCCTAACATCCACGGAATCACAATGGGATCCAGACATTGCAAGGCTGCGCTGTACACAGATGATCTGTTGTTATATGTCTCCCAACCAAGGATCTCCTTCCTGTCGCTTATACATGAGTTCAAGAGATATAGCGCGGTTAGTGACTTTAAAATCAACTATACCAAGACTGAGGCTCTTAACATATCACTTCCCGCGTCAGAGGTGGACCACATTAATGATAACTTCCCCTTTCAGTGGCGGCAGACGTCCCTCAAATACCTGGGAGTCATGATTCCAACTGATCTGTCGAAGCTATACATTCTTAATTACTCGCCCCTTCTGGGTCGCACTCTGAAAGACCTCCAAACATACGACTGTAAGCGCCTCTCGTGGTTCGGCAGGATTAATGTCCTAAAAATGGATGTGCTCCCACGCTTTTTATACATTTTTCAGGGCACGCCGATCCTACCCCCTTTGGGTTTTTTCCGCACCTTACGTTCTGCCATGTTGCGATTTATCTGGGGATCTAAGCGCACTAGAATAGCTTGGAAGACGTTGATTAGACCAAAGACAATGGGGGGGGCGGGCCTCCCCGACCTTAGACTGTACCACCGAGCCTCATTACTTCTCAGACTGCTCGACTGGACCTACAACATGGTATCTAAACAATGGGTTGCCCTGGAACAAACGTGCTCCTCGTCACTCCTTAAATTGTTGCCTTGGGTTCCAGCAGGGACCTTCCCCGCTCCTGCGCCTCAGGCGATCTTGCTTAGGGACGCGTTACGCTTATGGAGATCACTAATAGCGAAGAAATCCTTGTCCCGCGAGCTTGGCCCCCTCATCCCGATCTTTCAGGAATCCGGGATTCCAACCAGGAATGGCTAAGTTGTCCTTTCTGGGCCGGGAGGTTTTGGAGGACCCACGGATGTACGACCTGCTGCAGGGATCACCACTGCCTCTTCATAGGGATTTCAATCCACGCCAGGGCCACACGGGTAGCTCCTGGTTCGAGTACTCACAATTACGGACCTTTATAGAGGGGGTGGGTGACTCTGCGGCCTTTGCTGATTCCCTTACAGCCTTTGAGGGGTTATTCCGACTAGACGCAGCCCCACCACATGCTATTTCCCAAATCTACTCTATCCTGAGGGGCGACTCTAAGACTGCAGAACTCCCATTCGTTAGGAGTTGGGAACGTGAGCTGGGAACCCCCCTGTTACAGGAAGACTGGGACAAATCTTTCCTTTTTACTTGCAAAATGTCCTCTCCTTGTTCAGCACAGGAAAAGGGGTATAAGATATTGTCACGGTGGTACCGGGGTACCGGTGGTACAGTGTTGCACCTAGCCTTCCCTTCGGTCTTGGACGTATGCTGGCGCTGTGGAACTGATAGAGGAGATATGCTGCATGTCTGGGGGAATCAGGTGTTCAACACGTATCAGCGAATTTCGGGCAAAACAGTGACCGCATGTCCAGACGTAGCTCTTCTCTTGGTCCTTCCTGGTCAAATCGGAGCTCAAAAGAAGGACATTCTCCGTTTCTGCCATGTTGTGATTTATCTGGGGATCTAAGCGCCCTAGAATAGCTTGGAAGACGTTGATTAGACCAAAGACAATGGGGGGGGGCTCCCCGACCTTAGACTGTACCACCGAGCCTCATTACTTCTCAGACTGCTCGACTGGACCTACAACATGGTATCTAAACAATGGGTTGCCCTGGAACAAACGTGCTCCTCGTCACTCCTTAAATTGTTGCCTTGGGTTCCAGCAGGGACCTTCCCCGCTCCTGCGCCTCAGGCGATCTTGCTTAGGGACGTGTTACGCCTATGGAGATCACTAATAGCGAAGAAATCCTTGTCCCGCGAGCTTGGCCCCCTCACACCGATCTTTCGGAATCCGGGATTCCAACCATGAATGGCTAAGTTGTCCTTTCTGGGCTGGGGGGTTTTGGAGGACCCACGGATGTACGACCTGCTGCAGGGATCACCACTGCCTCTTCATAGGGATTTCAATCCATGCCAGGGCCACACGGGTAGCTCCTGGTTCGAGTACTCACAATTACGGACCTTTATAGTGGGGGTGGATGACTCTGCGGCCTTTGCTGATTCCCTTACAGCCTTTGAGGGGTTATTCCGACTAGACGCAGCCCCACCACATGCTATTTCCCAAATCTACTCTATCCTGAGGGGCGACTCTAAGACTGCAGAACTCCCATTCGTTAGGAGTTGGGAACGCGAGCTGGGAACCCCCCTGTCACAGGAAGACTGGGACAAATCTTTCCTTTTTACGTGCAAAATGTCCTCCCCTTGTTCAGCACAGGAAAAGGGGTGTAAGATATTGTCACGGTGGTACCGGGGTACCGGTGGTACAGTGTTGCACCTAGCCTTCCCTTCGTTCACGGACGTATGCTGGCGCTGTGGAACTGATAGAGGAGATATGCTGCATGTCTGGGGGAATCAGGTGTTCAATACGTATCAGCGAATTTCGGGCAAAACAGTGACCGCATGTCCAGACGTGGCTCTTCTCTCGGTCCTTCCTGGTCAAATCGGAGCTCAAAAGAAGGACATTCTCCGTTTTTGCCTAATTGCAGCTAGGGCAGTAATACCACGCCACTGGCGGTCCACCACCTGTCCTTCCCTCGCCGAATGGGCCACAGAAATGTCTCACTTGTTCCGCATGGAGGAACTGGCTATCTTAACACCAGAAGCCCATGAAAAGTTCCTTTATGTTTGGTCTCCCTGTATGAGCTTTAGGGACTCCCAGGACTTTAAGGCCCTTTTTGAAGTGCAGGCCCCAGGATAGACTCCCCTAAGCTCCTGTAGGGGCATATATAGCCTTATCACGGGAGAAGGGGAATCCCTGTAGTTTCCCTCTCACCTTTCAGACCACAGTGCCCCTCCTGCTTGTGTATCCTATCCTTATTGCATCTGTCTAAATGTCCGTCTTGTTGTGTATTGTGTTCTAGCCTTATTACCATGCTCATTCCAGGCGTGCAGCCCACTGCAGTTTTTGGAACTAAACCGCATACCATCCTGAAAGGAATAGGGTGACATGTTGTCAGGGGTAGGGATGCGGCGGTCAAATGGTAGGCACTCTTCAGAGTTCAGATGTGGAGCCTGCTCCCCTCTCCACCCGGAAGGCCATTATACTCTTTCAGGGCCTCACTGGAGGAATAATGAGTGACCTGGATATACGTTTATCATACATTGCGTGTTATGTACTGATTATTGTAGGCTCTGCCTAATATTTTGTGAGTTTTTGTTCTACAATGTTTAATAAAAATTGATTCAACATAATCCTAAACACAGATGTGTTTAGACCTAAACACTTGCATTCAGGAACTAGCTACATTTGCTTTGCCTTGTTAACTATGATACATATTGTTCCAGATTGCAACCAATTAACCTCTACTACTATTTAACGTACTATAACATCCTAGCGCTGCAGGGGTGTATGGAGAGAGCTCCATTGCCGCGGTTGGGGCTGGCACTAATAGTGGCAGTTATGGCCGCTGCCATCTTGGATGGATGATCGCCGCCCCAGCTAGCAGAACAAGCACATCAAAATCAGTGAAGAAAAGACTAGCAAGCGGCACTTACCAAAAAATGTCAGCCATAAGACAGGGAGGTAAAGCAAGGCACTAGCGTCGGCGACGGACTGTTTCTCGCACTCCTGCTCTTCGTATTGCTGTATGACCTAAGCGGTCCATTGACGACGCTAGTGCCTTGCTTTGCCTCCCTGTCCTATGGCTGACACAAAATAAAGAAGACGTTAATGGTGAGTGCGGCAGATGGCAGGCTGTTAGAGATTATCAGTAATATTGCTTTATACTGCAGTACAGTAGTATTGAAGTATATAATATTAGCAATCAGACCCTGCAGAGTTAAACTACCCTGGATGAGCTGAAATAATGGTAAAACAGTTTTTTAAAACATATTTAAAAAATGTAAAAAAAGGAAAAGTTTAAATCTCCACTAAAATAAATGAACAGTAATAAGTAATAATAAGTAAACTGCAGTCACGGTTTTTATTAGGAGGTTCTACAGCAGTTGAGATGTGTATTATGAGGTTCTCCAGCAGCTGAGGTGTTTATTATGAGGTTTTCCAGTGAAGTGTGATTAATATTTAGTATCAGTATGTGAGTTCTATTATCAGAGATATCACTTTAATTTGGAGGGGCAGCATTTACAATAGAAATACATACATTTTTGGGGGCCTCCACCACATTTTTTGCCCAGGGTCCTCCACCATGCTTAATCCGGCCATGATGGCAATCCACCAGATGCCATCTCTCTGTCTACACAGGAGATGTGCATGCTCAACATACCAGAACTTCAACTAAGCCTCCTTCTGGGTGACTCCCATATGCGCATCTCCGGTAGGACGCCATTTATGACATGGACGGAAAATACACTGCTCAGTGCTCCATAAAATCTGATTCCTTACTTTCCATACTCCATCATGGAGATTTCTTCGACATGATAGGTCCACACTCATGCCCACAGTTTAAATGTTTCTGCTCCTACACCTGTACACGTCTCCTGAAGAGACATCATCATGAAACGTAAGTCAAGGCATAGACTTGGGACAGAGTTTTACTACAACTTTGGTAAACTTTGATACTATTGATCTTTACAATTATGAGCCTCTGCCTAAAACTTATGTATCCATTACATTTGACTTGTTTCCTATATACATACCTATGTGAATCATACTAGTCTGACATCTAGTGGTTGTTACCGTAAGTTCCAGTTCTCCTATGCATTTATATCATTCCTTTATTTGTCCCTTGTATTTTTAAATATTAATATATAATTATAGTGACTGGTTTTTTTTTAAATAATTTATTAATAAAGAATTGCATATTTTTGTCAACATATGTGTATAATTAATTCCTTTCTTCATACTAGGAACGAAAATAAAAACCCTCTTAATTTAAGTTGCCTTTCAGGATCCTTTCATTTGGAAAGCTGGGTGTGTAATTCTGCATTTTGTGTTAGGGTGATGCCACACATGGCATTTTGAACCAGTTTTTGGTCCGTTTATAAGCAGTCTGTAAAAAAATGCATGCGTTAAAAGAACGCATCAGTTTTTGAAAAAGGCATTTCTTAAAAAGGCAATTATCTCAATTAAAACTGTTCAAAAACAGATGGTTTTTTTTAACGGACTGCTTAAAAAACAGGTTTAAAACGCCATGTGCATCCTGAGATAACCTGTACAGTGGTGGAAGCGTGTAGGCGGTGCTCAGCTTATAGCCTAAGACAGTCCGTTAAATAGTAGCAAAGAGAGTAGAAAACGCGGCCACTCACCATTAAAACTTCTTCTTTATTTCATCATTGGATAAAAAGTACAGTGGCACGGATCAGTCAGGATAGAGGTAGGAGCAGGGGTACAACAAAGCGACAGCCGTTTCCGGCGCTTTCTCTAGCCTCTGTGGAGTGGCGTCCACACCTGATACTTAATTTAACAGGCGGGACGTCACTTCCTTGTAGCCTAGTAACCAAGACGCTCTTAGACGAGAGCGGAAGTATATTATGTTCTTAAAAAGCATTGTACATTACAGTGAAAACAGTTACATTAAAAGGGGAACAAAGTGAGTACATGCAGGGAGCACAAAAAACAGTGGACTAGTCGTATTTTCATTACAGGTATAAGGTATGTAGCAAGCCACATTTAAGAAGTATGCGGTATTAAACAGTAAGGAGTAGTACAAACGTATAAAGCTGGCCTAAACGAATACGTAATACTAGTTATAACATACGACTATCGAAAGGCATTTGTAGTTGTTTTGACTGAGTTAGAGAAATACGCTCATATCGTTTTTGTCATTAAGTCCCAAAGGGCCCATGGCATTAGTCCTCATAATCCAACGTGCCTCCTTCCTTAGGAGGTCTCTATGACGGTCACCGCCATTAGGTGGTACTGGTACATGCTCTGTACCTCCGCAACGGAGTATTTGTGTATTACCTCAGTGTATTTTATTTACATGCTCGATGAGCCTGGGTGTGCCTTTTTTACTTCTGACTGTTCACTAAATCTAATATGTAGTGGTCGTATTGTCTTCCCTATATAAAAGAACCCACACGGACATATGATCACATACACTATATATTGTGATTTACATGAGAAGAACTGACGTAATGGTATATCAATGCCTCCCAAGCATATATGTTTAGCCTTTATATTTTAGTCACAGTATCTACACTGGCCACATCTGAAATTGCCGATGGGGGTCATCTTGTTTAGCCAGTTATTTTTTGGAGGTGGTAAGCGACTACGTACCAGTATATCTTTTATACTTCTGCTTCTCCTAAATGAAATCAAGGGTGGTGCTTTGATCAATTCTTTTAAAAGGGGGTCTTCGGCTAGCATGTACCAGTTTTTGTATATAGTGTTTTTTATTTTTTGGGCTGTTGGGCTATAGTTAAAAGTAAAGGTAAAGCGCTTTAAATGCTGCTGCTTTTTCTTAGTATGTTTGGGGTGCAGTAAGTCTTCGCGTTGAAGGGCTGCTGCTTTTCGGAAAGCTTCTTCAATAGTCTTAGGGGGGTAGCCTCTTTTTGATAGCCTTTCCTTAAGGTCAGTAGCTTGTACCAAAAAGGATTCTTCACTGCTATTTATCCGTCTTAGACGGACAAATTGACTATATGGGACCGCAGTTTTAACGTGTTGTGGGTGATAGCTCTCATAATGTAAAAGACTATTTGTAGCTGTGTCTTTTCTAAACACGATGGTGGAGAGAGAGGAATCCTTAGCCTGTACCAGTACATCCAGGAATTCACATTGTGTTTCTGTGATTTTATAGGTGAACATGGTATTATCATTAATATATGACATGAATTCCTGGAAAGTCTCTTGTGTGCCTGACCATACTACGAAGATATCGTCCACATACCTTAAAAAGCTATGTATAAACTTGGCATAGCGATTTTTTTCTGAAAAAACATATTCATCTTCAAAGACAGCTAGAAATATGTTGGCATATGTGCAGGCCATGGGCATACCCATGGCCATGCCGTCAATTTGCTTATACCACTGATTTTCGAATTGAAAGGTGTTATTAGTAAGGATAAATCCAATAGCATCACATACAAAATCTATAAGACTATGTACTTTTCTTATTGCCTCTATCCCTATCTCATGGGGGATTCGGGTATAGAGGCTTTCCACGTCTATTGTGGCTATTTTAAATCCGTCTTGCCATGGGACATTTCTAAGGCTTTGGAGGAAATCGTTTGTATCTTTCAGGTACGTGGGGATCTCTTGTAGAACTGGTCTTAGGATCCAGTCCATGTACCTAGAAAGTGACTCCGTGATGGAGCCTACTCCTGCCACGATGGGGCGCCCTGGGGGAGACTGTAAGGTTTTATGGATTTTTGGGAGAAAATACCATCCTGTATTGTGTGGATGAGGAGGGAGTAGTTTTTCTGCAAAGGTTTTACTCAGCAGAGGTGCATTTTGATTTTAAGGGTGGGATCTGATGGCAGTTTCTGATAGACTTTAGGGTTATTTAATTGTCTGTATGCTTCCTTTTTATAGTAATCCCGGGACATGACCACAACGTTACCCCCCTTATCTTCTCTTTTTATTATAATGGCCTCGTTGTTTTTTAGCCATTCTAGGGCAGCTTTTTCCTCTTTAGTTAAATTGTCGGTATCTTTGTCATATATTAGAGCTTTCATGCTCTGTAAAACTCTTTTATGGAATTGGTCTAGCGCTCCTCCTTGTGGGATGGGGGGATTAAATATAGATTTATTTCCTCCTTTAAACCCAGCTTCTATCCCTAAATTAGGGCTGGAGGTATCCTGCTCGTCAAGATCCATAAGGGATAATAAGAATTCTCTGTCCTGCTCTTCTGGTGTATCATTTACCATAAAGCTGAGGGGACCAATCTGTATAGGTATCTCTCCTTCTTTTTTTACATCGGATGGTACAAATAATGCATCGTTTTTTTCTTCAGATTTATATTACGTACACCTCTGAAGAGGTCCTTCTCAAAATCTACAAAATCAAAAGTATTAATGAGACAAAATCCGAGACCTTTAGACAATACTGAGAGACATGGAGGGCTTAAATCAATATTTGTGAGGTTAACCACTAATAGACTATCGTTATCAGTCTCTTTTTTTAGCGTTGTTGTGTCTTCTTTTTTTTCCTTTTTTCCTATTGCCGCCACGACACTTGCTTCCTCTTTTTTCCTTGGCGCTTTCTACACCCCCTCCTCGTGCTTTTCCTAAAGGGCTCTTCTCCTTTCAGTGGTTGTAGTTATTTCGGATTGTAGACTCTGTACTCGAGCTCCGGTATTCTCGTCGGAAACGCTTGAATCGGAATCCGTTGTCCAATAGTCACTGGGCTTCTTTTTATTGCTAGATCTTTTACGCATTTTGATTTGCCTTTGACTACCCCAGTCAAATACGTTATCATTATCGAAGTCGTGTTGGTCTCTTATGAATTTGTCTTTCTTTTTTTCTTTTACTTCTGCTTGTATAGGTATGAGACGGTTTTCTATTTTTTTAATAAACGTAGTAAACTGTTGTTCCGTAAGTCTTGTTCTCAATTCCAATTTTGTTTTGCATAGTTCTTCTGTCACTGCTACATATTCTTTTTCGTTCCTAGATAGAACCAGTCTCATTAGGTTCAAAGAGTGGTCAAGGTGGATTTTTTTTAATTCTAACATATACAGTGCCCCCCTTTAATTAAATTGTACATTCTTCCAAATGATAACATTGTACCTATCCTGATTTCTTAAAATAGCGATTTTCATACACACTTCATCAGAACAAAGCTTAGGACATAAATACAGCAGCAGTATGGAGTTCAATACATAAGTGCAGTACTAGAATCAAGCTTTATACAGTAACACTGAACCAGGACCAATTCCTGGGCCATATATCCATATATGCAGTATCCCAAATGATTTTACATATGTACAAAGCCCTCTAATTTACATGTACAGTACCCCTATATTGACTGAATTCATGCAGTCCCTACTTTTATTTCACACTGTGCACTCTGTAATAAATATAGATAGATACTATGCCCCCTGTCAGGGTCATATTTAATGTTGATGCTGCCCTATTGGACCTGTCAAGTTAACGCCTCTGCCCATAACTCTCAGAATGTTACTAGAAGAGATCAGCGCCGAAACCAGGAGGCGTCTCTCTTGTGATCCACTGTAAGCATTAGATTCAAAAACTGCTTCAGGCAGTGTTCACATGATGCGTTTTGATTGTGTTTTGAAATGCAATGGGCAAAATACTTTTTACACGTAAATACATTTTCTTATTAGCAGCATGTGCATGACATTGTTAGTCACCACTATTAAAGGGGTTGTCCCATCTAGCAGGTACGGAGCTCTGATATTTCCATTAGCTCCATAGAGATGAACAGGGAAACCCGCACATGCACGATCGGCTGCTCCGGTCGAGTGGCACGGGTACATCGGACCCATGTTCTCATGATCCATGGGGATCTCATCACTGAGACCCCCACCGATCAGCAAGTTAGGTCCTAACTGACAACCCCTTTATTGTTAAAAGACAAAACACATGTTACACTGTGGGTCCTGGCTGTGGTCAGCGTAACACACAGGACGGAGGCTTCACAGAAAGCACTATGGTGGTGACATGACTGCTGCATCTATGTACATACAGATTGGGGTGATAGAGGGCAAAGCACTGGCCCAGAGCACCAGAGCGGGTAAGTACATCTGCTTTCTTGTTTTAACAGCCTCCTCACTCCACTACTAAAAAAAATGCAAGCCTGGAAACCCCTTTAATCATTTTTTGGGACTTTTTAGTTGCACTTTTGCGACAATGCCAAGGTTTTAAGAAGTTAGCTGTCACGGTTCGGGATGAGTGGATCCTCTGGACCACCACGGGTGGTGGTACTAGCCAACACCTGGGACTGCAGTCTAAGTGATAAAGCAGGATGGTCTTGCTGCGGCAGGGTACCACCAGGTCATTCCACAGGTGCGACTAGCCCCCGATGGCAGCTGAGGTCAAGGTACCTTAGCGGAAGACAGTCTCGTGGTCAGGCACACGGTCAAGGCAGGCAGCAGAGATTGGTCAAGTCCAATCCGGGGTTAGCAACGGGAGGTCCAGGCAGATGGGACCAGGATCACAGGCATACAGGACACGGGAACTCGGGAGCAGGAACACAGGATACACAGGAACACACAGGAGACACAGGAAACACAGGAACGCAGGAATATCCCAGGGGAGCTTTTTCTAAGGCAGTGAGGCACAAAGATCCAGCGGGGAATGCAGGAAGTGGCCGGCTTTTATAAAATTCCTGGAAATTAGCGGTGTGCTGGCCCTTTAAAATTTCAAGCGGGGACGCGGTCACCGCGCTGCCGAATCCTGAGCAAGAGCGTGGAGAAGTAAGGCAGTACGGGGGAACGATGGGGGGCCGCAGAGGTTCTTGGGACCGGAGACACGGATGTACCCGAGACGTGGGCCTCCCCCTCTTTTTGGTATGGAGGAACCTCTGTATGAGGCCACTGCCCAAGATACTGTCCTCGGGCTCCCAAGATCTCTCTTCAGGCCCGAACCGCTTCCCTCTTACTGTCTTCATGTCCAGAACCTCCTTTACCTCAAGCTCAGTTGTAGGAGAACCCTGCCCACGGTAAGAGGGAAGACCAGTCATCCTGACGAGCAGAGACAAAGTGAAGAGGGTAACAGCCCAGAGTTTGGTTGACTCTCTCTACTGGCCCGTTAGTCTTGGGGATGATATGCGGAGGAGAAGTCCAGTTTGACCTGCAGTTGATTGCAGATTGAACGCCAGAATCTGGAAACAAACTGGACCCCACGGTCAAAAACAATGTGCAGAGGGAGTCCATGTAACCGGAAGATATGGAGGAAGAACAAACTGGCCAGACAAGGAGCTGATGGCAGACCTGGCAGCGGAACAAAATGAGACATCTTCGAGAACCTGTCAGTTACCATCCAAATGACTGAATTTCCAGAGGAAAATGGTAGATCCGTAATAAAGTCCATGGCCACGTGAGTCCATGGGCAGCTGAGTAATGGCAACGGCAACAGGAGACCAGCATGTTTTAGGCGGGATGGCTTGTTACGAGCACAGGACGCGCAGGAACCCACAAACTCCCGCACATCTTTGACCAGGTCTGGCCACCAATAGTAGCAAGAAATGAGGTCACTGAACGCTGCACCCTGGAATGCCCAGCCACTCGAGAGCAATGTCTCCAAGTCAGTATCTTTTTCCGCAAAACATTGTTGGACATATGTCTTGCCAGGAGGAGCTGCCGCAGATCAACTGGAACAGAAAGAATCAGTCTTTCAGGAGGGATTGTTATCCGGCTGTGGAGCCAGTTCTTCCCCGACAACATTGGAGGCATGAGAGAGAGAGCATCAGCTTTGACATTCTTCTGGATCAGGAAATTAAAGCGAGAAAAGAAAAGGGACCAGCGAGCTTGTCATGGTTTGAGGCGCTGAGCAGTCTGGTGGTACATGTGATTCTTGTGGTCCGTATACACACAGACCAGATGACGAGCCCCTCCAGAAGATAGCGCCACTCTTCCATGGCAAGTTTAATAGCGAGAAGTTCTTGATCTCCAATGGAGTAATTCCTCTCGGCAGCGGAGGATTTGGAGAAAAATGCATAGGTGAGTGTTCGGCCTTTAGGCCCTTTCTGGGTGAGAACAGCTCCAGCACCTACATCGGAAGCATCTACCTCAAATTGGAATGGTTTCTCAGTGTCAGGCCATGTAAGGACAGGGGCAGAAGCAAAGGCAGAATTAAGCTTGGTAAATGCTTCTTCTGCCGCCAAAGGCCACTATTTAGGATCAGCATTCTTTTTTATTAACACCACAATGGGAAACGCGAGAGAGGAAAATTGCAGTATAAACTGCCGGTAGTAATTGGCGAAACCCAGGAATCTTTGTATGGCACAAAGTCCTACTTGTCGAGGCGACTGAAGTACCGCAGATAACTTGGTTGGATCCATCTGTAGGCCCTCACCGGAGATGATGTATCCAAGAAATGGAAGACTCTTCTGATGGAACTGGCACTTTTTCCAGCTTGGCATAGAGATGATTGGCCCTTAGGCGCCTAAAAACTTTTCGTACGTGGAATGATGAGACTCCAGGTCGGCAGAAAACACCAAGATATCGTCTAGGTAGACTAGGTGTAATTGACAAATTCCTGAAACACTGCAGGCACATTGCATAGACCAAAGGGCATAACCAGGTATTCAAAGTGCCCGTAATGAGTATTGAAGACGGTCTTCCACTCATCACCTTAACGAATACAGATGAGGTTATATGCCCCCTGCAGATCCAGCTTGGTGAAAACCTGGGCACCACGTAAATGGTCAAAAATTTCTGTGATCAAGAGTAGCGGACTCTCGGTTGTGCTAGTTCAACCCGCTGTTCTTCCTTGCGTTCAGAGAATCGGATGTCTATCCGAGTAGCCAGGGAAATTAGACCATTCAGGGTAGACAGCAGGTCGTGTGCAGATAGGGCTTCTTTGATCTGACTAGACAGTCCTTTTTTAAAATTAGTGATCAAGGCTGCTTCATTACAGGAAAGTTCTGATCCAGAATACGGAATTGCACCGCATAGTCTCCCACAGAGGAGTCCCCTTGGCACAAGTTCAGAAGGGCAGTCTCAGCAGAAGACGCCCGGGCTGGTTCCTAAAAACAGGACATGGGAACCCGGGAGCAGGAACGCAGGATACACGGGAACACACAGGAATGCAGGAGACACAGGAACGCAGGAGACACAGGAACGCAGGAATATCGCAGGGGAGCTTTTTCTAAGGCTGTGAGGCGCAAAGATCCGGCGGGGAATGCAAGAAGTGGCCGGCTTTTATAAAATTCCTGGAAATGGCCAGTGCCAATTAGCGGTGTGCTGGCCCTTTAAATCTTCGAGCGCTGCCCCGTGCTCCCCTCCTCCCCCCCTAGATGGCATGGACGCGCGCCGCGCTGCCGAATCCTGAGCGGGAGCATGAAGAGGTAAGGCAGTATGGGGGGACAAGGGGGCCGCGGAGATGCCGGGGACCAGAGTGAGACACGGGTGACATGGGTTGCGGGGACACCCGTGACAGCGAGTGTGTTTGCTGCAGTGCTGCTAAATGTTTCTTTCCAAGACAGATGTTTTCTTTGTTTTGTGACGTTTTAGATGCAAATTAAGTACAACTGACCCCATGCTTAGTTCCATACATGTACCTAGAAAAATTTTAAAAACCTGAAAATCAGAGACAAAGAAAAAAAACAGACATGCATCACAACGGCAAATTTAGAGAGATACATAGCACTGCTAAAGTATCCTGACTTCAGGCAACTATAAAAGGTTGCAAAGGAAAACAAATGATACACAGCAGGAGATTTATCAGAGGCGTCTGAGGTAAAACTGTTCTGGTTTCCCTAGTTTTCCGTTTGTAAAAGGCTATGGGAAAATGAAAGCTAGGTTCTGATTGGTTGCCATGGGTAACTTGAACATTTCGGTTCTCAGACACTTCTGATAAATCTCCCCCACAGACTATAAGTATGAGTATAAGTACAGTACAGACCTAAAGTCTGGACCCACCTTCTCATGCAAAGAGTTTTCTGTATTTTCATGACCATAAAAATTGTAGATTAAAACTGAAGGCATCAAAACGATAAATGAACACCTGTGGAATAATATACTTTACAAAAAGCGTGAAACAGCAGAAAACATGTCTTATATTCTAGGTTCTTCACTTGTTGGCTCTTTTGCCTTCACTCTGCAGTCCATGTAAGCCAGTTTGTTTGTAGCGCTTGATGGTTTTTGCAACTGCTCTTGGGGACACTTTCAAAGCTTTCCCAATTTTTCAGACAGACTGACCTGCATTTCTTAAAGTAATGATGGCCACTCGTTTTTCTTTCCTTAGCTGAACTACACCCCTCAACATTTGTAAAACAACTTTTATGAAGTCTGTTAACCCTTTAATTATTTTACAGGGGTTAAAAAAATTGTGTGCAATTTTTATTTTTTTTAGCTAAATGAATGTGTTTTTCAAAAAATTTACACATTCTCAGTGGATAAAATACCAAAATTCTCCACAAAGCATGATACCCGATTTCTAGCAAGTGCCAATATGTGGTGGTAAACTGCTGTATGTGCACACACAAGGGCACTAAGAGGAATCTGCACCATTCAGAGCAATCAGTTTATTCATTTTAGTAGGTCATAAGTAGAGATGAGCGAACATGCTCGTCCGAGCTTGATGCTCGGTCGAGCATTAGCGTACTCGAAACTGCTCGTTGCTCGGACGAATACTTCGCCTGCTCGAGAAAATGGCAGCTCCCGCCTTTTTGCTTTTTGGCGGCCAGAAACAGAGCCAATCACAAGCCAGGACTCTGCACTCCACCCAGCATGACGTGGTACCCTTACACGTCGATAGCATGGTTGCTGGCCAGATCAGTGACCCTGGATAGACTAGCCGCTGCCCCGCGCTGTTCGTATCATTCTGTGTCTGGATGCCGCTAGGGAGAGAGCTGCTGCTGGTCAGGGAAAGCGTTAGGGTGTTCTATTAGCTTACTGTTAGGCAGAGAGTGATGTTCTCCAAGAACCCAACATCCCTTTTTAGGGCTACAATAACGTTATAACTTTTTTTTTTTATTTGCAGCTAGTACCATATTGTGGAGAATTTGCAGGGACTTGCTACCGTGTGTTTAGCTCTAGTGACACACATATCCACCTCCACCCAAAGGTGGGAAAATTTATTAGGTTTTGATTTCAATTAGCACAGTCTCCTGCCATTTACTTTTTATTTTACGTTTATTTTTTAATAACTCAGGTCATCGCATCTTGCATAGTGTGTGCTTTCATACTGGGCTAGAAAATAGCCATAGGAGAATCCAAACGGCTTACTTACCGCTACAGTAGCGTTATAATATATTTGATTTCTGGTTGATCTCGCTGGTGGCTGTACTTGCTGCAGTGCATCTACTAGCAAATTGTGACATTTGTAGTGACTTGCGACCCGCTGTGTTTTGCGCTGTGAACGCACATAATCCATTGCAAAGACCGAAGTGGGAAATTTATTAGGGGTTGGATTTCAATTAGGCACAGTCT
Source organism: Engystomops pustulosus (assembly GCA_019512145.1). Classification (NCBI taxonomy): domain Eukaryota; kingdom Metazoa; phylum Chordata; class Amphibia; order Anura; family Leptodactylidae; genus Engystomops; species Engystomops pustulosus. Next base: position 101,098,486 of record CM033644.1, read on the forward strand.
GCCATTTCCTTTTTTATTTTATACCGTTTATTTTTTAATACTGTGTCCAATCGTCATCGCATCTTGCATAGTAGGTGGCTTTCATACTTGGCTAAAAAATCGCATAGGAGAATCCAAACGGCTTACTTACGCCTACAGTACGTTATATATATATTTGATTTCTTGCTTGATCTGCTGGTGGCTGTACTTTGCTTGCAGTGCCTTCCTACTAGCAAATTGTGAGCAATTTGTAGTGAGACTTTGCGACGCTTGTTGTTTTTGCGCTTAGTGACCGCACAATAATCCATTGCAAGACCAAGTGGGAAAATTTATTAGGGGTTTGTGATTTTCAATTAGGCACAGTCTGCCATTTCCCTTTTTTATTTTACGTTTTTATTTGTTTTAATACCTCAGCGTCATCTACCATCTGGCCTAGTATTGGTGTGCTTTCCATACTTGGCTGAAAATAGCATAGGAGAATCCCAAACGGCTTACTTCCGCCTACATAGCGTTCTATATATTCTTTGATTTCGGTTGATCTGCTGGTGGCTGTACTTGCTGCAGTGCATCTACAAATTGGTCGTGAGCAATTTGTAGATGAGACTTGCGACGACTCACGGCTGTGTTTTTTTGCGCTTAGTTGACGCACCTATCCATTGCAAAACCGAAGTGGGAACATTTATTAGGGGTTGATTGTTTCAATTAGTGCCCGTCCTGCCACTTTCCCCTTTTTTACTTTTACGCTTTTTTTTTTTTACTTACTCCGTTCGCTCCTCATCTTGCATAGAGTGGTTGCTTTCCATACCTTGGTCTAGAAAATAGCCATAGGAGAATCCAAAAAAAACGCTACTTACGCTACAAGAGCGTTATAGTTTATTTTTGTGGTTGATCGCTGTGGCTGTTACTGCTGCAGTGCATTCTACCTAGCAAATTGTGAGCAATTTGTATGTGAGACTTGCCGACCAGCTGTGTTTTGCGCTTAGTGACCACATATCCCATGGCAAAGACCAAAGTGGGAAAATTTATTAGGGTTTGATTTCCATTAGGCACAGTCCTGCGTCCATTCCTTTTTTATTTTTACGTTTATTTGTTTAATAACTCAGTTCAGTCCATATCGAGCATAGTGTTGCTTTCATCTTTGGCTAGAAAAATAGCCATAGAGAACCAACTGCTTTAGTTAGCCTACAGTAGCGTTGTATATATTTTGATTTCAGCTGGTTGATCTGCTGGTGCTGTACTTGCTGCAGTGCTCTATAACAATGTGGCAATTGTAGTGAGCACTTGCTGACAACGCTGTGTTTTTTGCGCTTAGTGACGCCACTAATCCATTGGCAAAGACCGAAGTGGGAAAATTTTAATTGCGGATGTTGGATCTTCCTAGACGTGCCGTCGTGTCCATTTTCCTTTTTTTATTTGTAACATCAGTTTTTTTATGTTTAATAACTCACGTCATCTCATCGTGGATAGTAAAAAGTGTGCTTTCATACTTGCTAGAAAATAGCCATAGGAGAACCAAACGGCTTAACTTACGCCTACATCGTTTTTATATATTTTGAATTTCTTGGGGTTGATCTGCCTGGTGGCTGGTTACTTGCTGCAGTTGCATCTACTACAAATTGTGAGCAATTTGTATTGAACTTGTGTGCCGACCCGCTGTGGTTTTTGGTGCGCTTATGACGCACATATCCCTTGCAAAGACCAAGTGGGCAAATTTCAATTAGGGTTTGAGGATTTTCAATTAGCACCAGTCTGCCATTGTTCCTTTTTTTTTACGTTTATTTTTTTAATAACTCAGCGTCATCTCATTTGGCGATAGTAGGTTGCTTTCAGATACTTGCTAGAAAATAGCCATCGCAATAGAATCGCAACGTTTGGTTTTTTAAAAACTAAAAAACACAAAAAACCAAAAAACCAAAAAAAGTAAAAAAAAAGATTAAGTTATAACTCCTCCTCAGTTTAAAAAATGGTTTTAACACCCAGGGCCTAGGGTAGAGGAACGATGGCGGGGACGTGGCGTCCAACTACTGCAGGGGGTCATAGGCTGCGCCTGGTTGTCCTGGGCTGGGTGAACACCACCTGCTTATGAGGAGCAGGGGAACGCCGCCTAGCTAACACTCCCCTAGGTTTTCATTTCTGAAGTTAACTGGGACTCGTGTTATGAGCACTGTTGTGCCATACATTGTGAACATGGATGTTGTTTGCACCCCACAATGGCTTCGAAGCAATCTTGTCCACCAGTTCATTCCCCCTTCCTACGCAGTCCACCCATGTTCACAACCGAAATCCGGCACTCCCTCCACCATCTTCCACTCCTGCCCTCCAGCCTCCTCCCCCCCAGTTCCTGCCCGCTCCAAGGAATTTTTTGGCAGTTGAACCGGCATACTCTGAGGAACTGTTTTCTGGACCCTCCACAGTCACAACCCACTTGGTCCCGGTTGCTTCCTGAGCAATTGTCCCCGATGCCCAGTTTTCCACCGTCGCAGTCCGTTGGGTATGAATGACCTTCTTGATGTAAGTGGTGAATAAAAGTGTCTAAAGAGGTGTCCGAGATTGAGGGGAGCACGTTTCAGACATTGGGGAAGTGTTGCAGGGCAGGAAGTCCGATGGGGGAGCAGCAACAAAAAAGTAACTGAAGGGTATCGAGGGAGGATGAGGTGGGACAGACCCCCCCAGCTGGTTTTGAATAGGAGGCCCGCTCGCCGTTGCCTGCGCGCGCGTGGCTTCGCCTTGCCGCGCGTCGGACTGTCTGGCGGGGGAATGAAGTTTACCGCGCACCGTGTTCTGAGACAGAGGAGAGATCCCTTACTCCAGAACAGGTTTACCTACTCTGAGAGGCCCGTTGTCCTCTGGTGGGGCCAAGGAGTTGGTGGCTATGTCTCTCGCGCCCCGGCTCAGGGCTGTCCGCTCCTTGGTCGGCGGCCCGGTGCCATGCATCCGTCGTCTGGCTTGGGGCCAAAAGCACGCGCCCATAGTAGAGAGGGGAGTCGGCTGGCCTGTGTCTCTCACCTTTAGTTAAAGCTCCCGTGGCAGGGCCCCTGCGGCGAGGGACTAAGATTTCCAGAAGTCTGGAGGTTTGTTAAGGAAACACGGCGATGACCGCGGACGTGGTGTGCAACATTGTCAAATACCCGGATCAGCAGGGTTCCACACTACTAGCTTAACTCCACCGTATGCGGCAGGCATATGAATTGGCAAACAAACCCCACTCAGGGCAACAAGCCCGTTACCTCCGGCCCGGAGTGCACCACTGCTCCTACCACCCTGTGCAGCTGATAGTTCAGCCCCCCCGCCCAGGACCCTGCCACAAAAACCCATCGTTACGCCCTCCCCACGATCACTCCCACCAGCATCCCCACCACGTTCAATCTCCCCATCCCCAGACCGCTGGAAGCGGAAACGCAAATATTAGTTGAAACCCCCGCAGCCTCCCAAGCCCTAATGTCCACATCTCCAGATTGTTTTACCTGGAGATGACTGCCTAAGGCTGTCGAGATCCGAGGCCTTCCAAACCTCATGCGCGGCCGCACCCGTCGGTATTCGGTGTCCCAGCCGCCACTACCTTTTCCCCGATGTGCCGTCCCAGCCCTGCAGCCAGCAACGTGTCAGACAAACATCATCCGTCCCTGACCAACGCCGTTTCTGACCAGGTCCACCTGAACCACGGAACACGTGGACGAGTCTGCCGGGCAGGGCCACTATAATCGCTGACGGCACCTGGGTTAACTTTGGTGGAGGCTGGGACCGATTCTGACCCTCGGCTGGTCATATACTGCCGACCCAGGATTGGGGGCCTACCTCGGTCCAGGTTTTCATCCTACATGCCCCTCCTCCTCCCCTCCCACCCCCACCCTCCTCCACCTCCTCCCTCCTCCTCGAATTACATCCGTGGGCGATCCGCCATCAGTCGGTAGCTCAGGCACAGCAGCAGTGCCGTCGCTAAGCACAGCAGGCGGTGCCTCAAACTGCTGAGCCTAGCGTAAAAGCACAACCGCCAGACTATTACGAGGCACAACGGCGCAGACTCGATCTGTGGCTGGCACCGCTGACCGAAGCCAGGCATGGTTTGTGTGGTGACAACGGCCGTAACCTGGTGTTGACGGCTCTGCCAACTCGGCAGCTGAAACATGTGCCATGCGCTGGGCCATGGTGTTTAAATCTGATAGCTTCAGCAACCCGTTTTCCTCAAGACTACCCCAATCTGCTGATTTGCTCACGAAGGTGCCCGCATCTGTGCGCATTTCAGGAAGTCCAGCAAGTATGCTGCCACTCTCAGGGCGCGCAGCGCCGCCTCCAACTGCCCGCTCACCGACTGTGTGGCGACGTGCCCACGAGGTGGGATTCACACTACCCTGTTATCCAGAGTTTACCACAAGCGCGAGCGATTGTAACTGCCAGATGTCAACTTCCACCGAACTTGGTATCAGGTCAGTCGCTTCCTCAAGTCTACAATGAGGAGGGACGTGGGATGTCTGATATCTTTCAGTGCTGAGTAACTTTGAGGAGTCAACACAGTGGTCAGTGCGATGCCCGCCATCATCAGCCTCACAACCATGCCCGCTGCTTGGCCTGTTTGAAAAACTCTCTGATCAGCATAAGTCGGAAGCTTTCCGCTCGTCACAAGAACGGGGGAAGAAATTCCCTTGTTTGATAGCCAAAGCACCCTTAGGTTCTGTTTCAGCGCATATCGGAGGAGGTGGAGGTGGAGGAGGATGAGGAGGAGAGAGAATGTTGCGAGACCCACAGAGACCATTGTTGCAGTCGTTACGGTTGAAGAAGAAGTACGTTCGAGTTGATGGGAAGGAAGGGATTGGGAGTGGAGAGAAATGGACATCAGGCCATGAGTGAGTGAATTCTTAGCGTTGGTAACTCTGGCGCATATGGCAGATTCATGCTGGCTGCCTATCCCGTTCCCTCGCGTTCAAAGAATTTATTCCAGCACCGATTACTGGTGTTTCACTCCCTGGACCACGGTACAAGCAAAATCTTCCACTCCTCCTGGAGAGGAAAGGAGTGGTAGAATGCATGAATACCAGCAGCCCTGTTACAAGCTGAACATTCGCGGAAAGATTCTGACAGCGCTAGCGGCAGAGGCGTATTCGCGGGACAAGTAGCGAGGAGAGTAGGCGAGCAGGCAGCTTTTGTCCAGCACGGGTACGCTTTACAAGGCTTTTTGCCACTTTATGTCACGTCACACAAGACACTGTCACCTGTCCCATCTCGGCAGAGTAGGGCTGATCTTACAGAAAGATGGTGAGGAGTAGTACTACATAACCATCGTCCTAATGATCACACAGCTCCCTACAACTACGGGTTTCAAAGCGGGACATGTGGCCAGAAACTGGCGCTGTACGCCTGGGGTTCTTGCCTCCTGGCGCTACGTCTTGTTGTCCGAGCGGTTTTCAGTGCAGCTGGTGGCATCACACCGTAAGCGTACACGCCTGTCGACTGACAGCGCTACAGGCTGATGCTTATTAAGGAGGATAAGCCTGGATTTCTCATAATTTCCAATCTCCACCAGGTGAAGAAGCTCAACTGAATAATGTTCACTCCTCCTCCTCATTTTCCTCCTCCTTCCTCCTTTTGTATCAAAGCAGAGGAACACTGGCTATTTTTGACAGGGCCCACTGGCTCTAGCTATAGTACTTAGCATTTAATTTTTGGAGGGCCACCCTCCGGTCCTCTTTTTACAAAATTTTTGGGAGTGCCACAATACAGGCACTCAATCTATTCAATTTTTCTGGAGGCCACCTACCCGCTCCTCTGGTTTGAAAACTTTTTTGGACTGCCCAAATACAGCGCACTCAATCTATCCATTTTACTGGAGGGCCACATACTCTTCCTCTGGTTGGAAAAGTTTTTTGGACTGGCCACATACAGGCACTACAATCTATTTCATTTTTTGGGAGGGCACCTACCCGTCCCTCTTGGTTTGAAAACTTTTTGGACTGCCACATACAGGCACTCAATCTATTCCCCATTTTACTGGAGGCTACTTAACCTCCGTCCTCTGGTTTTGAAACGTTTTGTTTGGACTGCCCACCATACAGGCACTCATTCTTTCATTTTTCGAGGGCCCCTACCCCGCTTCCCTCTGGTTTTGAAAACTTTTTTGGACTGCCACATACGGCACTATCCAAATTAAAGTAGCTCCATAGACGCCTCCACACGTGTCGCCATTTACCTCCCAACCCACAGCTTCGTCGCATATAGCTGCCCTCCATACCAGTCCCCTTATCAAACGAGGTGTGTCAGCAGAAATTTGGTTTTTTTCCATGATTCCACACTCAAAGTTGTTAACTTTGTGCGCCACCGCTGTGTTATCACCACAAATATAACTGGCAACAACCTTTGATCATTATACCATATTATTTCAGCGCTTCTGACGCATTGTTACATGTCCCTCACTCCCCGGCCTATCCTAAAACTAAAAGAACGCTACTTACAATACTTGATCTTATACACAAAAGGTCGTATAGAGTGCCTGTTTGGGAGTAAGCCTTAGAGACAGGGGCTTGGTATTGGCGTAAAGCTCGCCTGGCAGCGGAGCGCCAGCTCCATGCCGCATCGGCCTCTCTTGACGCATCTGTTACATTCCCCTCACCCGCCTATCCCAAAATATAAGAAACGATACTAACACTTGATCTTATGACCAAAGGTTCTTAGAATGCTGTGTATGGGAGTGCCTAGTAGAAGGCTTGGGATTGGCGAAGCTCCCGCTGGCAGGCGTAGCGCCAGCTCCATGCCAGATCCAACTAACATAGTTTAACTGCAGCCACCTTTATATCTTACCTACAGTCAACTGCCTCCATACATGTCCCCCCCCTTATCAAACGGCTGTGTCAGCAGAATTTTGGGTTGTTTTCCACAATGGCTTTTTACCCCCCCCATACATTGTAGACCACCATGCTGTTATCAATCACAAATATACTGGCAACTTTACCATGTACCGTATATGATTTGTAGCGCCTTTTCGTCCACCCTCCTTGGTTCCTCTCCCTCTCTGCCACCCTTTGGTTGACATCCGATCCATTTAGAGTATGTCCATGCCACTCTCTAGCCATGCCGCTGCGCCGCTGCCTCTCATGCCGTCCCCTATAGTGTCAGGGTCAATATTGGATGTTTACATGCTATCTAACTTCATTCTGTCACTCCTGTCATGGCCATGCTGTTGCCCATAGTGTTTTGGCATAATGGTGCGATTAAGCAGCCTCAAGGCATCCATGCAGGCTGCCCCCCTGCTGTTTCCCGTCCATTTCCTGGGGTTTTCCATCCTATTGCTGAGGTTTTTCACATTGTCTGGGCCAAGCTTCCCTGTGCAGAGCCTTGGTCTCCTTGAAAAATGCTCGAGTCTCCCATTGACTTCAATGGGGCTCGTTACTCGAAACGAGCACTCGAGCATCGGGAAAAGTTCGTCTCGAATAACGAGTACCCGAGCATTTTAGTGCTCGCTCATCTCTAGTCATAAGCTTTTTGATAAGATTTTATTATCTCTTGAATGGATGGAGGGAAAAGAAAATTGTGAATTGTGGTTTCCTTTCTTTTTGTATATTTTGCAATACTGCTGGAGAAGAGAGAAGAAGAGCACCATTCAGAGCAATCATTTTATTCATTTTAGTAGGTCATTAGCTTTTTGATAAGATTTTATTATCTCTTGAATGGATGGAGGAAAAAGAAAATTGTGAATTCTGGTTTCCTTTCTTTTTGTATTTTTTGCAATATTGCTGGAGAAGAGAGAAGAGCCACAGTGAGTACTTTTTTTACTGGGGGCAGTGGGCTGGCGCCATCACTGCACATTACCTCAGCCCACCTGACTACAGTTTGTGCTGGTATTGCAGCTCATGTTTTTTGGAATGTTTGGTGGCATGTTATTAGGTTATTTTCCAATATACGTCTAATAAAAGTTTTGCACCACTCTCTTGATATGAGAAGTAAGGTTTCGAAATGCATTTTACCTCATCAGCTCCCATTCCTTTCCGGAAAACTATTATAAATGTCCTGGAAGGTAGATTGGTAATGGACAGTTAAAAATAAAATGACCCTCCATCTCAAGCCATTTTTTTTGGACAGGAATGACGGTTGTTGAATTAAAAAGCATTTCTTTCATGTCTGCATAAAAACCTATTAGATGGCAAAATATTTCATTACTCAGTATAATCATTGGAAAAAAACTGATGGCACACAAATGTCTTCAGGTTTTTTGCTGACCCATAGACTTCTCTTGCTGTCAGTGAAAAAATAGGGCAGGATCTAAAATCTTTTCCACGGATTAGGAAAAAAAAAAACTTACATGTGAAAAAGTACATTGAAAAGAATTGTTCCGAAAGGCATCAGAGAAAATCAGATGGCAAGCAGAGAAAAAAAAAATGACTTTTGAATCAGCCCTGACTAAAAGCAGTCAGTATGCCACCCTTGGAAAATGACAGAGATGTGTCTGATTTGTAAATAAACCCTAAACCTTGTCGTTGATACTTGATCCTAATGTTTTTATGATGAGGCTTGGTCCTGTTATGAAAAGCTTGGATCAAGAATGACAACACACATTCAATCAAATATACCACGTCATGAGAATTTTAATAAAAACATTTTCCTTTGTGGTAGTACAAGAAATGTTTTGCTCCTTGTGTAATAATATTTCAGCATTTATATATACAGGCAGTCCCCGGGTTACGTACAAGATAGGTTCTGCAGGTTTATTCTTAAGTTGGAGTTGTATGTAAGTCGGAACTGTATACTTTATTATTGTAACCCCAGTCAAAACATTTTTGGTCTCTGTGACAATTGGATTTTAAAAATGTTGGGTTGTCATAAGAACCAGGAGTAACAATAAATCTAAATTGCAGACACATGTGATAACTGTTATAGCTGTTTATTGTAGCCCAAGACTAAAGTACAGTAAATTACCAAAATCCAGAGGTCCTTTTGTAACTAGGGGTCGTATGTAAGTCAGGTGTTCTTAAGTAGGGGACCGCTTGTATAGCAAAAGAAAATGGCAGCACCCCATACTGGTAGTGAAAAATTAAAGCTCCTTGATAAAGGGGTTTGGATTGGGTTCTTTTTTCCTCAGTTACCCAGGGTTCCCTTAGTTCTATCCAGCCCCTTAGTGTGTGATATTTATCATAAGCACCCACTTCAGTCCTTCATACATGACAGACGTACCATACTAACAACATACATGTGGCAAAGTAACTACAAAAAATACAATAAAAAATACATAGAGAACACAACTACACCCAGAGCCTCCTTTCCTGTCCCCTCCTGGACCCCAGTAATGTGTATGTATATATGATATATTCTAACACTACAGCAGTTCCTGGATATATCCTGAAGCAGGAGTCACATCCAGTACCTGACCATATACATGTACATATAGAGACTCATGCACTATAGCATCTGTATATCTACTCCTCCAATACACATGCAGGGCACAGATCCACATGTGAATGGGATATGGCTACAGATTGTACATGTAGTTACACTGATATATACACATTCACTGCAAACACTTAGTTATGTATAGATGGTAAAACACACAACACTTGGAATATCTATAGGTACATGTATAAAGTCTACTATTCTATAATTCCTTATATAAAGTTATAAACATACACAGAAAGCACACACAATGTAACCGGGTTCCCTATGTTAAGTGCTGGTTGTCTAGGAAGAGTCAGGGAACAAAAGAGAAAGATTTCTGGTTTCACCAGCCTATATATCCCTGTGGGCAGCCCTTGCCCACCCCCCAGAACTCCACTCTAAGACCACTCAGGATAGACCCCAGTGTGTCCAAATCTCACCCAAGGTTTATGATGGCTTCTTCCTGCTGAAGGCCCTTGTGATACTAATGACCATATGGCCTCTGTACAGACTGACATCTCACTACAGAATATCAGTGACTGCGGTCAGTATATACTGTATCCATTTACCCTGTATGTCATATATATAATCCTTAGGACAGATCCTTAGGACAGTTCATTGCCTCTTCAACCTAAGCAATCCAAGATTTGGAAACAGCTTTGCAATTTCCAGTGTACGTTCCCAGGCTCCCCAGATGTTTTAATGCATTCAAACCCCAAAAGGAAGGAAAAAGAGAAGGGAGCGTGTCATGTGTAGTAAATTGGTATATGCAATATGAGGTAAAAGATGGGTGATCGCCTTGTTGTATTGTGCAGCGTGTTTATTTTGCTTATCGTAATTCAATTGCTTTCTGGTTGGGGGGCTCAATCCAAGATTGGAACAGTAAGAATATGTGTTTCCGCCTCTCCTTGTGGAGGCTCAGCATGGTTTACCCTTTGCACGGTGCAGGATCACTCATTTTCAGTTAAAATTATTCTTTTATTATTGCTGTTAAGATAAAAATTATTGCCCAAGTAGGTATGAAACACTAAATAAAATTACATATATGTGTTTTCATAAGGCCGTCCCGGCCACTGTAGTTGTAGCTTTTCGAAAAAATCTATACTAACATCATCCTCAGTGAGTTGCTTATATATTCTCTAATTTTCATCTCTTGCTAGATTTGTTTGTGTTCAACCCTAGTAATTTAAATTACTTTTAAAACAAGTATAGACCAAATAAAGATAGGTCACATGCACAAGGAAGCGTGCAACTTCCTCTTTAAATATCAAGGTTCGTTGGGTTTAAAATATGTTTCGACTGAAGAAGAATCCGTTCCAGATTAGAAACACGTCTTGCTGTTTTTAACCCCTTGGCATTCTGCGCCGTACTATTAAGGTGCAGGCTCCTGCGATTCACACTCAGCGCCGTACAGCACACCCGTTGCATTGAATGTAACCATGTCAACGGACATGGTGATATTACAATAGGACTTGGGATATGGAGTCAGGAGAAACTCCTACTGATGTCACCCGGCTAATTGGATCGGCCCGCCCGCCACTCGCTGCGAATGGGCAGTAAAGTCTTTTGGGGTTGAAAACCGCGGTTTTATCTCCTACCTCCAGCTGCACCATTTTGGTTTGTTATCGCTGGAGAGAGGAGATGAGCGTTACTGTTACACAATCACTATTATCTGTCTAATCCCTATCTGTTCCCTCCTTCTTCCAGTATATTTCCTGTCTGATCACCTTGCATCCTCCGTTTTTCCCTTCTGAACCCAAACACACTTTTCAGGGCGCTGCGTAAGCGTTGTTCTGCACTGGGCACACTTTTCAGTGTGACATGTGAATAGCGCTGCACAGTATCTTTAGTGGTAGTTAGGGCGTCTTAGGGCAAGCTAGGTGCATTTGTAGCGCCTTGTTGCGCGGTGCACATAAGGTTTTTTTTTTCCTCCCAGAGTAACTGGAGGTGTACCCACCATTTAAGTGCCAAGTTTGTCCAGGCCTATACTCCCCCAAAACATGTGGCCATAGACGAGTCCCTGGTACATTTTAGTTTCACAAGGTTTTATTGTTTGAAAAACATAGGAAAATGCCTTACAATAGGTCAAAGCGCAAGGTGTTCCCCATGCAGGGGCATTAAAAATGAAAACAAATTTTTTTTATACATAACCAGCTTCTGTATTGTTTAAAACAATAAAACATAGGGGGACCAGGGTAGAGAAGGGGACACAGGGGGTATGAGAAAAGCATACAGTAAAAAAGATCGCAAGAACTCTATAGTGTAGAATATGGATAGCCCAAGACTATGTGTGAAGAAGTACTGGAGCCATGTTGATGCATAATGGACCATCACGGGCACAGGGATAAAGCTCTCTCTTGAGGGTGAGGAGCCTTGTGAAGCGATCCAGGGGTTCCAGATCCCTTCAAACAGTGGGAAAGTGTTTGTTCTAGTCGCCTCAATTCTCTCAAACAGCATCAGCAGGTTGATTCCGTTCTTAACCGTGGTAAAGGATAGGTCAGGAGATTTCCATTTAGCTCCTATGTGATTTCTAGTTGTAAAGTTATAAATTGGACTAAGTGATGGGCTCTGTTTTAACCTTTGCTGGTTTATCTTATAGTAGGAGTACTGCTAAGTTTACAGGTGTGGCGTTACCTAACAGAGAGCGATTAGGGTTTTCAAAGGGTTCCAAATGAGGCAACTGTGGGGCAAGACCAACTTATATGGGCCTTATCGCCCAGGGCATTGCAGCCTCGGAAGCAACTCTTGGGCAGGTGGGGGTACATATGGCCAGGACTCCCACTGTTCCATAAAGTGTGACTTGATGTTCGGTGGGGGCACATTGAAAATAGAGTTTAGCAGAGAGATCGTTCCAAATACACCAAATAGGTCATTTATACAGATATTTTCAAATGCCGTGTGGGAGTTTGAGGACATACGTCCCTGGTACATTTTACAGGGAGACTTCAATTTCGCCTGTACCTGCCCAATGAGAGGTCAAGGTATGGGGTGAAGATGTATAAGCTATGCGAAAGTATCAGCGTATACCTACAAGTTCAGGCTATATGAAGGGATGAACTCTATTATAGTGCCCCAGAATGCCCCCCCTCCTGGTTATTACTGCGAAGATAGTGTGGGATTTGGTGCACCCACTGCTGGACCAGGGATACCACCTCTACCTGGACAATTTCTAAACCAGCACAAGTACATGGGAGGGGTTAACTTGTCAGACCAGGTGCCTCAGCATACAACGCCATGAGGAAATCGAGGGTGTGGTTCAAGAGGCTAGCCATCAGCACTATAGAACTATGTAATTCCTACGTGCTATATCAATGTGCAGGCCAGAGGGGAACTTTCCTGAAATTTAAGGTGGTTATTCATTTTTTTCTCTTTGGAGACCATGAAGGGGGGAGTGCCAGCACTTCTGGAAGTGAGGCCACAACACGTATTGTACCAGGGCAGAACTTTCCAGGAGAAGGTCCCCACACTGCCAAAAAGGGACGGACACAAAAAAGGTGCAGGGTGTGCTCCAAAAACGGCATACAGAAGGACACCATATACCATTGTGAAACATGCCCAGAAAAAACAGGACTATGTATGAAAGAGTGCTTCCGTATTTATCACACATCCCTGAACCTTTAGATGTAGATTTTACACTCATGTACTATGCACAGCTTATACATCATGCCGCATGCGGCACCTTCCCTTCTGAGCCCTGCTGTGTGCCCAGCCTTCAGATTATTGCCCCATACGTGGTATTACCGTACATGGGAGAACAAGCACCATGATTTTTTGTGCTGTTTGTCTCCCGTGGCAGGAGCCGGGCACAAATTAAATAATGGATATTTTTTACTATGCAGTATCCATTATGCATTTTATTTGGGGTCCACCTGTGGGCTTAAAATGCTAACTATACCCATGGATTAATTCATGTAGTTTCTAAAATAAGGTCAGTTCTTAGGGGTTCCTACTGTTATGAAAATATAAAGAAGACGAATGGCAAAAGGTTTCTACAAAAAAAAATTGTGGTATGACTTTTTGTCTAAAACTATGAAACTTTGAATATTGTAATTTTTTTTAATTGTTCCTAAATTATTGAATTTTTCCCCCACCCAAGAGAAATTATCAGAGAAATTATCAGAGAAATTATACCACTAACTACAATGTCCCACGAGAAATCTCAAAATCACAGGGATATGTTAAATTGTTGAAAAGTTATTACCACAGGAAGAGACACTGGTCAAATTTTAAAAAAGAGGACTGAGCCTTAACGTACAAACAGGCTACGTCCTGAAGGGGTTAAACACTTACCGTATATTCCGGCGTATAAGACGACCTGGTGTATAAGACGACCCCCCTACTTTCCTGTTTAAAATATAGAGTTTAAGATATATTTGCCGTATAAGACTACCCCTTTTCCACGCATACAAAACACCGGTAAAAATTAAAAAAAAAAAACAGATTTGTATTTAACATGGTCCTTTTTTTAATTTAAATTCTTATGACATGCAGGTATATAGCAGGAAAACTGTCGCTCATAAACATAAGGCATACAACAACAACATTACCATCGTCCATTTTACTGTAAATGTTACCATACTGTACCTTAAATTTTTATTTTATAAAATATTCCATGCCATGTACTCAGAAGCAGGAAAAAAATTCCAAATGCAATGAAAATGGTGAAAAAACGCATTTGCGCCATTTTCTTGTGGGCTTGGATATTACGTCTTTCACTGAGCGCCCCAAATGACATGTCTACTTTATTCTTTGGGTTGGTACGATTACGTGGATACCAAATTTGTATAGGTTTTATAATGTTTTCATACATTTACAAAAATGAAAACCTCCTGTACAAAATTTTTTTTTTGATTTTGCCAACTTCTGGCGCTAATAACTTTTTTATACTTTGGTGTACGGAGCTGTGGGTGGTGTCATTTTTTGCGAAATTTGATAATATTTTCAATGAATCATTTTTAGGACGTACAACTTTTGATAACTTTTTATAGATTTTAAATATTTTTCAAATGGCAAAAAAGTGCCATTTCCGACTTTGGGCGCTATTTTGTTGCGGGGTTAAACGCATTGAAAAAACGTTATCTATTTTGATAGATCGGGCATTTTCAGACACGTCAATACTTTTACTGTTTTTTACTGTTATTTAATTTATGTCAGTTCTAGGGAAAGGGGGTGATTTGAAATTTTAGGTTTTTTTATTAAATTTTTTTTTTAACTTTTTTTATTTTATTTATATCTATTTTCAGACTCCCTAGGGTATTTAACCCTAGGTTGTTGATCGATCCTACCATATACGCCATACTACAGTATGGCGATATGGGGATTTCCTCATTCATTACAATGTGCTATCAGCACATTGTAATGAAGGGGTTTAAAACGAAATAGCCTTGGAATAGTCTTCGGAAGACCCGAGGTACCATGGAGACGGATCGCCGCCCCCGATGACGTCACGGGGAGCGGCGATCCCAGGTAAGATGGCGGCGCCCATGTGCTGTGAAAACACATGTGCTGTGAAAACACCCGCGATCGGTGCTAGCACCGATCGCGGGTGTTACCGGTAAGCCTTTGCTGCAATATGCAGCAAAAACTTACCGGCTATGGAGAGGGCTCAGCCCGTGAGCCCTCTCCATGCAGCGCGACCCGGGATTACCGGCGTATAAGACAACCCCAGAGAAGACTGTCTTTTCTGTCTTCAAAAGTCATCTTATACGCCGGAATATACGGTATATGCATTTTTAATTTGTGTTTTATGCCGACTTGGGCAATATCTTTTCTATTAATAACAATAAAAATAACTGAGAACAAGTGATCCTGCAGAGTGCAAAGGGAAAACCACACTGAGGCTCCCCAGATGTGATATTGAGGAGATCCAGAAATGTTGATTCTCATTCTTTCGACCAGACAACAGAAACCATCATATTTCACAGTATGCCAAATATTGTCCAGCTTCTAAGTCATACTTAAACCTAAGCTTTAAGTGAGAAGCCGCAGTTCAGTCCAGTGCAAGAGGTGCTGAGCAGTCAGATTTCATGATATCCAGGAGGAAGATGGTGACTTGCAAAAGCTTGTCCCATAAGATGTCTTCAAGCACTCCAAGCTGCAACTCTATCAACTAACAATAGACCACGTTTTGGCGTATTTGGAATTTGGGAAACAGATTTTTCAAACTTCATTGGGTAGTTAAAAAGCAAATGAAAGAAACAATGCTTATCCTGGAACACTGATATAGATATTGACCATTAAAAAGCCTTTACTACTAATCTATAGTTGCCATATAAAATCTGAACTGTATATTCCTTTGAATATACTAAACGTTTTACAAAAATAAAATTTGCTAAACATATACATGTGCTAATAAAATTATGTCATTTCTGGTAGGGCAATTCATGAAGTTAGTTCATTTGTGAGTTAATGACTTCATCATACTTTCAAATCAATATGTCTGCACAAAATATACATACTGATGAGTTTCATTTGGATAGCTTTAATCAAGTAATGTCATGAGAGCACAACTGCCTACAATTTGAGCCAGGCACCTCCAATTAACTAGATACAACAATTTAAATCTTTTTTTTGTTTTGCTGGTTGTTTATACAAAGGGAAGTAATTACAAATGTAGTATCTGGGTCTTTAGTAAGCATACATGGTTTTCCAATTCCCCATCAGAACTAAATAAACCCAGAAAAAGGAATTGGTAGCATCTGCTTGAGGAAAGAAAAAGAATTGAAATAGATTATGCACTAATGAGGAGAAAATATAGACGGGTGTCAAGCTTAAAGGGGTTGGCCATTTCTCATCAAAGTTTTTTATCTTGTGTGGGGGTAGGATGTTCAGTACCTTGCCAATATACATCAGATACTGCTTTCTATAAATGTAAAGTTAAATGCCAGGGCTCAGTTATGTCTTTTACCTCATTGACCAGACATTCCCGTCCATAAAATAGCAGCATATGGATTGTTATACATATATCATTTGTTATAACTTTCAATAAAGCTTATTGAAAGGAAAATGGTAGTATATAGAGGGTCATTGTCCATGACCGATCTACCTTCCAGGACCTTATGATAAAATTCATGAATGCAAACTTAAATGGGTTATGCCATGAAACAATTGACTGCAAAAAGCTGTCAAAGAGGTTAAAATATTTCAAAAATCTATTTGTAATGGTTACCTGGAATTAAAGATTCCTTTCTATTTGTTATTATGATGCTTGTTCAGCCTCTATTCTGCTCCACACAGAAGCAGATGTGGGAGGGGCCTAGCGATCAGCCTTCAGAGTCTCCTTCCACCTGCTGTGCTCAAATAGTCCCTGCATTTACTGATCCAATAGAAATGTGTCATACGCCCCATGTTAAAAGTGCACCAACAAAAGTTGGTGCCGTCTGTCAAAGCAGTGCAAGGGGCACCAGATTCATGAAGAACGTGTGCTAGAAATCCTGAATCTGGCGCCCCCTGCACACTACACAGGACACTGCACATAGTACACATGTACTATGTATTCTCACAGCATCATGGTCGGTCAGGCTGACATGCATGGATGCATAGATAAATAGGTGACAGCTTCTCACATGTTACTGATCTTTAGCTACTTCCCTGCTAGTCAGGGACAGGGGCCCCTTTGCAGGAGAGCAGTGTAGCATGGAGGGACAGTGAATGGTGGAGAGTACAGGAGGAGGACTGCAGGAGAGCAGTGTAACATGGAGGGACAGTGAATGGTGGAGAGTACAGGAGGACTGCAGGACAGCAGTGTAACATGGAGGAACAGTGAATGGAGGAGATTACAGGAGGAGAGGTCAGAGCTCAGCGTGTTACTTGTGTTATCTCTGCAGCCTCCTGTGTGACCTGACTAATGGTGGAGGGAGGAGAGGGCTGCTACATTGCTATGATCTATGTTTGGGGAGGACTTTGCTGGAAGCAAGTGTGGAGCAGTGGAAATCACCTCATTCACTGGTGTAGACGGCTGAGCTCTCTGCCCCCTGTCTCACTTCCTATTGGCTGCAGTGTGTCAGGTGATCTCTCAGTGTGGAGAGGAGCTGTGATCCCGTGGAGTGATCTGTAGTGTAGAGCAGCTGGGGGAATCCCTGTGCGCAGACTCGGCCAGATCAGCTGTTGCTCAGGACGGGAAACAGCTACCACCGGGGGGCGCCAGCAACCAGGACAGAAGGAGTTATCTCAGTAAGCCTGCAGATTTTTTAATAAGTGTAAATGGTGAAAGTACTTATCACAATGCATTGGACCCAATTACAGCCATTTGCTATGGTGACACAACCCCTTTAAGGTCCTGGATGTAGTTTGAGGACTGCATAACACTGTCTATCTGGCCAACCATGTGTCAAGTGTTCACATGATTGGCCGGATAGACAGTTGTATTATTTATATGTACGGCTTCATGCTGGGTTTTGTATATGTTTTATTTGAGACTTATAGTTATATATACCTAGTATTTTTTATTTAAGAATAATTAAAATAAGACTATAAGCTTTTGTAGAGAATATTTAAAGTTTTATTGGAACATACAGGGTGGAGCCCTTAGTATGTTGTACGTGTTTTATAATTTACTCACTGCTGTGTATTTTGAAAAAGGGTCTGCCTTTTTTATATATAAAAAATTATTCTTCAGCTTTTCTCTGTGGGAGAGCGCCGTTCCATCTTTTTTCTTTGTGCTGCTTGAATCCTAGATCTTTACGACCAAAATTGAATCCTAAATGCTATGGTCATTCAAACCGGACTGCTGGCAACCTTAAAGTTATATGATATGCCCTAATTTCATCCTCACAAGGTAAGAGTCCAATTCTTTTTATTTCTCTATCTTATCTAATGAACTTTACAAGGCTGAGGCCACCTTCATGCAACTTTGCAACAAACAGTAATAAAATGCAAAAAATACATGAAAATTCAAAATTTCCTCTAAAATATGTAAAAATCCAGTATACTTATATAAAGAAAATATACTTTCCTAAAAACAGTAAGATGTGAGGAATTCATACATACCCCACATATGTATATTGACCAAAATATGCCGCAAAGGGAACGTTAAATCCACAGGAGGCGCCAAACAATTTTTGCAGAAAATTGCTTCACATAGATAAATTATTGTATGCTCCCTTACACAATGGTAACCCAAATTTAAAAAAAACTATATATCCATAAACCAAAGCTAACAAGATAACAAAAGTCATGCTTAGATGTGCGCCTATGTATTATCTGCGCAATAACAGAACCCTCCACGGGTTCAAAAGAAATTGAGTAAGAATGCCATAACATACAGTAAGTATAAGTATGAGATGGCATGAAATAAAAACAAGGAATGTGTGTGTGTTTTTTGTGTTAAATATAACCTTATGGACATGTTCTGGGTCGTGGTGTTAATATGTAGCCACATTAGCTGAAGAGGATCGAATGTTCATTGTTTCACTAAAATTTCAGAAAAAACAAGAAAAATAAGGTAATCAGAGAGCAAGTGTATTCTCAGATTGTTCTGGATAGGAGAGGGTTAAAAACATGAACATTAGTTGATATTATCTCATATCAAAATATAGTAACAATAGTAACAAATAAAGTCAATATTTACCATCCTCCAAATACTTCCTGTAGCCTGATGGCTAAGAATCTGGGAGTGGGGGACACACTTCAGAGGGCTAAATCTTTGGTTCTGTGGCACCTAGACACTGACTTTTTTCCTATGAAAGAGGAAAATGTTTTCTTTCATATGAATCTAAATTTGTGTTTCTAGGTCTCAGGAAACTGGAGATATTAACTGTTAAAGTGCCGTCGGATGTCACTATTATATATAAAAATTGTACCCGAAATTCTCACTATAAACGTAAATATCTCCGGGTCCCTGACAAGTGTGTTTCTAGGTGCTACACAGCCGATGTTATAGCCCTCCGAAGTGAGGATGCATTACATAAGTCCTTGGCTATACATATTCCAGCCTGTGACGTATGATATATGTCCTTGGCAGGAAAACAGTTAGAAATTCATACTGATGCCTCTTTTTGGTGATTTTTGGGGTCTGTACACCCAGAGGCCTTCTGCTAGTTTCTGTGCTCTGTGCCCTAGTGCATAATTGTTAATGCACCACATTTTTTTTTGCACATTGCAACAAATTTTAGGGGGGGTCACTGTTACCATAATTGGTGCAAAATGCTAAGCATAATCTGTTCGTATCTTATTGCTCTTGGAACTATAGTATCCAGCGGTTAAACGTCCCTTCAGTTATTGTAATATACAGTGCAATTAGTTTCTAATTGTTCCAGGAAATATAGTATATTGGTGTATACAAGCTCCCTTAGTTATTGTATAATACATTACATACTTTGCCAGTTTCCAATTGTTCATGGAACTACACTATATCAGGGTTCACAGTCCGCCTCAGCTATTGCAAAATACACTGCATTCTCTGCAGGTTCCAAATTGTTTGTGGAACTAAATTATATTGGGGATCACTGTCCCTCTGTTTTTTTTATAACCAACATCTTTAATGGTCATCTGTGATAAAAACAGGTACATTACAAGCAATATGTAAAATATGAAACAAGTTCAGTACAATGCAGTTCAGTCTACCAATGACCAGCAGGATGCCTGGCTGACATATACATATCTTCTGTGTGCTATGTCCCTTTCCAGTTAAACATCATTTCGACAGATCTAATATCTGATTTGCCATTGTATACTATTTCTGTATTTCTGGTTATCCAATTCTTGGCTTGTTCTGTAACTACCCTTCAGTGTTTGCAATTCTGTACCGTATATCTTATCACAGTTGTGACCCGGATTGTTTACCACCCTTATTTGTGTTTATTTGCAGAAAGAGAGGGGAAATAGAATTGGGAACTGAAAAAAACCACAGTAGGAGACACTCGGTCTGAGTAATTTGACTGAAAGCAATGTGAGGATTGGAGAGATCATCAGTTGTGTTGTGGTGCCTAGAGACAAAGGCCTACATTTATCAAAAACAGTGCAGTCTGTACTATGTGCAGTTTGCCTGTGAAGTGTGCAGGGTGCGCCTAATTCATGAATTGTGGTGCATGATGTTCATGAATCTGGCGCCCTCTGCATTGCTCTGCACGGTCCAACTAAACAATTAACACCCTTTTTGGTGCATATTTTGCTGTCTTGTCGGTGCAGACACTTTATACATGTGCAAGCAGTTTGCTCTTAAAAGAATGTACAAAGTTAGAAAACCGATGCAAACACTTTAATAAATGTTTGGCAAAGAGTTATACGTTCAGTTTACCTAATGTCCTTTTAATGACAAGCTTTGACATAAGCTGTTTGATTTCTTCAGTTGCGAGATGCGTTATGATGAATTTGCATTACTTACGAAAACATTTTTTGGTGCGTTTCTTGCCATCTTCTAAGTAATATTTAATTTGGACTAGCACTAGCACTCACTCTCCAAGTGAGGAGAGAATTCTCTAACCAGTGTTTTAGCAAACACCTCGTGGCCACTAATAATATGATGTGTACTACTCGTGGCAATGGCTCTCTTGTCTACACCTCCACATCCACTGGTGTTGCTG
Source organism: Engystomops pustulosus (assembly GCA_019512145.1). Taxonomy (NCBI): domain Eukaryota; kingdom Metazoa; phylum Chordata; class Amphibia; order Anura; family Leptodactylidae; genus Engystomops; species Engystomops pustulosus. The sequence continues at coordinate 101,119,341 of CM033644.1, forward strand.
AATGCAAAAGAATGGTTCGGACATGCAATGGAAGAGCGCAGAATAAGGGTGCATGCCCCAATGTAGAATCTTTCAGGACGGAAATTTGCAGCCGGATAGAGAACTCTAACGGTGTGAATATACCGAGCGGACCGGATGTGGCCAAAAGACAGCTGAGGTGCAGCTTGCCCCATCAATGAAGGCTTACAATTTTACCGGTGGGGCTTGACATTTCGATCACTTTGTTATTCTGTGAGGGCGTGATTCAGATGTCAGGAAATGTATATTATGCTGCGTGCATTCATTTGTAGGATTCCGTCCCTATATCTGTTAATATATGTCTACGTAACCTCATTCGCACTTTATTCCCAATCTGGATTTAAACACATTTCAAAATTAACCCCAAACTGGGGGAAAGGAAACACAAACCTCAATCACAAACACCTGGGTCTGAATAATTGGAAGATGATAGCCTCATATATATCATAATAACTGTAAGAGTCTCTATATTATATAAAAATTCCGGGAAAAGGCAGCAGAAGCTGTGACAGAGATGCCAAAGCAGAGGGAGTACAGGCACTATGGAAGACAGAGCGCTAGGTGAGGCGGTGAAGATGGAGGACATCCGAATCCATGTTGCCTGGAAGAGTGTTAACTCCAGACGGTTCTGGGAGTTGAGGCACGGCTATATTTAGCGGCAGCCCCTCTCTCCACCTCACACTTCCCGCGCCCCCTCGTCACCAGCACGTGCCCTGGATTTGCTCACACGCATCACCAATAAGGGGGGGAGCGGGATCTGACGAGGGATGTCATGTGCACTTGGCGATTGGTACCCTCCTGTCATCTCGGCTGAGACACCCAGCATACATTACCGCGTTGGCCGCTCCCCTCCCATCTCGCCGTGGTTCCGTCTGCTTCTGACACATTAGGATGCAGAGCTGCTGCAGGTCGCAGTGACCGATAACGGTCTGCGGAGACAGCTCAGAGGACGAGAGGGGTGTGCAGAGAAGGAATCTCCATGATGCGCTCCATCCTGAAGCCGCATCAGTCTCTCTCCATGCCGCCGCTGCAGTGATTTCGTCTCTACAGTCACCAGCGGCGCCCCCTATATAAGGTGTCGATGATGCCAGATGCAAGCCTAGCGATGCTGTCCCCCCAGGAGGCGGCCAAGATCTACCATGCCAATTACATTCGCAACTCACGGGCCATCGGGGTGCTGTGGGCGATCTTCACCATCTGCTTCGCCATCGTCAACATCGTTTGCTTCATCCAGCCCTACTGGATAGGGGATGGAGTGGACACCCCTCAGGCCGGCTATTTCGGACTTTTCCACTATTGCATAGGTAGCGGCTTCTCCAAAGAGCTCACATGCACCGGCAGCTTCACTGATTTCTCCACCATTCCCTCCGGAGCCTTCAAAGCCGCCTCCTTCTTCATCGGCCTGTCCATGACGCTCATCATCGCCTGCATCGTGTCCTTCGTCCTGTTCTTCTTCTGTAACACAGCCACCGTGTATAAGATCTGCGCCTGGATGCAGCTCTCCTCAGGTGAGTAAGGGGACAGCTGTGGTGACATCGGTCTCTTACCTGTCTGATGTAGGACAGTCAGTGACTGTTGGCCCACTAGGTGAGTATCTCAGGGATGACCTGGACACAAATATCTTGTCACATTGGACTCCCCCCATGATATGACTCTTATCTTAGTGGCTTGTATAGCAATGGTACTGCCGCCCTACACTAATCAGTACATTGTATACAGTATTTATATCCTGCACATTATAACTCAAATCTGAATGGCTGCTATAAGCAGAAATATACTGGTGAGAACTGATAAAATTAGAAGTTTTGCTCCCCAAAATTGGTGTGTGCATGCCAAATAGTCTTTTCCTTTTTGTATGGGGCAGCATAACGCTTAAAGACTGCTGTTGTGGACAACAAGTATCGATCAAGTTGTAGTCATTTGTTTCCTTTGAGGTTAGTGGAACTAGAGATGACTGATAACTCGGTCCCCACTGTTCTTGAGAAGATTATGCACATTGTAACTTAAAAATAGAGTCTGTTAACTGTCCAAACTGAAACATAGAAAAAATGATTTCCCCAACAAACAACAGATATGCAACCTCTTGACTCTTCACTTATTGAGGTGTGTTGGTTGGGGATTTGAGAGCACATGTGTTCTACAGCTTTTCCTCAGAGAGTACGCAGGCCAGCTTCATAGTAGTAATACAAAGTTGCAAAATTAGACTAGCCAGTCTTACACTGCTCTATAAATATCACTGATACTGTCACAAATACAGCTGATACTGATGATAAATTAGTACTGTCTAGTCAGACTTTGCACCTCCCACCACCTTAGTTTACGTCTGAAAATTGTGTTCTGACTTTGATCAGATGTTTGGCTCAGCATTGAGCAATCTCATTTTCTCCATGCCCTTAGTCATTCCCTTAATTGTACAAGTTCTTTAAAAGTCTTAATAGTCTTTTAAAAAATTCATATATGTGGCTCAGAACAGGCCAGAATTCTTACTTATCTACGTCAATCAGTAAGGGTAGTTCTTCTCACACCACCCCTTACTGTGGTGCCATGTCAGAAGAAGTTTACAGGATATCGGGTCCTGCTTGTGCCTGGGCTGGGCTGTATTATCAGCTGTGATTGGATAAGCTCCGATCCCTGGTATTTAACAGGGATCCCTGGTTAGACACCGCACTCCCTCTGTCACCCATAGTTGCATGTGTTAAATATCTATAGTGCATTTTATAAGAGATCAAACTATCATATGTTAGTGTCTCCTTGTGCGAAAAAGTGATATAAAAAAATAATAATAAAGTTTTATATAAAAAATAAAGTCTAAAAAAGTCTTACAAAAAGTAAATCACACATATTTTGTCCCGCCACACCCATACCAATCCATTATACAAAACTATAAAGGTATTTATCTCATACAGCAAAAAATCTTTAGAAAAAAATAAAGGAAAAAACTATGCCCAAATTGACATATTTTAATCCGTCACACGTAAAATGATATTCATCGCAATCAAAAAACTTTGTAAACCAATATTGCAGTGATGGCAAACCTTTTAGAGATCAAGTGCCATAACTAGATCCAGAACCCACTTATCTATAGTAAAGTGCCAACAAAGCAATTTGAACAGTAACTTATTTTAAGGAGTCTGCTTCAACTTAAAATCGTATGCATTCCCTGAGGACACTGATACGTTGAAGAAGGAGAAATCCAAGAAATGCAGTATCCCAACAGGTTTCCCCTTGAAATCAAGATGGTGGAACCCGGAGCAGGTGCATGCCCTGTTCATATTTACTCACTCCTACTTCACTCCAAAGCAACCAAGGATGTTTCGATTTAAAACCGTACTGAGCACAAAACGTCCTAGGCTGTCTAAAGTCCTGTCTGGCAAATTATTTTCTGGGACAATGCCCCAAGTGCCCACAGAAAGAGCTACCCCTGTGCCATGGAATTGCCACTACTGCCCTAATGTGTACAAATAAAATATACAGGTCTTTTCACAAAAAATAAATCCTCACACAGCTACACTGAAAAAAAATGTAAAAAGTTACAGCGCTTGGAAGGTGGCGATGCAAAAAGTTTTTTTTCCCAAAAGTATTTCATTATACAACGAAAGGTCATTTGAGAAAAAAAAATGTAAATTTGATATTGCTGTATGTGTATTGACACAGAGAAAACAGTTAACATGTTTTTTAGGTTTGGCAAAAAAAATCTGATTTGCTGAAAAGTTCACCAGTAGGACATATGGTGAACGACATGGTCACAGTGTTATGAATGTACTATTTGTGCTGCTCGCAGTGTTATTCAACATAGTCCATTGCTGGGAAAGGTTACCTACAAGACTCAAGGTTTTGCAAGTTTGTTCTTAAGTTGAATTTGTATGTAAGTCAGACCTATATACTTATATACTTGATTATTATAACCCCAGTAAAAAAATTTTTGGTCTCTGTGACAATTGGGATTAAAAATAAATCTTTATTACAGACACCTTTGATAACTGTTATAGCTGTGTATTGTAGCCTAGGGCTAAAGTACATTAAAATACCAAAATCAGGGGTCGTCTGTAAGTTGGGTGTTCTGAAGTAGGGGACCACATGTATATATTAATATACTGGCAAGTAGTTCCCAGTGATGTTCCTATCCTATCTGTAAAAGTTAGTGGCCTACTTTGAAAATGAATTTACTAATAATACAATGTAATGCATAATGGGGCATATTTATCATATATGATAGCCCCGACGCTGCATGTTCGCAGCCCGATACATCAAGAGGCTTCCTCCTGATGTATTCGGCAGCGCTGGAGCTGCGGCGGGCTTGTCATATGATAAATAAACCCCAAATCCAAGATATTTAACTTCAAGATATTTTAGGAATAGAGTCAAAATATGAGCTTTTACTGTTTCTATGAATAGCCTCTACAGTGTCTGTCACTCAGCTTCAGTATTGTCATCATATTATTGTGGAATCTTTTTTAAATTAAACCCCCCTCCATTAATAATTGTTAATGCAAAAAAATTCCTATGCATGCGCAGGTTGCCCCGTTCATTTCTATGGAGCTGACAGAGAATGCCGAGCGACGTACTTAGCAATCTCTGTCAGCTTTACAACGACGTACAGAGTAGCCTGCGCATACGCTCCCGTCATCTCAGGGAACTGATGGGGGTACACTGTGAACCCCATGATCAGCAAGTTAGGCCCTTACCTGTGGATAGGGTCTAACTTGCTTTGTGGGAAAACCCCTTTATGTCACTATGATGCACAGTCCTCTGCAGTCCTCTATGAGTCTAGTCCTCTGCACTGTGATTGATCCGTAAAATCTGGCCATCAGGTGGTCCATTTTTCACAGACCCACCCTGGTCATTTGTCACCGACCTTAGTGTACTATTGGCATAATTGATTTTCATTTCGGTGGGGTTTATCTTTAAAGCGGTTTGCACAGGAAAGAAAATTTGTAAATTTCAATCCCCTAGTGATGTTTGCTGTGTGCTGACAGTGTGGTTAGATTATCAGGGTAAAGGTTATATAGACCTTCATTTAGCTTCTGAACATTCTAATAGTATCTGACACATAGAAAGAGAGATGAGACAGATCAGAGTTTAGAGAAGATAAAATCCATGAGGTGCATATCACACATGACATTCTTAGCTCTGCTATCACGGCCATAACATACACAGCTCTGCTATATGCTTCTCTCCACTTATCTGCCTGTAGATTGTATTGTTACTCTCCTCATGTTGCTGCTGCTGTTTGCCCACAGGAAGTCAGTGTCTGTCTGTGTGAGCTCGTCCTGGATTGCAAGGGTGGGGGCTAGAGGGTGAGAGGAGCTCTGCTCAGTGCAGTGTCAGACAGAAGCACAATATGTCTGCTGACCCTAACGTCAGAAGATCCAGGGTCGGATCCAGGGCCAACCAAAATTGTGTGCACCAGTACTGTTGGAACACATTTTGGAATTATATCTGTGAAGTGCTGTAATTTTGTTAATAACATTAAATTCCTGAGTACATTTAAGAAACGTGTCTTTGTGGGAATACCGCTTTAAGTCAATTTTTGAATTGATCAGCATGGTAAAGAAGCAAGACATCTGTTACAAAGGAACTATCATCCTACTTCACAGACTTTAACATTCGAGATCTATTAATTTTTAATCATTTTATGTTTTCTCTTGGCCTTCATCATTGTGAACAGATTGTCACCATTTACAATGTTGTTCCCTGATTCATGGATGCTAGCCTTTATTACTGGTCTGTACTTTAAACTTTACATGATAGAAAATTTAGAAAATAAATTATATAAAAGAGATTTATAATAGTTTTGTCTGAAGAAGTAAGGTAAAGTTTTAGAAAACAATGGTAAAGTTTTTATTGTTACCAATAATATAAAGGGTTGTCTTGCCAAAGACACTGAGTGCCTGTAGGATGCAAACGTCTACTTGTATGGATTGAATGAATGGATCACCATTGTGCATGCATGTCACCAACCCGATGCTCCATTGAAATTAATAGATTGCTGGTCAAACAAGTCCTCTGCCAATCCATCCACCTTGTGTATATAGGGAGCCTTTGGGTCCCACCGTTCTTACTGAAGATTTGACCCTTGGCACTAATCCCTTATCCTGTTCAGCTTCATCCTTGTAGCCACCCATTTTGTACTACTACTGTTTCTACATTTACTCTTTTCTGCTCCCAGATAGAATGAGTAAAATGTCTGTCAAAGTAACTTTGCATTCTGTAATCGGGGATATTGTGCATCCAAATGGGAGCACAGTGATAACATGCAAGTGAAAAACCTGTGAGAGTAGCATGATATTACAAACAATTTCCAGTTCTAGGTGACCCAACCTATTTCAAAGTTTCATAGTAGATAAGGTTGGAAATAAGGTTGGCGCACACGCACTGGAGCGATCCTCACGCTTCTCCAGGGCTTGATCACTAATCCACTTGAAAAAGGGGACCACAGATCCCCGAAACGCGTTGTGTGTCTTCCGTGTACCTTTTATGATTTAAATAAAAAGAAAACCTCATTGGGACCATCACCCGTTCTTGTTGTGCGCCACCCGCTCTTGACTTCCCTGCACCTAAGGTTGGAAATAGACACAGATCCATCAAGTCCAACCTATAAATCATACCGTGTTGATCCAGAGGAAGGAAAATAAAATCCTACAAGGCTGATGTTAATTTTCCCAAATTATTGAAAATACCTTCTTGTCCCTATATGGCAGTCAGAACTTGTGGTATTTTTGATCCAGGCCCCTCTTGAACATGCACAAAGTATCAGCCATTACAACTGTCTGTGGCAGAAAGTTACATAGTATCACTGGTTGTAAAGTAAAGAATCCTGATGGCTATGGCAATGGTAGAAGTCTAGGCCTCTCCTCTAGGCGTAGCGAATTACCCCTTGTCCCAGTCACAGGCCTAGGTATAAAAAGATCCCTGTACTTCCCATTTAGGTATTTGTAAATTCTAATGAGATCTTCCCTTAGCCCCCCATAATGTTATTAGACTCTGGTCACTAAAATTTAGTTCACTGCCCACCAATACCAAGTCTTCTTCAGATGAAATTTTATCATATAACTCACTATTTAGAACAAAGTTGTACTTTTTGTTTCCTTGGCCCAAGTTCATTAACTTCAGATTTACATAGAAAGTATCTATGCTTTGAATGATTATACAGTAAGGCTAGGCTGTAAGTAACTATACATATTATCAGTATGTAACTACATGTTATCAGTCCATAGGACTCATATCACCGATTAGTGTGTCAATGAAGATGGATGGCCCTCACTTAATGATTCATCCTGCCTTAGATGGTAAAATATCTCCCAGGGAAGAACAATGGACACAAGGGGTGCCCTGATTATATTAGGACACACCCATGGAAGTACTTTAGAAACCCTCCTACCTTGGATCAGATCTAGGACCCTTGAGGAGTTCTAGCCTCTCAATGGTAGTCTCATTTGATCCAGATGAATTCCTGGATTACATTGTGAGCATACATGCCAACTTCCTATGCTCCCTTCGAGAGTTATTTATATCTCTTTCTGTCCAAATGCTAGACCAAATTGAGCCACCGGTATGTCTTTTGCTAGCTTCCAAATATGCATTTTTTTCTTAGACTGAGATGGATCATAACTCCATAACTGACATATTGGTCATACGAGCAAATGGGGTTTTGTTATCCTTCGTCTTAAAGTAGAGGGAACTCTAAAGCAAGTTCTGATTGAAATGCATTTCAAAACGCAATTTTACCAGAGCCTGTGAACGCAGATCATGTTCTTTCACTTAAAGGGTATTCTCATCTGGGCATTCACATTTTATTTAATTCATCAGCCATATAGATACATTTCTTCAATTGCATTTTATTAATAAAAAGTTAAAGATAATTTTCCGTGACCATTTTACATGAAAAAACAATTTGTTTCTTTGTGCAATCTCTGCAGCAGCCATGGTTGTATCCAACAATACAACAATGTCATTTCGAAGAGACAACATGGCTACATTCATGGAAAATCATCTTCACACAGAAACTCTTTTAATGCAGTTGAAGAAATATATGTATATGAGAGATTAAATAAATGAAATGTAAATGCTCAGGGAATACCCCTTTAAGCCCCTTGCACATAAACAATTTTCTTGAATGATTGCAGCCTTAACCTAAATCAGGTAGCACTCTGACTGAACACTGATGCATTTGGGGAGATGTATTAACCTGTCGGTCTTTAGAGCATGCTTAGTAAAATTAGACAGTTCTCTACTGCGCCACATTAATCATTGTGTCTGGTGCTGGATGATTAATCTGGTTTAGTATAAGATTGGTGAGTTGTATTTTGCACCTCCTATTAGTTGGTCTAGTTTGTTGCGCCACACATTAAATTTTTGGGCGCACAAGCTATTTTTTGTATAGTCACGCCCAATGGTTACCAAGGACATGCACTTGCGACTCAGACAACTGCTTAAAAATGGTCTACAATATTCAGGTGCAAATTACTCCAATTTTCTGGCATAGACAGATTAATACAACTCCCCCATTCTGTCACTTGTATGAAACAATGCAAATTTTGGACACGGATCATCTGTCCCTGCAGAGAAAGCATGCATTGGTTTGTTCCGATTCTCTCGCAACACATGCCTCATTGAAATCAGTGGGTACATAAAGAAATAAGGAGTGCATTCACGTCAATTTTTCATTACTATGTTGCTTGGAGACAAGGAAGAAAAATAAGTAGCTCAGAGCGGAATACAATTAGATTACAAAAACAGACGCTCAGATAGCACTAGGTTAGAAAACTAATAGATATTTCAAACAATTAGTCCAGTGTTTTACTGATCAAACATGGATGAGTTTTAAATTGTTTAAATGCATCTCATCTTAGAAATTCAGGCCTGATATATAAGGACTGAAAAAAGGGAACCAATCAGAAATTGACCTAATATACCAATGTATATACAGCTAAACACCTTCTAGATCATGTTTCTTACATGGCACTTGACTTCATTAAACCAATTTACATCTCACTTCAAAGTTGGATGGATGATGCCACCACACCAGGCCATGAAAGAAACATCATCTAGAAGCTGTGCGGCTGCTTGACAACATACTGATAGTGGTTTATTAAGCAAATTTCATAAGACAGGTTTCCTTAAATGTCAGGTTTTGTTTTTCTTTTTTTCACATACACTTTGCCTACTCTTTACCTATTTTTTTAAGGTGATGAAAGTAATCATAAATGTTTTATATTTTGTACATAAATGCAATACCACTACACTTTTGAGCAGATCCATAGAAGCATTTTTACAACTGGTGGATTTGTCCAGTTTGCTTGGTCTTCTGTTTATCAATTCTAATCGGGTTTGCTGTAAAATGCTGATAATACGCACATTCCATGAGGCGGTAAATCTCAATCTTTTAGTGGCTTGCAGAATGAATCCAATTACCTTTTTAAAGTTAAGCTGTTGGTTTAAAATGCAATAATATCCAAACCATGAATGATAATTTGAGAGCCAGGACTTGTTAGATTAAGGTTGTCGAAAAACAGTTCAAACATTTTTTAACTCTATCAAGACCATAGAACTTTATAATAATACTACACATGGTACACTAAGGGGCTCATTTACTAAGGGTCGCACTTTCGTTGGACTTTGCACCTTTTTCGGGGATTGCACGGCTTTTAAAGGTATTTAACAGGTGTCTGCGCACACAATCGTTTTTTGGCGCAGTTGTGCTGGCTTCCATGTGACACAAATTGGGAGGCGTTCGGACTGAGCGCGGGATTTAACTTTCAAATTGTGGCAAAAGACAATGCACTTACATGCACCATGAAAAAGAAGGTGATCTCTGTCGGACCTGAGCGGGGAAGCGACACATGGAGGATATCGGGCACACGATCTTAGTGAATTGCGGCACAGTGCATGATCATCGGACAATGCACTTTAAGTCTACTCCAGTGTCCGCTTAACCCCTACTTAGCGCACCGGGACATGCTATAACGTCCTGCTTCTGGCACCGGCTCACGAACGGAGCCAGCACCAGAAGCAGCGGCTGTCAGCTGTCTATCACAGCTGACACCCTGTGCTAACACCTGCGATCGGAGCCGACTCCGATTGCGAGTGTTAACCCCTTACACGCCCTGGTCAAGCATGACCGCATGCTCAAACAGTTTACACTGCTCTACAATAAATTAGTATTGTAGAGCAGTGTATTGCACTTGAACCAGCGATCAGAGCATCACTGGTTCAAGTTCAAGTATGGAAAAGTAAAACAATGTAAAAACACTAAGGTTTACACATAAGAATAAATAAAAAGTAAATACATGAAAATATAAGCCCCTAAAATGTCACTTTCCCATAAAAACACTTAATAAAGTATAAAAAACACAAAAAAAAACACATATTTGGTATTGCCGCGTCCGTACAATCTGTTTATTAAAACAGAACCGTTACTGGACCTGCATGGTAAATGGCGTAGGAAAAAAACGCAAAAAACGTTCCTAAAAAAGATAATTTTTAATTAATACCTTTAAAAATGTTCCGCACTCTAAAATAAGCCCACTAAAAAGAACAACTCTTCTTGCAAAAAATAAGCCCCTAACCAGATTTGTCAGCCAAAAAATAAAAAAGTTATGCATATGAAAATATGCTAAAATGTACAAGATTTTCTCCAAATTAGTTTTTATTCAGTACAATTGAATAAAATACACAAAATCCCCACATATTTTGGTATCCCTGCGTCCGTAACAATCTGCATAATAAAATAGAATCGTTATTAGATCCCCAAAGTGAACCCTGCAAAAAAAAATTAAAAAAGCTCTCCAAAAAAATATAATTTAAATAAAAAATGCTCTAAAAAGTGATCATTCTCGCTAAAAATAAGCCCTTAAACAGATTTGTGAGGCGTAAAATAAAAAAGTTATGCATATGAAAGACGGTGATGCTAAAATTAACATTTTTGCCAAATTACTTTTTATTCAGTAAAAATGGGGGAAAAATTAAAAAATCTATATAAATGAGGTATTTTCGGAATTGTGGTGACCTATAGAATAAAAATAATATACTATTTTTATGGTATGAGTAGTGGCCAAAAAAAACCCCACAAAAAAATCTTCCTAAAAATTGATGATTTTCATGTCCTCCACCAACAAGTAAAATTAGACAGTTCTCTACTGCGCCACATTAATCATTGTGTCTGATGCTGGATGATTAATCTGGTTTAGTATAAGATTGGTGAGTTGTATTTTGCACCTCCTATTAGTTGGTCTAGTTTGTTGCGCCACACATTAAAATTTTGGGCGCACAAGCTATTTTTTGTATAGTCACGCCCAATGGTTACCAAGGACATGCACTTGCGAGTCAGACAACTGCTTAAAAATGGTCTACAATATTCAGGTGCAAATTACTCCAATTTTCTGGCATAGACAGATTAATACAACTCCCCCATTCTGTCACTTGTATGAAACAATGCAAATTTTGGACACGGATCATCTGTCCCTGCAGAGAAAGCATGCATTGGTTTGTTCCGATTCTCTCGCAACACATGCCTCATTGAAATCAGTGGGTACATAAAGAAATAAGGAGTGCATTCACGTCAATTTTTCATTACTATGTTGCTTGGAGACATGGAAGAAAAATAAGTAGCTCAGAGCGGAAGACAATTAGATTACAAAAACAGAAGCTCAGATAGCACTAGGTTAGAAAACTAATAGATATTTCAAACAATTAGTCCAGTGTTTTACTGATCAAACATGTATGAGTTTTAAATTGTTTAAATGCATCTCATCTTAGAAATTCAGGCCTGATATATAAGGACTGGAAAAAGGGAACCCATCATCAGAAATTGACCTAATATACCAATGTATATTATTCGTATACCGTTCATTGTATAGCCGATCATTGCTTGTCTCTTTTATGTCTTTTTATACCCCTTTTATTTTTGTTCATTTATCCCTAATATTATTGTTGTCATAGTTTGTACTTCACTCTCTGTACCCTCTCTGCTGCTGTAACGCTGTGAATTTCCCCACTGTGGGACTAATAAAGGATTATCTTATCTTATCTTATCTTATATACAGCTAAACACCTTCTAGATCATGTTTCTTACATGGCCCTTGACTTCATTAAACCAATTTACACTCACCGGCCACTTTATTAGGTACACCTGTCCAACTGCTCGTTAACACTTAATTTCTAATCAGCCAATCACATGGCGGCAACTTAGTGCATTTAGGCATGTAGACATGGTCAAGACAATCTCCTGCAGTTCAAACCGAGCATCAGTATGGGGAAGAAAGGTGATTTGAGTGCCTTTGAACGTGGCATGGTTGTTGGTGCCAGAAGGGCTGGTCTGAGTATTTCAGAAACTGCTGATCTACTGGGATTTTCACGCACAACCATCTCTAGGGTTTACAGAGAATGGTCCGAAAAAGAAAAAACATCCAGTGAGCGGCAGTTCTGTGGGCGGAAATGCCTTGTTGATGCCAGAGGTCAGAGGAGAATGGGCAGACTGGTTCGAGCTGATAGAAAGGCAACAGTGACTCAAATCGCCACCCGTTACAACCAAGGTAGGCAGAAGAGCATATCTGGAACGACCCAGTAGTCGACTTGCGGCAGTGGGCTACAGCAGCAGAAGACCACATCGGGTGCCACTCCTTTCAGTTAAGAACAGGAAACTGAGGCTACAATTTGCACAAGCTATCGAAATTGGACAGTAGAAGATTGGAAAAATGTTGCTGGTCTGATGAGTCTCGATTTCTGCTGCGACATTCGGATGGTAGGGTTAGAATTTGGCGTCAAACAACATGAAAGCATGGATCCATCCTGCCTTGTATCAACGGTTCAGGCTGTTGGTGGTGGTGTCATGGTGTGGGGAATATTTTCTTGGCACTCTTTGGGCCCCTTGGTACCGATTGAGCATCGTTGCAACGCCACAGCCTACCTGAGTATAGTTGCTGACCATGTCCATCCCTTTATGACCACAATGTACCCAACATCTGATGGCTACTTTCAGCAGGATAATGCGCCATGTCATAAAGCTGGAATCATCTCACACTGGTTTCTTGAACATGACAATGAGTTCACTGTACTCAAATGGCCTCCACAGTCACCAGATCTCAATCCAATAGAGCATCTTTGGGATGTGGTGGAACGGGAGATTCGCATCATGGATGTGCAGCCGACAAATCTGCGGCAACTTTGTGATGCCATCATGTCAATATGGACCAAAATCTCTGAGGAATGTTGAATCTATGCCACAAAGAATTGAGGCAGTTCTGAAGGCAAAAGGGGGTCCAACCCGTTACTAGCATGGTGTACCTAATAAAGTGGCAGGTGAGTGTACATCTCACTTCAAAGTTGGATGGATGATGCCACCACACCAGGCCATGAAAGAAACATCATCTAGGAAGCGTTAGGATGCTTGACAACATACTTATACTGGTTTATTAAGTCAATTTCATAAGACAGGTTTCCTTTAAATGTCAGGTTTTGTTTTTCTTTTTTTCACATACACTTTGCCTACTCTTTACCTATTTTTTTAAGGTGATGAAAGTAATCATAAATGTTTTATATTTTGTACATAAATGCAATACCACTACACTTTTGAGCAGATCCATAGAAGCATTTTTACAACTGGTGGATTTGTCCAGTTTGCTTGGTCTTCTGTTTATCAATTCTAATCAGGTTTGCAGTAAAATGCTGATAATACGCACATTCCATGAGGCGGTAAATCTCAATCTTTTAGTGGCTTGCAGAATGAATCCAATTACCTTTTTAAAGTTAAGCTGTTGGTTTAAAATGCAATCAAATCCAAACCATGAATGATAATTTGAGAGCCAGGACTTGTTAGATTAAGGTTGTCGAAAAACAGTTCAAATATTTTTTAACTCTATCAAGGCCATAGAACTTTATAATAATACTACACATGGGGCCACATTTATCACTTTTGTGCGCCTAAGTGTAGTAGTTGCGCCTAAATTCTGGCGCACTGTTTTGCCAGAATTATCACAAGCTACAACCATCTGTGATAAGTATATTTTCTGCCTCTTATTAATCACTTTACTTTAACACAGTTTAGGCACAGTTTAGGCGCAATGTTAGATTCGGGCACTTACATGTGATCCTGCTACAAGCTCCTCTCTGCTTCTCCCACAGCCCAGAATGAAGATAACACTCACAGCAGCACCCAGGTGTGTGACACCCAGCACCCAGTGACCTCCTCAGCAGGGGCTTCTCCTGGAGGGGATCCCCCAGTGCTGGTCTCCTGCTGCACCCCTGTAATTCTGCACAGTATCCCCCTCAGACACTGTGCAGAATTACATGGGGACACTTGTTTGTAGTATCTGCAAGCTTCTGCAAACTTGTGCAAACTTCTCTTGCTCTTGCTGTGAGCTCAGGTTTTGCTGAATATTTTGTAAATAGAAGGTGATGAACTGTAAATAGAGTCTGCAGCTCCTGTCTGTAATGTATCTAATTGTATCTATTATATGTTCCAGTGTCTGGCTGAGCTTTGCTGCTAGAAATGAGCTCTTCTGCAAAGGGGCTCAGTGCTTTCTTCTCAGATAACGCCACCTTCGGGCTGGAGTGTTTTTGCGCCCGTTTTTGCGCCTAAATGCAAAAGTCGCACGTGATGAATATCATTAGGCGCAGCAAAACATCTGGAATTGAACGATAGATGAGGGAAAGGTGGTTATTTTTGCTGCGCGGCTAATTTGACGTTTAATCGCAAAAATGGCACAAAAACGGTGCGCCTAAACGAAAAGGCGCAAAAACAACAGAAAAAACAAGTGATAAATGTGGCCCATGGTACACTATGGGGCTCATTTACTAAGGGTCTCACTTTCGTTGGACTTTGCACCTTTTTCGGGGATTGCACGGCTTTGACAGGTATTTAACAGGTGTCTGCGCACCAATAGTTTTTTGGCGCAGTTGTGCTTAACTTATTTTTTATTTGAAGTGAAAGACATCAAATTAACAGGTGAATGGCATTTGTTGAACAGCTTTCTCCTTCCAAATCAAATTCACCCATTCAGTTCATGTCTTTCACCTGTGAAACTGACAAAATTGCACCTAAAACCACCTCAAAACTGAATGCGATGCAGTTTTAACTGCAACATGTGACCGCACCCTCAAAGTTTCTCTAATCAGCCAAACTGTTTTCAGCCGTATTAATGCCAAGGGTTTTCAAAGGTTTTCTAAACATCCATTAGCCTTCTTACACAGTTACCAAACATAATTTACCATTAAACCACTATAATAGTGGTTGTTGGAAATGGGCCTATATACACACATGTAGATATAAAAAAAACCCAGACATTTGCAGTTAGAATAGTCATTTACCACATTAATAATGTATAGAGTGTATTTATGATTTAATGTTAACTTCATAGAAAGAAAATTGTGCTTTTCTTTCAAAAATAAGTACATTTATAAGTGACCCCAAACTTTTGAGCGGAATTTTCCAATAAAAGTTTTTTTAAAATCAGTAGTAACTTTTAACAAAATGTTATAAATATCTACAGCATTAGTTCATCACCCTTTCCCAGGTTCAGCTACAGATGCAGAGGGTACATGCACTTCTCCAAAGTAAAAGTGAAAGTCTTTGTCAGGGATGCACAACCAATCCATGTGGCGGATCGTGGGCACACCCCTGCCCCTCTATGAGGCTGAGGCTGTGCACCGGCTCTTCAGGATTTAAAGGGCCAGCGTCCTCCTGATTGGTGCTGGTTAATCTGGCTCTGCTATATAATCCTGCGGCTCCCAGCATTCCCCGCCGGATCTTCGGCATCGTTTCCTGCTAAGTGAAAGCCCCACAGTGTTCCCTGTGTTTCCAGTGTTCCTCTGTGTTCATGTGATTCCAGAATCATGTTTCCTGTGTCTGCTGTGTTCCCGTCATCCGTTCCTGCCTTCCTGTTCCGTGTGCCCTCCCAAGCTGTTCTCCTGCTGTCACCCCAGGCTCAAACTTTGTCCTGCATATCCGTACTACTTGGCTGCCACCGACGGCCTAGTCGCACCCGTGGAACGACCTGGTGGCACCCCACCGCAGCAAGACCATCCCGCTTTGCTTGGGCTCTGGTGAAGGTGTCATTTAGACTCCGGTCCCGGGTATTGGCTAGTACCATCACCATCTCCCGTGGTGGTCCAGAGGGTCCACTGACTCTTCCCTAAGAGACTCTGACAGTTCATCGAACTGTGACAGTCTTTCCTGAATCTCCTTCTAGATTCTAGGGGCGCACTTCAAACGGCTATTTCTCATAAATCAGTCAAATTAACTCCCAAAACTAAATATATTTTCATAAACTGCCGTTAGAAAGCATTGCCCATATCCCTACATGCCTGTAAATTCAAAAAAACATCAGGTCCTAAAGCTCCATGCAAATGACCTGAGATGGGTCTAATGAGCTGTTATCATATTTAGCAGTCCAGTTTATTCATGACTGAGAGCCTACGTAATGATGTGACACACCTGGTGCTGGCTCCTCTATGTGCTTCCTGGTGCTGGCACCCCCTGCAGCCTGTGTCTGTATGAGATACTGCTATACACATGACTGACAGCCTATATAAAGATGTGACACTCCTGGGGCTGGCTCCTCTATGGTGCTGGTGCCCCCTGCAGCCTGTGTATGAGATACTCCAATACACATGACTGACAGCCTGTATAATGATGTATAACTCCTGGTGCTGGCTCCTCTATGTGCTTCCTGGTTCTGGCTGCGGTGCCACTCGAAGCCTGTGTGTATGAGAGGGGGAACTGCTACAGGATGAGCATGTCAGGTACTTTTCTTTTTCTCTAGCTGACATCTAGCTGATATTTGTTTCTCTCACAGGCAGAAGATAAAGCACAAACACTAGCAATGCTTTGCTATACATTACACACATACATGAGGGGAGGGGTAACAGGGTTGACATCACTTTAGCAGGTAGTGGTGACACACTTTAAGAGTGGATATCTCCGGTTCTGTTAAGCATCCATACACATATATCACATTAAAGGGGAGATTCTCCTGTTTAATATGATAACAGAATTGTGTTTCTCGGTGCAAGGGTTCAGTAGATATGGCCGTTTGAAGTTGGTCACTGTTTACAAACAGTCGTGAAGGGGTTAAACTACCAATTATATAGAGAAATACAATAAATTACATTTAACTAAGGTTGTGGCGCAAAATGCATGTTGAGGTTGTTCTCCTGCAATATGCCTGATTGGTGAGTTGCTCTTGGTTGAGGTTGTTCTCCTGCAATATGCCTGATTGGTGAGTTGCTCTTGGGATTTTTGTACTGTTAAGATTTAAGGCTACATTCACACGATGTATGCCTGCCATACTGTAGTACGTAGGACATGTCCTATCTTTTTCCAGGCTTCGGAGAGGTACGGTGCCACACGTATACTGCACCGTACCGCTCCCATACAGGGCCGTGAGCTCATAGAAGTGTATGGGGGACGTATATCGGCTGTACATATGTCGGCCGTATATACGTCCCCCATACATGTGTGTGAATGTAGCCTTAGGCATAGGTTTGCTTCTATATGGCCTCACCAGTGGAATTTATTGTATTTCACTGTACCACTTATCCTAATTTTACAGACCATATACCTTTAAGATGTGTGTGTTACAGTTGTTTTGAAACATTGTTTAGGTCTGTGTAGAGTTATTTGCATGGAGATAAAGCTAGAAAATGTTGTTCTTAGAAATAGTTTTGACATAACTGAGGGGAATATACAGTTTGTCTAGACTATTAACTCCTGAACACTTGTAGTGGTGGTACAGTTTAGTTCTCAGTGCGCTCCTAATGACTCCGCCCCATCACTCTTTGGTTCAGTATAGGTTTTTTTATGTTTTGATGCAGAAAAATGTCTTCATTTTGCCATATTCTGAGACCATTAACTTATTCATACTCAGTGTACTAACCTTGTGAGCCCTCTCCGTACACCACTTTCAAGGAGTTGAAGAAGGATAAACAAAGATCCCACCATCTAGATGTGCAATGCTGGTAGAGACACACTCCAGTAGATGTGCAGCTCTGATTGTGGCTAAAGGTTGTCTCAGGATCTGTTTCACTATTAAGTGTATGGTGTATGCATAAAAAGTAAAACAACTACAAAAAAAGTTAAAATAAAAGAACTAGAGATAAAATTAAATAATTATCTTGAGCAAATAAAATTTTTAGAACATTAAAAAAACTCAGAAGAATGATTTAAAAGGGAGGCTTATGAGGTTAAATTACGGGAAGTATTTGTGAAAGAAGATAACCAGGGCAAAATGGTTTTTGATCCAGAGGAAATTGTTGAGGTTTTTCACTAATATTATTACAGCCCATTTAATCTTAAAAATAATAATGCTATAGAGTCAAGCTGCAGACACAATGCATAAATATATTTAAAGAAACTAAACCTTCTTAAATGAGGATCAAAATATAATATTGAATAATTCAATAGTTAATTCTCTAGGAACCACCAAAGCTCCTGGAGCTAATGGCATCATCAATGAGTATTAGAAACTATTGACTGATATCTTAAAGGGGTTTGCCACCTTACCTCATGTTTTTTTGTAATGTGCATGTAAGTATGAGGGGTTGGTATTAGGTAATTTACCAATATAAATCTATTAATAGTTCTGCTCCGCTTTCTTGATATGTAAAGTGAAACCTCCTGTCTTTTAAACTCATCAGTCACATATTCCTGTCCATAATATGACCGCACAATGAGGGTTACGTGATCTCTAACTGTCCATGAACAATCGCCAGTTAGAGATCACATGACCCTACATCAGCAGTTATTTTATGGTCATCGCGTGAGACACAATCCCAGCGCAGACACCTGTTAAATACCTGTCCAAGCTGTGCAATCCCCAAAAAAGACAAACAGTCCAAAAAACGTGCGATCCGCAACCCTTAGTAAATGAGCCCCACTATGTGAGTTCACTGTCACCATAGAAAGGGAGATTCACCAGCCAAGCTCAGTATCATGAAAGGTGAAACAGGTGATATACAAACTTAATATCTAGCATGAAATCTGTCAACAGATACCAATATCCATCCAGTCCGAATATCAAGATGGAGAAAAACACAAAACCCAATATGCACAACTTAGGACGGAAGGATAACATTAGTTAAAGCATATATATAATAAAAGCAAGCAGAGCGTGATGGTAGTAGACTAGATTGATGAGCACTGGGTCGGGAAGTCCCAGACCAGGACGGGTATAAACACTGAATCTAGGTGCCCTCAACTGCTCGTCCCTACAGTAGTTAAGCAGACTCCTAGTGCCTTTTTTATAGGGTGACAGGTCGCTTTTAGTTTACAGGCATGTAGAGGGACAAGAAGGGATAGGAGCATGCTTTCTAAGAGTAGTTTATGAAAATATATAAGTTTGGGGATTAATTTTCCTGATGGTTTCTGTTTAGAGGGATTAGACATTTTTATTTCAGAATTTATATTATGTAATAATATACTTTATATACTTGAGGTGTAAGCCGACCTGAGACCTAATTTTAACACAAAAAAAACTGGAAAAACATATGACTCGAGTATAAGCCGAGGGTGGGAAATGCATTGGTCACCCCCAGTTAAAGCCAGCCAGCCCCCTGTAGTACATACCTACCAGCCCCCTGTAGTATATAGCTTCCCAGGCCCTGTAGAATGTAGCCAGCCAGCCCCCTTAGTATTCAGCCTAGTTATAGCCTGCAGCCCCTGTAGCTATAACCTGCCAGCCCCCTGTAGTATAACTGGCACAGCCCCTGTAGTATATAGCCTGCCAGCCCACCCCCTGTAGTATATAGCCTGCTTGCCCTCCTGTAGTATATAGCTGCTTGCCCCACTGTAGTATATAGCCTGTCTGCCCCCTGTATGTATATAGCTGTAAGACCTGTAGTATATAGTCACTAGCCCCTGTAGTATATAGCCCAGCCCGAAAAAAAATAAACCTGTGACTCACCTTTATGAGGCCCGGGCAGCTCCTTTCTATCTTAATGTTCGCGGCAGCTCCTCTTCTATCTCCATGTGCGGCGAGTCCGCAACAGTTCCTCTTCTTTCAGGCCGGCGCCAGGACCGCGACAGCTCCGCGTGCATTGCCCGGCCGGCGCACTATGTGATGTCAGCAGTGGACCTGCGCGCGGCCTGAAGAAAGAAGGGCACTGTCACGGACCCGCCGCAAACGTGGAGATAGAAGAGGAGATGCCGGGACATCAGAATGGTGAGTTGTCAGTTTATTTTTAATATCCGAGTATAAGCTGAGTGGGGATGTGTCGATATTGATTGTATGTGTTAAAAATGGTGATCAAAAAGTATCACTCACCTCTGCTGGCAATCTTCATCATATTCATACGCATCAGTAGCAGCATGTTGACTGCTATGTATGGAGCCACACAGGTACATCACATTGGCAAAATTACTTGGACTTCTTGTCCAAAATAAGGGTAGTGGGTTGAGATTTACAAAAAAAAGCCTTCTTACAGCAGACCAACTACAAGTTTGCCATAAAAAAGTTGCACTTTCTCAAGAATTTGGCTCGCAAGCAGCATGACAAATTCTCACTATGCAATACTTCACTCCACTATTTAACCCAGATTGTATCACCATAGATTTGTTGTACTTTTAATTGATGGTCAGACACTCTAAATGCTGTCTTCTCACTGAAAATGTATTTCTGGTGTGTAGCATTTTCATAGAGGATTGTTGAATGCCTGCATTGAAGGAAGAAGTACCGGCTCTCCAGAAGTCTGGTGGAGGATTTCAGTCACAGTAGAGGCTGAGTTCTGAGGTGGGGGAGAGCTTCACTTCAGTCTTAAAGGGGTATTGCCATCTGGGCATTTACATTTAATTGATTTATTTGCCACCATGTAAACATTTCTTCAATTGGACGTTATAAAAAATGTTCCTGTGTGAAGATAATTTTCATAAATGTAGTCATATTGTCCCTTAGAAACAAGATCAGCTCCTGGAAATGGCCACCTCACATTTTGCCAGCGCGTGGCATGTGCTATTGAGTCCTGCCTGACCACTTGATTCAGCAATCATTACACAAGGACATTAGTGGGACATACACTAACTCCGGACATTCATATACAAAAACCTTTTGTTTCTTGTGCAATTCCTCCAGCAGAAAAAGGTCGTATCCGAGTAAGCTATCTGTTTCTAAGGGACCATGACTATATTTATGAGAAATTACTTCACTCAGGAACATTTTTTTATACATCCAATAGAAGAAATGTTTAAATGCGGCAAATGAATTCAAAAATGTTTTCAATTCAATGAATTCAATTAAATGTAAATGCCCAGATGGGAATACCCCTTTAATTCTCCATAACATATCTTAATACTAACATTTACATTTCACATTAAAATTTGATTTTCTGGATGATGCTTTCAGGAAGGAACCGGTGTAACACTACTAGGAATGGTTAATTAGGTCACTTCTGCAACAGTTTCTCTTTGAATGAAATCTATCATCAAAATCACGCATGATAAACCAGCATTATATTTGTTATTCATTGCCTCCTTTCTTCTAAAATAAACTTTTTAAATTATACTAATGAACTGGAAGGGCTCTTAATGGTGTTACCAGAGCCCCTCAGTTTGCAGATTTACATGTTGTTACAGTGTTCAAGCAGCCCTTTCTCCTCCCACTGGGTGCTGAAACTTCCTCTGCTGCAGTGAAATTACATCTGTCAGAGCAAAGGAGGAAATGCTAAGGAAGCAGAGGGGAGACAGTTTTAACAGCCTGTGAAGCTTTTTATAGTAGGGTTCCTTTAATTTACTAAAAAAAATCAGTAATACTGAACACATGTTTTCATTATTTTATAGGGAACCTGTCATCAGGAAGGCCATTTTTACTTGATGGCAGTTTACAATAGCCTCTAGCATATTGATTTCAAATATGCCTTTAGGGTACATCTGAATAATTCCACAGCCTTTTAATTGCTTCTTTAACATTACCTGAATTGCTTGTGGAGTTGAGCTGACATTTGAAATGCCCCCTCTCCTGGGACTCAGTACACACAGCTGGCAGGGAGCCGAGTGATGATGATGATGAAACAATTAAAAAGCACTGAAATTATTCAGATGCACCACAAAGGCATATTTGAAATCAATATGCTAGAGGCTATTGGAACCTGTCTTCATGTAAAAATGACCCACCTGATAATAGATTCCTTTTAATAATTAGAGTTTTTGTTACTTGTTTCATGTCTTAGTAATGTGTTTGTTTCTTCCCCCAGCTGCTTGCCTTGTTCTTGGTTGCATGATATTTCCTGATGGGTGGGATGCAGACGAAGTCAAGCGTATGTGTGGTGAAAAGACCGACAAGTATTCCCTTGGTGCATGTTCAGTTCGTTGGGCCTACATTTTGGCAATCATTGGAATTTTGGACGCTCTCATCTTATCTTTTCTAGCCTTTGTGCTAGGGAACAGATTGGACACCTTAATGGCTGAGCAGCTCAAACTTGAAACAAAAGGTAAGACGCTTTTTATTATACAAATGGATGCATTAAATATGTAGTGATTTTTAATTGACACACAGATATTCAGCTAGGTGTTAAATTCACATGTATGAGAGTTTGTTGAACTGAACTGAAAATGAATTGCAACAGTGTAAATTATAAGCTTAAAGGAAACCAAAAATACATTTTTATGTAAATTGATGTTTAACCCCTAAGGGACAGAAAAATTCCAAAAGTTATGGCTTTTTGGAGGTGGAAAGTAAAAAACAAACCCAAAACAGAAATAAATCTGGGATTTAATAGCCAAGGTTTCTATATTTACTGCAATCCCCAACATCAACAAGAGTTAACACTCTAAAACAAAACAAAAAAAGCCATGCTGACCATGGTGTTCAATTTGTTTTTAGTTTCTGGAGGGGTTTATTGTAAGAGGCTGGGGGTTCAATTTTTCAGTTATACACGCTTTTTATCAATGACTACCTTACTGTCTACTTATCCGCAGTCTGATGCCTTTGTTTCCAACATGTGGGAACAGTTTGGGTACAGGCCCACAAGAGCCTGTTAAAAGCCCAAGGCATCAACTACAACAGACAGAAGACACATTGCTGGACCAAAATTTGTAGTAGAGGAAAAGGTATGGCCTTCAACTTAAAGCTTAATTCAGTACTTATTATACAAGTCTCTATGAGATTCTGCTTTACGCCATATTGCATTTGACCGGCTTGTCTGACTTCACCTAGTTGCCTGTCTTATGTCTGTCAGGACAGAGAAAAAGGTGTAGGCCCTGAGTTAACCTTTGTCCCTGCTAATTTTGCCTTGTCCTGCGCTAACCCACAGGTGGAAACTGGTCGATGTTCCCTACTTTGAGTATGTGCAAAGAGAAAAGTCGCAGGCTCGCGACGTAACGCGTGGGGTGCCTCCGGCCACTCGTCCTCCTTTTTCACTCTTTCCCCCTATGGCTTACTTTGCAACTTTCTAGTCATTTATATTTTTTTGCTGGTCCATTTACTCTTTACTGGCTGACTCCTTTTTGACCATTACTTGGGTTTTACCGTCTCTATTTAGGAGTTCGCCCATATCCTTAAAAATTTGACAGACCGATGCGCCAGTAATCTGGATTCATTGTTGACTATATGTTCTTTCTAACCTTGCATGGGGGTTATTTCTTTTACCTAATGGTGACTAGTGGCCGTGTGTGGATCGGTTGGATTGGCACCGTTCCACTTGTTATGTGTATTTTATACGCTTTTTAAATGTTTTTATGCAATGTGATGCATGGCATCTTTCATATGTGTGCCTCATATTTTCAAATAAAATTTATATACTATTTAGCCTTTACACACCAACTTGTTCTTTGGTTTTGAGAAAATGGGGAAACAGGGAGAGACAGAAACCGCTCCTATAGTATAGTACCCTTTATATGATTATTGGTGAGATGGTGTATTAATACACTCACCTGACGGAGTTGTGCATGAAGGGCACAACTCCTCGTAGTGTTTGTATGAAGAGCTGATGCTGCTGCCGCATTCCACTGCTTCCTCCCCCATGATGGATATGCAGTTTCCAAACGCGTGTCTTCCAGCATCCAATGGATGATGCTTTTTTCTCTTTTTTTCTCTCTTAGTACAAGCGCAAAACGCGTTATTCCTAATTCTTTTTATACATACCTTTTTAATCTGACTGATTGTTCTATACTAATAAAATAAGATTTATTACGCCAATTCGACCAAGCCAGCGCCATTCTTTAGCGTTCCGCACTAGAGAAATAAAAAAAGCATCATCTATTGGATGCTGGAAGACATACTTTAAGTATGTGCTCAGAACAGATTACAAACAAACAGAAGGAGACAAGCAAAGAGACAGATAGACAAACAAAAGCAAAGTCAGAAGAACAAGGTAAAATTCAAGAAGGTGGCGAGGTATGGACTTGTGAGGCAGAGAGTAGTCAAAAAAGATAGCAAGGGTCGGAAAAAAATTCAATGTTTCAAATGCAGAATAAGTAAAACAAATGCAAAGACCCCAGTATAACCAGCATTTGAGTGATACAAGGAGAAGGTATATGTGGAGTACCAGAATGCCACCCCATCAGCTGTTTGGATTGGCTGTCCATCTCTCAAACCTGACACACTAACTCCCAAATGAAACCACACAGCTTTCCAGAGAACACGCACTCAGCTCAGCCACGGGAACTAAACTCTGCATAATTTTTAAAACCTTTTTTTAATAAAAATAAGGTTTTAAGAAGCTAAAAGAAGAGCAGATCCTGCCAGTGGGGGCACACACCTATTCCTAATTCTTTTTATACATACCTTTTTAATCTGACTGATTGTTTTATACGAATAAAATAAGATTTATTACGCCAATTCGACCAAGCCAGCGCCATTCTTTAGCGTTCCGCACTAGAGAAATAAAAAAAAGCATCATCTATTGGATGCTGGAAGACATACTTTAAGTATGTGCTCAGAACAGATCAAAAACAAACAGAAGGAGACAAGCAAAGAGACAGATAGACAAACAAAAGCAAAGTCAGAAGAACAAGGTAAAATTCAAGAAGGTGGCGAGGTATGGACTTGTGAGGCAGAGAGTAGTCAAAAAAGATAGCAAGGGTCGGAAAAAATTTCAATGTTTCAAATGCAGAATAAGTAAAACAAATGCAAAGACCCCAGTATAACCAGCATTTGAGTGATACAAGGAGAAGGTATATGTGGAGTACCAGAATGCCACCCCATCAGCTGTTTGGATTGGCTGTCCATCACTCAAACCTGACACACTAACTCCCAAATGAAACCACACAGCTTTCCAGAGAACACGCACTCAGCTCAGCCACGGGAACTAAACTCTGCATAATTTTTAAAACCTTTTTTTAATAAAAATAAGGTTTTAAGAAGCTAAAAGAAGAGCAGATCCTGCCAGTGGGGGCACACACCAGTATGTCAGCGTGCTTGGTTTTCAATCATTCACCTTGGCGGCAGATGTCCTTTAAATCTGGATGTGATATTACGGTAGATACATTTTCGACCTTGGCGCTTATTCCATTGAATGATCTTTGGATAGTCAGGATCGTGGCGGATACCTAATGTGTTTTGATTTTTACGTCTATTTTATTCAGTTCATAAGGGAACAGGGAGGTGATTGAATTTTATTTATTTTTCATTTTTTTATTATTCATTGTTTTTTAACCTTTTTTTAATTTTTACATATTTTCAGACCCCTAAGGTACCTTAACCCTAGTGTCTGTTGGTTCTCTCCATATACTGCCATAATAAACAGTACAGATTTTCTACCTATTCATTAAAAATGAAATCGCACATTGTATGAATGGGTTTAAAAAGAGGACAGGCCCGGGTCTTGGAAGACCCGCGGCTGTCTGGCGGCCTGATGCTGCTCCCCAAGACGTCACGGGGTACAGTTTGTTAAGGTCTTTAGTAATTGCAAACCTGGTAGGGACAGGTCAGGTTTGGATGTATTTCAACATTTGTGACATTTTTCTAGAGCGGTCTTAGAGCCATTATTAAATTCCCCCTGGTGTCTCTGGTTGTGCAAGTAAAGAACAGATACTTTTTCCACTTTCAATGAATATCAAAGATTTGTAGCATTTCTGTTTTCACCGTTTCACATTCACTTATTATAGAGTACTGAGAAAAAAAATTATATTATATTTTTAGCACATTAGAACGCTGTAAAAATTAGTTTGCCATGATGACTTCCGAAAAGCACTTCTTATTCAGACTACAATGATGACTGCCTATTTCTACGATCTACAGTTCATATACACATCAGATTTAAAGACATCTGCCGCCCAAAGTGAAAAGATTGAAAACCAAGAACGCGACATGGTAGGCAAGCTGTGTGCCCCCAACTGGCAGGGATACTGCCTCTTTTTAAAAGGGCTTCTATTGAAACCTTATTTTATAAAAAAAAAGTTTTTAAAAATTATCAGAGTTATTTCAGCTTGGTGAGCTGAGTGCAGGGTTCTTGGAAAGCTGTGGGTTTCATTTTGGAGTGAGATGTGTCAGGTGTTGAGAGATGGAAAGCCAATCCAAAAGATGGATCTGGGGTGGCCATTCTGGTACTCACAGTATACCGTTCTCGTTGTATCAATCAAATGCTGGTAACTGGGTCTTGAATTTGTTTTACTTATTCTGCTTTGAAACAGTTGAATTTTTTTACGAACCTTGCTATCTGTTTTGACTAACTATACTGCCTCCACAAGGGCCCATAACCGCCACCTTCTTGAAATTTTACCTTGCTTCTTCTGACTTTGCTTTGTTTGTCTAATCGTGTACTTTGCATTGTCTCCTTCTGATTGTTTGTAATATGTTAATGAGCACATACTCGTTAAGTATTGTTTCCAGCATCCAATAGATGCGGCCCTTTTTTGTATTTCTCTATGCGGAACGCTAACACGAATGCGCTTGGCTTGGTCGAAAGTGGCCGTAATAAATACTTATTTGTATAGTATATAACACTATCCGTAAGATAAAAGGTAGTATTAAAAAGAATTAGGAAGTAACGCGTTTTGCGATCCTGTACTAAGAGAGAAAATACAAACGAGAAAAAAGCTCATTCCATTGGCATGCTGGAAGACACGCGTTGGAAACTGCATATCCATCATGGGGAGAGGAAGCATGGAATGCGGCGCGGCATCAGCCTCTTAATACAAACACTACGAGGAGTTGTCTGCCCTTCATGCACAATACTCGTAAGGTGAAGTGTATGAATACACCAATCTACCAATAATCAATAGAAAGGGTACTATACTATGGAAGCACGGTTTCTGTCTATCCCTGTTTCCCCCATTTCTCAAAACCAAAGAACAAGTGGTGTGTAAAGCTAAAGTTATATAATTTTATTTGAAAATAATGAGGCACACGAATGAAAGATGACCCAGCTCACATATGCATAAAACATTTAAAAAGGGTATATAAAATACACATAACAAGTGGACGGTGCCAATCCAAACCGATCCACACACGGCACTAGTCCACCATTTAGGAAGAAAAACCCCCATGCAAGGTTAGAAAAGAACATTATTAGTCAACAATGAAATCCAGTTACTGGCGCACTAGTCGCTGTCAAATTTTAAGGATAGGGCGAACTCCTAATAGAGACGTTTAAAACCAAAGAATGGTCAAAAAGAGAGTCAGCAGTAAGAGTAATGAGGACCAAAAAATATAAATTGAATGTAAGTTATGCTAAAGTAAGCCATAGGCGGGGAAAGAGTGAAAAAGGAGGAACGATTGGGCCGGACGCACCCCACGCGTTAAGTCGCGAGCGCTGCGATATTGTTATCTATTTGAACTCAATACCAAGACGGGAACCCGAAACCCGTTTTCCACATGTTGGGTTAGGCGCAGGAAATCCGGCCAAAAATTCTAGCAGGGAACAAGTGGTCTAAACCCATCAGGGCCCTACACACTTTTCTCATGTCACTGGAAGAAATAAGACAGGCAAACTAGTGTGAATGAATCAGGACAAGCCGGTCAACTGCACATATGGCCGGTGTAAGCAGAAATCTCATAGAGACTTGTACCATATACTATAGTACTGAATTAAGCTTTAAGTTGAAGGCCAGTACCTTTTCCTCTACTACAAATTATTGGTCCAGCAAGTGGTTGTCTGTCTGTGGTAGTTGATGCTTGGGCTTTCTTTAAACTAGTCTCTTGTGGGCCTGTACCCAAAACTGCTTCCCACAATGTTGGAACAAAGGCATTCAGACTGCGGATAAGTAGGACAGTAGGTCCCAGGCATATGAGAAAAAAGCAGTGCATTTAATACTAAAATTGTAACCCCACAGCCTCTTACAATAAACCCCTCAGAACCTAATATAAAACAAAATGAACAACTGGTACAGCCTGGCTTTTTTTGTTTGTGTTTAAATGTTAACTCTTGTGATGTTGGTGGATGCAGTAATAAATATAGTCAACCTTGGCTATTTAATCCCAAGATTATTCTGTTATGGGTTTGTTTGTTTTATTTCCACACTCCAAAAGCCATAAATTTGGAAATTTTATGTCCCTTGGGGTTAACATCAATTACATAAAAATGTATTGTTTGGTTTCCCTTTGAAGCTTATAATTTACACTGTTGCAATTCAATCTTTCAGTTCAGTTCAACAAACATCTCATACATGTGAATTTAACACTAGCTGGAATATCTGGTGTCAATTAATAAATCACTACATATTTAATGCATTCCATTTGATAATAAAACAGAGTCTTTTTACCTTTTGTTTCAAGTTTGAGCTGCTCAGCCCATTTAAGGACTTGTCCAATGTTCCCTAGCACAAAAGGCTGAGAAAAAGATAAGCTAGTGAGAGCGACCAAAATTCCAAATGATGCCCAAAATGTGGGCCCAAGCGAACTGAACATGCAACAAGGGGAATACTGGTCGGTTTTCACCACACATACGGTTGACTTTCGTCTCCATCCCACCCATCCGGAAATATCATTGCAACCAAGAACAAGGCAAGCAGCTGGGGGAAGAGAAACAAGACAATTATACAGACTGAATACAAGTAACAAAAAATCACAATTATTAAAGAAGGAATCCTAATATCAGGTGGGTCATTGTGACATGAAGACAGGTTCCACATAAGCCTCTCAGATGATTGATTTCAAATATGCCTTTTGTGGTGCTCTGAATAATTTCATGCTTTTTAATGTGTTCATCATCATCAATGCACTCGGCTCCCTGGCCAAGCTGTGTGTGTACTGAGTTCCAGAGGAGGGAGGGGGCATTTCAAATGTCAGCTCAATCACAAAGCCAATTCAGGAATGTAAAGAAGCAATTCAAAGGCTGTGGCATTATTCAGATGTAACCCTAAAGGAATATTTGAAAATCATATGTAGGCTAGAGGGCTATGGAAAACTGCCATCAAGTAAAAATGGCCTTCCTGAGACAGGTTCCCTATAAAATAATGAAAACATGTGGTTCCGTATTAAAGTTTTTTAGTAAAATTAAAGCGACCCTACTATAAAAATAAGCATTAAAAAAACTAGTGGCTCACAGGCTTTTAACTGTCTCCCCTACTGATTCCTTAGCATTGTCCTCTTTGCTCTGACTGCATGTAATTTCACCGCAGCGAGGGAAGTTCAGCACCAGTGGGAGGAGAAAGGGCTGCTTAACACTGATTAACCAACGTGTTAATATGCAAACGAGGGGCTCTGTTAACACCAATTAAGAGACCTCCAGTTCTAATTAGATATAATTTAAAAAGTTTATTTTAGAGAAGGAAGGGCAATGGAACACAAATATAAATGCTGGTGTATCATGCGGATTTTGATGATAGATTATTCAAAGAGAAATGTTGGCAGAAATGGGAACCCTAATAACATTCCTGTATGTTTGAGTGATTAAACAATGTCCAGGTCATGTTTCTTATCCGGAAAGAATACACAGAAAATCAAATTTTAAGTGAAATTTAAAATGTTAGTTATCTAAGATATGGTGATGGAAGAATTACAAAGGGTTTTGCCCATCTGGGCATTTTCACTTTTAATTGAATTTCATTGAATGATACATTTTAATGAATCATTTGCCGCATTTAAACATTTCTTCAATTGGATGTATATAAAAAAAATGTTCCTGACGTGAAGATAATTCTCATAAATATAGGCAATGGCTTACCAGTAGAAATGATGGACGCTTACTCGGAACTGACGGCACTTTTTTGCCATTTTGAAAAATATTAAAATTCAATAAAAAGTGCTCAAAAGGTCGTACAGTCACAGAAATAGTAGCATTGAAAACAACATTAAAAGTTGCACAAAATGACACCACCCGCAGCTCCATACACCAAAATAAGAAAAAGTTATTGGCGCCAGAAGATGGTAAAATTTAAAAAAAAACATTTTGTACAGGAGGTTTTAATTTTTGTAAATGTATGAAAATATTATAAAAACTATGCAAATTTGTGGTGCGCTTTTTCACCATTTTCACTGCATTTGGAATTTTTTTCCTGTTTCCCAGTACACGGCATGTAATATTAGATACCGTCACAATGAATTGCAATTTGTTACGCGGAAAACAAGCAGTCACAGAGTTCTTTACATGTAAAATAAAAAAGTTATAGATTTTTGAAGGTGGGGAGTGAAAAATGAAAAAAAAGGGCCAGATGGTTAAGGGGTTAAAGAGATTTGGCTTGGCACTATTGACACCCAGTGGGCAAATCTTGAGTTCAAACTTTTACAGACCCGTTTGATCTAAAAGGTAGAACAATTTTTTTCCACCAATTCCTAAATCATTCCAAAAGTTAAACTAGTACTTTATAGGAACCCAAAAAAACTGAATAGAACCTCTTATCTGATGAAGGAGTTGGTTCACATCTGAAATGCATCTGTCAAAACTCGCAAATTGCTCTGAATGGGATCAGGTTTCAGGCTTCTGTGCTTCAAAACCACAACAGAGCTGCTTGTGATTGACAGCTCCACAGACCCACTGAACCACCGCAAGCGATTACATAAGCCGACACCTTGGAGCGGAGTCTAAGTGGCACCCAGTATTACCCAAAGCCCGCCACAAAGCTTGCTGGACTTGGTTGGACTTGGGGGATACCAAAGGGTCACATTGCTGGCCCATTAAATTTTATAAAGCTGGCGCGTGTGCACCCTAGGAGGTGGGTACGTGCGCACCGGAGCACAGAGGCCACCGCTGTAATAAGGAAAGGTGAGTGAGCCTGCGGCCGGGCTGCTGGGGCTCACGGAAGGACACGGGTGCTCCTGCAACCCGGGACATGGGTCGCAGAAGCACCTGTGACAGTAGAATCTATAGCTAATTTATTAAACAAGAAAAACTGAAATATCACGTCGTCATGAGCAGCGTCGGACTGGCCCAGCGGAGTACCGGAGAAACCTCCGGTGGGCCCCGAGTCCCGACTCTTACCCACTTCAGTATCTATGATCAAGCGCTGGCGGACAACGTTTCCGCCAGCACCAGGTCACAGTATACCTCCGATGTGGTAGTCCGTGGCGTCGGCATCAGTGCGCGCCGCCAGCTTCAGTGTGCCTGCCGCCTGCGTCATTCTGTGCAGTGGTGGCGGCGTCAGTCTGTGCGCCGCAGGCTTCAGTGTGCGCGCGGCCGGCAGCAGTATGCGCGCGCGCGGCATGATTGTACGCGCTGTACAACTGCACAGAAGCGCATAGGAAGGCAGGCTGGACTATCGGAGCGGGACTGAAGAGGTAAGTGTAAGGAGGCCTGTAAAGTAAGCTGCA